>CP139508.1:442015593-442418481 GCA_021014915.2 Artemisia tridentata subsp. tridentata
GGGTAAAAGTACGATTAGAGAATGCTATTACGCTTGATTTTTGTTTGTTTAATAATAGATGTGTAATAAAACTGAGATAAATACCTGTTAGGGCAATTTTAGTGCCAAATTTAAATTTTTTTACAACATTTAGGAGTGAAACTTTGATCTTAATGAGCGTCTCACGGATAGGAGTTATATGACTAGCACAAAAACCGTACCACTAAAAAATTTTCCACCCCCAAATATGTGAGGTTCGCCCCTAGAATTGGTAGGAAAAGCATTTATGCTATGATGTGTGTACCGGTAGCACTTAGATTCTAGAACTTGCGTTAGGACCATTCCGAGGCCACGAGTGAGACTACATTCGTGTAGTTAGATTTACTACATGATAAGAGGCATTAGGATTAACCCATTGTTTTACACCTGTGATTTTGTTATAATTACGTTGGCTACATTGGTCAAGTAATTCTCCCACACCCTTTGCGTTGTACTCATTTTTAATACACGATACCCCTAGTACACCCCTCAGAGCCTATCTTTTCGTTTTGACCTTTAAGCATTTTACTTAAAGGAAGAATTTGTTTACACCCCACTAAATTGTACACCCAAATCGCCTTAGCCTACCTTGTATGCACTCATTTTTAGTGCATTATTGTGACAACATTTGTTTAAACCCAAGTTAATTATCTAATTGATTACATGGTTGCTAAGTCGAGTCATATCCTTGTACATATTGTTTTGGGACGATTGGGACTCATGGGTAAAGTACTAGTGTAATGGAGTAATGGGGAAGAACATCATTTAATACCCCCATATGTGCTAAATATTTTAAAAGTACTCCAAGTTTTTCGATTATCTTAATTCGAGTCATTAGAATAATTATTTGTAAAGTTATGTAAAAGTTCAAGTGTAAGGGGAATGCAATGCCCCTATGATGTATTATTTTGGATGGTAGGGCAAGAGTGTACGAAAAAAAAAAAAAAAAAAAATCAAAAAAATCAAGAAAAATACAAAAAAAAATTAGAAAAAGAAAAATAGAAAAAACATACGGACTACCATCCCGTTTCATTTTATGTTTGTTTTATGTTTTTGTTATTTTATTTTTAGCTTAAGATCGAGTCGAGTCTTGGCTTAGCAACATTGTATAGTACATGTAATTAATCAAGATCTTTAACTCGCCACCAGTAAAATATCCTTTATCCAACAAAACCGTGTTTTCCTTTTCCCTATACCTAACGTTATAACCCATGTAAAAGCCCTCTTTGATAGTTTATCTTAGGTGCTTACGCCTAGTGGAGGAGGTTTTCGATCCTTTCCCAAGCCTATGGTAATCTATTTGCTATGACAGGTAGTGAGAGATATTATCCGTTTTCATTTATGAGATTTATTTTGATGACACTTGAGAGATGTGAGTATCTAAACACTACTTGTGAGGTGCTAGTTTGTAATCTCCGTGCTTATTATGATTAAAGTGGAACGAATATTTGTTGTAATTACTTTTATGTTAGCATTAAATGACCCCTAACTTGTATTTTGATTAGAATAAAAGCGCATTTGCTTGAGGACAAGCAAATCTCAAGTGTAAGGGTATTTGATGAAGCGAAAAGTGTACCGCTTTTAGGGGGTCATTTAAGCCCTAAATCGTATTTATTTGATCAAATATTGCCCTAAATCGTTCCTTTTGTCATTTTAGGTACTTTGGAGAAGAAATCTGGAAAAGGAAGCATTTTGGACGTTTTTGGAGCATAAAAGTGAAGAAAACGGCAAAGTCTCAAAATTGTGCTGGAAAGTACCTTTGACGGCGTCAGGATTGGTTCTTGACGGCGTCATGTCTTGGCAAAAGTGGTGAATATGAAAATTACTCATGATAAGCCAGAGAAATTTGCAGGGGAATTCTGACGGCGTCACCCTTTGGAGTGATCAAGGTCGTCACGGTATAAGTTAAAGAGGGACGGCGTCACGCCTAATTCTGACGGCGTCAAGCCTTGATAAGCCAGAACGGATTTTGGAGAGCTAAAGAGGGACGGCGTCAAGAAGGCCATCCGGGAACCCTAAAAGCGGCGAGGTGACGGCGTCACACTCCATAACGTGACGCCGTCAGATCTGAAAGTCTATATATAGTTTTGCAATTTTTTGTCATAGTGTGGAACTTATTGGGGAACTTTGTGTGTGAAAAACCCTAAGACGAATTTAGCAGCTTTTTCAAGGCTTTTTGCCTTGAGATCTTCCATGTTACATTGAAGATAAGTTATCAATTAATCATTCAATATGTCTATGTGTTGTTTGATTCTATCTTGTTCTTGTCTTTTGTTTAACATGCTAGGCTAGGTTTTCTTTGTGTTTGCATAGATCTAATGAAACCTAGCTATTGATTATTGGTTATTAGTGTGTTATTAGTTGTATTGGATGATTGTTCATCTATGTTAGGCTTAAGAAAACTGGCTAACTTCCTATATGGTAACTTGCTTGAACGTCTTAAGAAACATGAACCAATGCGTACTAAGGTTTTTATGGTTGTATTTAATGCATGAGCGAATTCTAGTGATCCCATGTTAGGAGCTTCTTAGCCGGCTCGACATAGGAGTGAAGTAGGAGTTCATAGGGTTGGGGAAGTACGTACGCCACCCCACGAATGGTATTAAGGAATACACCCGTCATCCACGTGATTAATACACACTAATCAACCGGTAAAAGATAGTTAGGGAGTAAGGAAATCTAAGTAAACACATTTCTCTCCACATAAGTTTTACCACCTTTTCATTTTCTGTTATTTTATTTTATTTGCATTCGTAGTAACTTGGGTTAGTTGACTAGCAACTAATTCCGCCCACTCTTTCAAACCCGAGAATTTACTTGCTTTTATAAAATATAAAAACATAAAAAGAATCTTCTCTCACCCTTAGACCTATTAGAGTAGTTTTTCATACCTAATGAACACTATTCCCTGTGGAGAACGATCAATACCCCGTACTTACCACTACACTATACTACATCGGTCAGGTACACTGCCTGGTGGGGTTGTAAGCCTCTTGAGATCCCTCGAGAGGTAAAACCTGTTGTAAGGTTGCAAAACCACGCATCAGTGACCAGGGGTTTAGTCTCCAAGGGGGTTCAGTGACCAAGGATTTAGGGGGTTCAGTGACTTGATCTGAGGTTCAGTGACCTGGGTTTCAGTGACTGAGGTTCAGTGACCTGGGTTTCAGTGACTGAGGTTCAGTGGTCTGTTCTCAGTTTTGTTTAACTGTTGAGATTCACCCACTAGTATCTCATTATACTTTGAAACCCAGCCAAACACCTGATAGTAACTTTTCTTCAGTATACATTGAAACCTACAGAAGGCTGAAGCCCACTCTATTTTAGCCACAGTTGTGATACCTTCTGATCTTCATACCACTCCCTGATAATATTCATGCCTTACCACTCCCTGATACAATATTCATTACACTCCCTGAGTCAGTTTTAATTCGATCAGGCTCAACTTGAAAACCAAATTAACACACCCTGATAGATTTGATCATTCATTATATTTTAATGACCAACCTATCACCACTCACTGACACCACCAGGGTCATACCACTTTATCATCAGGGACACTCGGGCACCAGAGTCATACTTTCAGGGATTTAGGATATTAATCTCTAACTACTTTTAATGGAGATCCTTTTCAGCCTGAAAATCACACATTCCCTAAGTCACAATTTCCTGACCCGCAACTCATTAACAAACAATGAGTTTTATCCCACACTAGACCAAATCTTCCTGATCATTCTTACTAACTAATATCACACCCTAATTATCAGTTTTAAACCGGTTGGTCTCAGGTTGTGAGCCTCGAATCAGCCTGAAATTCACCAACACCATATTAACATGTACTGATGCTCACATCCTCTGATAATCATATCACTCACTGATTCTCAAATCTCACTCCCTTTTTTTTATTCTAAGCCCGCTCCTTATCAGACCTACCGATACCAGGTTTCCACACAACCTGACATGCCCCATCTTGATCTTCATCACATTCTGATCCAATCTTCACACTCCTTATGCCAATTCAGTCTCACTGAACAAACCCTATTTTAATCAGTTTGAGACACGACAACAACAAAACTTTCTGAGTTTTGGGTTTTCTGGTATTTAGGGTTTTGGGTTAACTACATAATTGTCGCCGCCCAACCTATGTTGAGCCGCCGTCGAATATACAATCGGTTTTAGATCTTGATAAGGGTTTTGGTGATGGTTTTGAAGCCGAGTTGATTCGTTTTGGAGCTCATGATTTTTGATGTAGATCGAGACCTTTTTGAGTCGTGTGTGTTGTTATTTTTGTGTGTGTTTAGATCGGGCTGATAAGGGTTTGTGTGGAGTTGGATTTTGAGTGATGGATCTCTGTCGGTATAGATCTGTGATACGTTTTTGGTAAAAGGATATGTAATGGGCAAGAAACACTTTTTGGAGGTCGAGGTTGATCGAAATACATGATTGTTCTAGAGAGAGAAAGTAGAGAGAGAAAGGTGGAGAAACACACATAGTATATTAGCTTAAGAAATGAAAATGATACAAAGCTTTCCCACACCCCTCATGGAGAGTCATGAGGGGTATTTATAGGCCTATTACATTACATGTTTGCCATTTAACCAATAGTAGTCCTTGCAGGTACTACTTGCTATGAATCTAGTCCAATTCACTTTAAGTGACGATATCTTTATAAAAAGCATTGCTAACAATCTCCCTCCAAGATATCGTCAAACGTGAATGGTTACAATGAGACCTATAAACAAAGTAAATAATAATAAACTTTTGTTGACGTTGTTGAAGCGCAGAATCTCTGTAGTCTAGATCCTGAGGCAGACTTGAAGTTCTCTCTTATGACGATCTCGACGTTCGATCTTAGGCACTGATGGCACTAATTCTTGTAGCTCTAAACTTCAACTGTAATGGTCTAGTTAGGTTATTACTCCCTCCTAACTAGTGAGCCTTTTTCTTTTCTCTGCTCCCTCCTGAATCGACAACACTCTTTTACGCAGCGGAGAAAGTAAACATTTAATGTGTAGCACCATGGTTGTCGTTCGGGGAGCATCATAACAACATACCTCACAAAGTATTTGCATCTAAGTTGGTAATAAGCCTCGATGTACCCACAAACCAAATTACTGAAGACGAGACACTACTTCTTTCTTCGTATACTTCTCCCTCCTGATGGTTGCGAGTCATCAGAATCATCATACTGTAGAGTACATGCTGTAGATTACCTTTTACTTGATGCAATATTAAAGCCATAACAGCCCGTCGAAGCATAGTTTCGTGAGAATATGTCGAAAAAATATGACTATCTTTTTTTACAATCTCATCTCTTTTCTTCAACCTATATGACCAACTTGAAAAAGAAGTAAACACCCCGACTTTTTTGACTTAATGCTTGTACTAACGCGCCTTGTGAACAATCCACATCTTTGTGTGACACTGAGTACTACAACGTAACTCCTTAAAGTGATAGCTATACTGTGAGCACTACAACGTAACTCCTTACATCAGTTATAACTAGATTGTCCATTCTTAATCACGATGAATAAAATTGCCCAGACAAGTTATCTTGAGAGTAACACCATATCTCAAAGATAAATAAGTACCTGTGAAATTTCACTTCATAATCAAATCAATAATACCGTACAAAAACTCCGTAGTCACAAAAAAATCCGATACTAGTCGTTGCCATTTGATTGTGATTCTTGATCAGGATCTTTTAAGCTATACGTGGTTTGTTTTGAAGGTGTAGACCAATAATATCATTTGTGATTTTGGTGTGAAGGGTGAGTTTGTTATATGCCCTAATTCTTTAGATACCCGCTGTTCCGCGGGGATACAAGCTAAGGGTTTTGTGGTATGTGTTTAAACACATACCTTTTCTTGACCAAATTAAGACCAAAAATGACCCTTGACCAAATTAAGACCAAAAACGACAAAAAAATAACCAAAATGCCAAAGATATTGTGTTTTTGTGTTTGTTTCTATGCAGATACGGATATCATGAAATATGGAAAAAATCATGAAAAAACCGAGAAAACGAGCACGAGATTTGGAAAGATATTTAAAGCCGAAGCTGGGAAGCAAATGGTCTATGTTTATGCTCAAACAAGTCCTTAAAGAATCAAAGAATGACAAGACAAGCCCTTGGATCAAATTTGAATAATGGCAGAATTAGTCCCTAGAATCTCAGATTTTTCACCTTTAGTCCTTGTCTAAACCTATAACCTTAAAATACTTTTTACTAAATCCCGATTTTTAGTAAAATCCCATTAGCCCAAAATATAACCCACAGCCCATGTTTAAAACCCGAACCCAAAACCTTACCCGGACACAACCCGGTCACCTATAACTAACTAATCAGTCAAACCACAAGTCACCCGCCAATCCCTTTCCCCAAATTTTACTATTCACGAACCCTAATTACCCAACCTCCAAAATTACTAAGATTAAGGGCAATATTGTCCTTGCACGCACTTCTAGAAGGATTCTGACATGTTAGGAATGACATATCAGCAATCCCAGTAGAATGGAGGCTTGTGATTGGCTGTTGGGACGTGGAAGTTTGATCCAAGGGCTATTATTGCAAGAGTATTGTCCAAGATATGATCAAAAGGCTAGAAACGATTCAAAGAAGCACAAATAGGCATGGATTGGTGACATGGACAGCCTAGAACCTTCACCCCTCGACTATAAATAGAGGGTTTCTCTTCTTCATTGTTATGTAATTTTTTAGTTAATGTTATGCTGTAATTTTGATTTCTGAATTGTATTTTCAATTTTCTACTTGTAACTTTAAAGTTTGTTTAATGAAATATTAGTTTTACTTTTTCATCCATATTTCTTATTGAATTTCATTTCCATTTAAAGTTATTAGTATAAGCTGTTTTACTGATTTATAAGCTACTCTTACCTTATTATGAGCTTTTGATCATTCCTTTTCATTGTTGTTTAAATCCGAAATTTATAAAAAAAATACAAAAATATAGTTTCAAGTCTTAAATCTCAGCTTCAATAAGCTGTTTTCTTATTAGTAGTAGCTCATATAAGCTGATTAGCTTATTGTGAGCCTTTGATTAGGATAAATCAGATTTAGTTTCAAAAATTCTCAAAAGTCAACAGAAAAGTCAAAGGGTACTGTTCCTATAAGCTGGAAGGAATAAGCTGAATGGAAGGAGCTTATTTGGGTAATTTTTGGCTTATCAGATAAGCCTGGGTATTGTTTGGATTGATTCAGAACAGTTTCAAGTATAAGCTCCATTTGTAAGCTTATTTTATTCTAGATCTTAGTGAATTACTGTACTACTGCTTATTTCTAGTTACTTAGTGCTTAATTTGAGTTATTGTAGTTAGTTGATCTTATTTGAGCTTATATGTCAGTAGTTGATTAGGTTAGATTTTGTTTTGATCTTAAAAGTCATTATATAGCTTCAAAACAGTCATAATAAGATTTGCTTAAGTAGTGCTTATTCAGTATCTGAAAATTGCTTATTAGGTGCTTTATAAGTTGGATAGTCAGTAGGGATTAATATTACAGCTTATAGTGGTGGCTTGTAGTGAAAAATCAGCAAAATCACTTTTATAGGGACTGTTTGGCATAAGCTTTCAAAATGGGTTAAAATAGCTTGTCACTATTCCTTTACATTAAGACTAAGTTTGATTGAGCTTACTTTGAGATAAATAAGCTGTTTTCATAAGCACTTAAGCTGTTTTGAGGAACTTTGATAAATTAAATTGGTTAGTGAGATTTTAGAACTCAAACTGCTCTTTTAAGCTTACTATAAGCTGAAGCTTATTTGGTCTAAACTTTTGGTGAATTTAGATGCTATCTAGTTGGTAAAGTGTAGGTTTAAAATTTGGTAGTGGTTACTTAAGTATTGTAGGAATTAGATGTCAAAATTCATCACAGCTGCATCAGAAAGTTTGTGCAGTTCTGCACATCAGTCTGCCCCCTTAGCTTCTTTTGTCCTTTGCAACTGCTTATCCTCTAATCATTATTGCATGATTTTTGGTTTTATTAGAAGCTTGTAGTATAGGCTTTTAGTTTCTGAGCTTAGATTTCATTTGCAGCTTATTGAATAACTTATAATTGATCTGCAAGTAAGCCCAATTAGGACTGCTCAGCCTGCAATCAGTTTTTGTTATTTATAAGCATCTGTTCTTGGCCTAAATTGAATAAGCAATTGAGAGTGAAATTTGGGCATTCTGGGTTTATAAGTAGTCTGTTGTATAAGCTTTGAGAATCTGCTTTTTGTTTCCCCCAATTAGCTTTTTCCTAGCTTATAGGTTGGCTTATAGTGGGCTGATTGATCATTGTTTCTGTCCTAATTTTGTCAACCGTGCAACTGCTTATTGGCTATTCTTGAGTGCTTATTTGTACTCAATTAGTTGTTTCAAGCTTAAAGTAGCGTGCTTATCTATATTTGAGCAGTTGGTTAATTTTGGTGTCGTTTAGCTTATTTTAGAGCTTATTTGCAACTGCTTTTTCAACCAAACAGCTTATTAGGGTTTAGCCAAGTTCTAATTTCATTTTTTCTAGCTTCATAATATCATTTAAGATTTCTCTGCAAAGTTTCATATTTTTCCAAAATCATTTACTATTTTTAAATCATTTAATTAGTTTAGTTTAGGTTTAAATTCATAAAAAATAAAATAAAAATGAAAAAAATATATTTCTTTTTTCTAAAATTTTATTTTAATATTTAGCATTTAGGAAAAATAATTTTACATTTTTAGGACTTATAATTTTAAATTTCACTTTTTAGATACGTTTTTAAATTCGTAACGTACGTTTTTAAGTTTAAATTTTAGTTTCAAATATCGTGTGCTTAGATTACTTGTACTCTTAGCTTGATAGCTTGTTTTTATTAGTTATTTCACATTCGTAGTGTAAAAAACCAAAATATCTCACTCTTATCTCACATTCACGACACAAATCACAATCCCGAATCACATATTCCATTCAATCTTCAATCGGGACAACGAACCTTGGGTTTTGCATATTTCCTTTGCAATTCCTTGGATTAAATTGTTTGAAACCATTTTGTATGTTAGATATTCTGCGAAACCTTAAGAAACACAGAAGAAATCTCACTCCTTGATTCTTGAAAAATACCCTAGAAACTCGGAGCCATACTCGAAGTTTGCTAACTCGAAGCCTTACTTGACGTTTTGCAAACTCGAAGCAATAGTCGAAGTTTTGCAAACTCGAAGGCTTACAAACTCAAAGAGTACAAACTCGAAGGTTTACAAACTCGAAGAGTACAAACTTGAAGGCTTACAAACTCGAAGCCTTACTCGAAGACAGTCCTTCTAACTCGAAGGTTTGCTGCTTACTCGAAGCGTTATGGATGAATAGTAACCGAGAAATCAAAAAACACCAAAAATCATATTTTTTCACCACAAAACACAACGATTCACCCTTAGTTAGCTCTGATGCCAATTGTAATGATCAAAAACACGTTCTGGAGGTCGAGGTTGATCAAAATACATGATTGTTCTAGAGATAGAAAGTAGAGAGAGAAAGGTGGAGAAAAACAATTAGTATATTAGCTTAAGAAATGAAAATGATACAAAGCTTTCCTACACCCCTCATGGAGAGTCATGAGGGGTATTTATAGGCCTATTACATTACATGTTTGCCATTTAACCAATAGTAGTCCCTACGGGTACTACTTGCTATGAATCTAGTCCAATTCACTTTAAGTGACGATATCTTTATAAAAAGCATTGCTAACAGGATATATATGATTTTTTTGTGGTTTGGGTTTTTTTTGATCGAGAGTGTGCTGGATTGTTTGTGAGAGTGATGATGATTATAGATCTGAGTTTATAGTAGTCAGTTTTTGTGTGTGTTTTGTTTCGATTTGTAATAGATTTTGTTTGGTGGGCATAAGATTTGTGTGGTAGGTGTGTGTTATTTTTGGGGTTCAGGGAAGGTTTTAAGTTACAAATAAATGTGTTTCTCCCACTCAAAAATTGCTACAGCAGTAGCAGTTTTTGAAGAACTAACATTTATTTTTGACATTGAAGAATGTTATCAGCAGCCACTTGAACGGATCTAGATCATGATTGATCCACCCGCTCTGATACCACTTGTTGGTCCATGAAATTTGAGTAGATCTTGATAAAAATAAAGAAAAAATTCATTAATAATGATGAACAATAAATACAAGATTACTTAATATACACTTGACTACATGATAACATCTTCAGCTTCTTCAAGAGGATAATTGCGGTATACTATCCCCATTGAATGGCAAATAAACTCTCATTGATCCAAGCTATGCGTGAGATTCAATGAGAGGATGATCCTATCAACTAATACTAAGTATTATTTATTTGTTTAGAATCCATACTATCTCTATTACAGCAAACATATATATAGGTAAAAATTACAAAGACACCACGTGATGGTTGGTGAGATGTCATGCATGAGGTGGTCCCTCTTCATCTTCCTCTTTTGGAAAAGCACCAACCATCCTTTTGAAACAGTCATAACAAATATTCCAACTTTTATGGGAATTTCTTGTACTTTGTCTGACTTTCCTTTTTGGAAGTTCCCGCCCATATTTTTTAGTCTGTTTGTAGAGATAGCGTCTTCAGAGTCACTGAGACATTTGTCAAATCTCAGTGACACTGGAGTTGTTTGTAGCTCATATACTTTACTCACTGACACAACATCAGTAAGTTAAGTGTTTCTTCATTACAAAGAGCTTTATACAATACTCACTGAATCTGTATCAGTGAGTGACCCACTATTTTATTTAGTGAGTTAGGCTATTTTATTTTCAAATCTTGTCAGGACCAACTGGGTCAATTTTTGACCTAACATTGGTTCTTTAAGGCTTATTGAGAAAATTTAAATGCATAGTTCGGGGTCTGTGGCAAGTTGTCTTCTCGTCTGAACTGGTCTTGAAGGTTCACTAATAACTTGTTCAATTGGATGGTCTTTTGTCCATTGGAGTGTAGAAGGGTACCTTGGGTTTAATGTAAGCGTGTTAGATGGTTCTTGTAACCTTGAAGATGATTCACTAGATTCCGTAGCAAACGGGTTTTCAAATACTTCTTCTTCTAACGCAGCATCATTTTGGTTCTGAGTTGGTTCTTATTGAAATGGTGTGTTTTGATTTTGCTCATCAACTCTTGGTAGAACAATTTCAAGAATTGGATTTTCTGGAGTAGATGTAGATGAGGTTGAGGGAGTTGGTGCGTCAATTTCGATTGTAGTAGATGCATCTTGTGGTGGTGGTGGTTAATGGTTTTGAACGGGTGCAGCGAAATGATGTTGTGATGCATTTGTCGAAGTTCCACCACAGTATTCATCAAACATTAACTCGAAGAAATTTTCCAGTTCTTGTTCTGAAGGTTTGTCAGTGGTTGTTGACTGAGCTCCTTGAGGTACGAGTCCTGAACTAATGTGTCCAGAAGTCTGCGGGTTTGGTGCGGGTCCTAATCTATTTTGATTAGAAGCCATGGGGTTAAGCGTGGGTTCTAGAGCGAGTCTCTCAGAAGCCATCTGTGAAATCTTGTCAAACTTCACATTCATTGTCTCCATTATCCTTTTTGTTCTTCTATTATACACCCTGAATGCCCTCGAGTTTTCTGAGTATCCAATGAAGATTCCAGTATCAACCTTCGCTTTTAGCTTCCCTAGATCTTTTCTGTCGTTCGTTGGATAGCACAAGGCGCCAAACACATGCAGGTAAGAGGTATCAGGTTTTTTGTTGTTCACTAGTTCATATGGTGTTTTATTGAATCTTGGGTGGATTAGGGAACGGTTCTGAGTGAAACAAGCAGTGGCAACAGCATCAACCCATAAGAATAACAATGCACTAGAATAAATTATCATTGTACGAGCAGCTTCCACAAGAGTTCGATTTCTTCTTTCAACTACCCCATTCTGCCATGGAGTTCTAACAACAGATGTCTGATGTGTGATTCCAGCATCTTCAAAATAAGTTCTTAACTCCTGATTTGTGAATTCTGTGCCGTTGTCTGTTCTTACAACCTTACTGGAGCTTGAAGTAGGACTTGAAAATGCTTCAGAAAGGTGATGATGATTCCTGGTGCTTCGTCTTTTGACCTTAGAAACTTAACCTATGTATATCTTGAATAGTCATCGATGATAACAAGAATATTCTTCTTCCCATTTATACTTTCAACTCTCATTATGCCACATAAGTCCATGTGCAACATATATAACTTTGCTTCCAAACTGGGTACGGTTTTAGGTTTATATGATGCCCTTTTTCTTTTTCCTTGTTCGCATGATGGACATAAGTGATCCTTGGTGTATTTGAACTTAGGAAGTCCGGTGACGATGTTGTCTTTGGCAAGTTTGTTGATGTTATCAAAATTGAGATGAGATAATCTTCTATGCCACAGCCAGGACTTTGTTCCGCATGCTCTTGTCATAAGACATATTGGTGATGAAGAGGCCATTTGGTTGATGTCGATAGCCTACAAGTTGGTGCCTCGATTCCCAATTAAGAGATCACTGCCTTCCAAATTTGTTACGAAGCATGTGTTTCTCCTAAATGCAACCTCTAGATCTACATCACAAAACCGCCCAACTAAAAACAAATTGTGTCCCAACCCTTCGACGTAGTAAACTCGAGTGATCAAATAATTCCCAAATTGAAGATCTCCATAACCCAGAATAGCTGCTACATGATCATTTCCAAAGTGTACAGTTCCCATGAATTTCCAGACAAAATTGATCAACAGCTTCAGATTCCCGGTCACGTGCTTAGAGCAACCCGAGTCAATGATCCAAAGACATATTTTGATAACCCCAGAGAGTGCACTGGTGTCATAAACAGGAGGTGTGTCAGAATCTATGTCGTACTTAGCCTCCTGAAGATTTGCCATAAAGATACAGTTTGCATTAATGTCCTCTTTGTCTTCCATTTCATCCATGAGAGCCATAAAATCATTTTCTTCAACATTCAACTGAAACCCTGCATCTTCCTTCTGTGCCAACGGCAACGCTTTCTGTAGATACATTGTATCCTTCTTTCTCGGCTTAGTAGGACAGTTCCTTGCAATATGACCTACACCTTGACAGTTGAAACACTTTATCGGATTACCCTGATTCATATTTCCATAATTCCCGACGACTAGAGCTGCAACATTTCCAATCTGATTACCCACTGCCTGATTCCCAACATTCTGACCCCTTTGATTTCCAACAAACTGACCCACCAGATTCCCTGCATACTATCCTGCATTTTGCATATTCTGATTACCCATGTGAAATCCAGTAGCATATCCCTGCTGATTCCCAATAACTCCAACCATTTGTCCTCCTTGACCTATATTGAAACTCGGTTGAGCAATCTGTTTATTGCGAGTGTTCGTTGAAATCCTTTGGTTGTTGTTTGTTGGTGTAGAATAGCGTCCTTGGAATGCCTTTGTCAAATAAGCAAATGCTTGTGTCAAAACAGCAGTAGATTCATCAATGTCAGTGAACTCTGGTTATTGGAATTGTGGGTATTGTTTTTGTAGAATAGCACGTTGTTGTTGTGGGATGACAGTAGTTTATTGTGGAATGTATTGTTGTTGCATGTAGTTGTGAGTGGATGATGATGGTTGATGTGGTGTGTTCACTGGTAAAGGTGTTGGTGTGTTAGCAATGAGTACGAGAGGATCATGCCTTTAAGCAAGTAATTTTGCCCTAACTTCATTTGCCTCGGCTTGGTTCTGCTTTAAGAAGTCGTACAGCTGATCATAGTTAACTTCATGCAAGTTCTTTGTCTGATAAACAATGGTGACGTATCTTCCCCATTCTGGTTGTAACTCGTTCAGAAACTTGGTGTTGTTAGCTATGTTATTCTGTGTGAGATTGTGTCTGGATAAGTCATTCATGATCTTACAGAACCTGTGATAGTACGACTCTATTGATTCACCAACAATGGAAGTGAACTTGTGTAGTTCCTTGAGCAATTATGTTTCCATTTCCTGCTTCTCGATGTCTATACCGTACATTAACCTCTTGAATATTTCCCAGACTGCATGAGCACTTCCTTCACTATCCACAGTTGCATAAGTCATTTCAGGTAGCCCAAGAACAACTAGATGAAATGCCTGATCATCAGCTGCAATTTGTAGTTTGTCTTCCTTAGTGTACTCAGCCTCAGTCTGATCTCTTTAGAATGGTTGTACTGGGGGTTCCATTAGGATCTCCAGGGTCTAGAACTTGTCGTGGTTGAAAGGGTCCTTCCAAAATGGAATTGATAAGAAGTTTTCCATTTGGTTTGCTCTTAAGATAGCGCATCATACGACTAGCCCACTGTGAGTATCCACCCTTTGACAGCATGGGAAGTCGGTTTTCCACACCGGCTGCGTGAATATCTTACTGAGTTGCCATTGATGAATGATAAAGTTGATCTTGGATCGGTTCAACAATGTAGGAGTTGTGTTTGTTGTAAGTTGATGCAAGTTGTTGTAGTGAAAATTTGGTCTGAAAACTTGTCCTTAGTCGTAAACTGAGTCCTTAATCGTAAGATTAGGTCTTCGTCCTAAAGTCTGTCCTTACTCATAAGATTTGGTCTTATTCGTAAAGTCTGTCCTTACTCGTTAGATTAGGTCTTATTCGTAAAGGTTGTCCTTACTCGTAAGATTTTGTCTTATTCGTAAAGACTGTCCTTACGCGTAAGATTTGGTCTTATTCGTAAAGGCTGTCCTTACTCGTAAGATTTGGTCTTATTCGTAAAGGCTGTCCTTACGCGTAAGATTTGGTGTTATTCATAAAGGTTGTCCTTACGCGTAAGGTTTGGTCTTATTCGTAAAGGTTGTCCTTACTCGTAAGAATTTGAAATAGTATCTTACTAACTTGTCCAAGTTAGCGAGATTTCACAAGCCGAAGTATTCCACAAACTTATCCAAGCTAGGGAAGTACTGAGTAATCCTCGATGCACAAAGAATCTTCAACAGGAGCAAGTTCGTAAAGCTTATTCGTAAGATCAGTTCTTATTCACAACACTTGTGCTTATTTTTAAGATTGGTGCTTACTCATAAAACTGGTGCTAATTCATAAAAATTGGTGCTTACTCGTAAACTAAGGGTTTTGACCTTATTCGTAAAAACTGGAGCTTACTCGTAAATTAAGGGTCTTGACCTTATGCGTAAAAAGAGGGTTTTGACCACTTATTCGTAAAATGGCCAGATTTTTGAAAATCGTTGAACACCTACTTTTTGACGTTTTTGAACCGTTCCTTTTTGCCAAATCTCACTTATAATCACTAAAGCTTCAATAAAAACAACTTTAACACTAAAACACGAAAAAATCAAAACTTTTTGAAGAAAAACTCACATTTAAAAAAAAAATGCAACTTTTATGAAAAGTTTTAACAAAAAATGATTTCCACACACTCCTAAATCATTGTTAGGCGATTGGTACCACTTTTAGGACATTAGATCTATAAGCTTATCACACAATATTAAGCAAAGATGGTGGTACAAGAGTAAATAAGGGGCGTTTGCTAGAGAGAGAAAGTAGAGAGATGAAGAGAGAATTTCATTAATAAAACACACACTTACACACTCAAGCACCCCCTACAAATGAGACATAGTGTGCTATTTATACATCCTTCATGTTGGAATGGATGGGCTTTCTATGGGCTTTGTAATGGACTTGGATTTACATATTAGATAAAAAGGCTTACATAACATACTTAAACTATTTAACTTTCCAAGTCCGTAGCCCATTTAACTTAAGCTATTATAACGTCTACGACACCTTACAAAGTTCCTATTAAGTTAATGACCATCACTTTTTCTTTAATGCTAACACACACGCCAACAAATTCGAGTTATCAACTTAACATTTTGATAAGAAAAACACATGACAACTAATAAAGAAATGATTAGATGAAAAATCTTGTGCATGAACTGGCTTTCACTTTACTACTTATAATCTCGTGCATCTACAGATTTTGAGCATTATAATTAAATTAATTTATCATTATCCGTATTCTAGTATTTTACTTGTGTACGTACAGGTTATTAAACGCATATAATAATAGTAGTAGTTGTTGTTGTTGGTTATAATAAAATCAAAAAGTATTTAGGGTTTTTGGTAATATATAATTCTTATTAAAAGAAATTTAGAATTTTACACTTAAGTCCAAAAATTAGATTTAAGATTAGTATCTTTTTTAATAACTTTAACATTTGATTGTAAGTTTTTTTAACTAATCAAAATATAACATTTATCTGTATTTAGTTCTGAAATAAAAGAAAAAAAGGGCTCACAAGGCCATCCGTATTTTAACTTTTTTCTCCACCGAATTTTTCAATAGTTTGATCAAACTAATTTAATTTTGATTTTTATTAACCAATAGGAGGGCTCAGTTTTGCAATTGAACTCTCCTATTGGTCAATGTAAACATGGATTGTAACAAAACATTTTTCTCTTAGTATATCAAAGATTATGATGTTAACACAATTGTGAGATACGACTAAAGTTCTATGACTTCTTTTTTCATAGTTTCTTAGGACTTCATGTTGGGCTATTTCAAAGCCCAATGATCTTCTACTAGGATTTTAACATGAAATATTCTAAGTATAAATGAAGTCTCTAAATGAAAAACCATTCAGAGATCAACTTCAGAGTTCTTCAGAGACTAAAGAACGTCTCACCACAACCTGAGGTGAAAATCAGCAAGTGATGTTGTGAACCTTAGAAAAGATGATGGAGAATGAGTGGTGACAATAACTTACTGACTCTTGTTGATCTTCTCAACAAATCAAAGACATTATTGTAGGAATAATGTGCATAGATAATATATATTTAATTATATATACGGGAAATCACAACCAGTAATTAAGACACTAAAGGGTTTCACCGGTGTATCACAAATAGAAGGAAATATTTAGTATGCAGTTAATAAATATTAAAAGGGTCGAGAGTATTAAATTAACAAAGTTAATTTAATTAATAATTAAGCATAAACAGTAAAGGGAGAAAAAGAGGAAAACCCACAAACCCGAAGGGTTTGTGGTGGGACGAACGGTCGACTCCCCCTAAGGGGAGGAGTTTGATATCCTGTCAAACTTGAAGTGCAATCAAAGTTATTCTAAAGGGGATTCAAGGCTTCCTCATGATTCACACACACAACCCTAAAAGCTCTCCCCTCTCACCCTTGTTGTTCGAAGGTCGACACCCCAAACCCAAAAGGGTTTTCGAATCCTTTGGTCGACCTAAGTAGATCGATCCAAGGGTTTCCCAAACCCTTTATCGATCTTGGTTGTTCCCGAAGAAAAAACGCATGTCGAAATTGAACCATCTAGCAAATCCAAACATGATCAGTATCGGCGGATACATGCAGCTTCCTTGTACGGGTATTCTGAAGATAGATCATGCCGAGCAAGTCAAATGTACACACATTGTGACTATTACTATAGTTAGATTAATTTTTTTATTGTAACACATGCATACATCCGTGGCTAGGGTTTAGTGTTAATTTTATTCCACATATCACTTATATAATATTAACAATATTCAGTAAACGTAACCCTACAATTTTGAACTAAGATATTTAAGAAAAATATGTAAGTGACTAAAAGAATGGGCGAGTACTTTCTTGAAAAGATAGGTGAAAGGTACTCATAAAAGAAAGTCAAAGAAGTACAAGAGTTAATAGAAAAGGGAAAACATCCGCAACGCTGTTTCTATAAAGTGAGATTGGACACATTTCAATAATAGAAGATAAAGAAAGCAGTAAGGTAGCAATGTAATTTACTAGGTAGATGCTTGACACGTCGCTATTAATCCACGGGTATCCACTTTGAACTTTGCCTATATAAGAGAATGTTTTAAAGGAGTGAATGTTATCTCATACAATTAATGTTATACATTTATGAGAGCATTATTTACTCCTCCATGAACTAAGTCCCTGAGTCCTATCAGAGTGTTAGCATAGCTCTTACTTATATATATATATATATATATATATATATATATATATATATATATATATATATATATATATATATATATATATATATATATATATATATATATATATATATATATATATATAAAATCACTATACATTGTCATTTAATCATAATAAATTATTTGATTCACATCTAATAAAAATTTCAACATTTAAAAACTTTTATGTTATTTCTTTTCTACTTTTTTTTTTTTTTTTTTTTTTTTTTTTTTTTGGTAAAAGGGTTACCCTAGTAAAATATTATTACACAAAGAAAACAATTTAAGTACAACGGATGTGGGTGAGTCCCACACCTCAGCCAAAAAAGGCAAAAAAACAACCTATCTAAGATGACAACAGACACTAATGACATATCCATTAGCAAACTTCAATTGTGCATCAGTCAGACCATTATAAAATTCAAACCATATAGCAAACAAGTACTACACTGGGGTGGTTACCACTTGTATTTAATGCAACTATTTTCCTTTGTATACCCTTCTCGTATGAGTTTAGGAACATCCAACACTAAATTGTCATGAAATTCATTGGATGCATAGATTTCAATCAAAGCTCTTGCATAACTACTACGCCCCCATGACTCCAAACACATTGTATTAGTATAAGAATCAAGCATCATAGGAGTACCAATTTGAGAAGCAATAAAACTCAAACCATCCGAAGTATAAGCAACCAAAGGGACATCGTGAAACTTCACCTATATTGGAACACAAGACAAATCTTCCTTAAGAGACTTATCGATGGAGACCACTTATCAAGAAAGATGGGGATTCCACGAGTCATCTACGGTCCATCCCGGAGAATAGACTCAACATCTTGTATAGACGAGAACTTTAAAACTAAAAATCCATTCGCGTTCACCCTAACTTTCTGAATCCCATATTTTCTCCAATTTTAACGCAAAAACCATTCAACCACAGGAAATACAAGTCTTTTACCAATAAAATACCCAAAAAGTGAATTTTTCATCCATTCATTCACCTCTTGTACCAAATCTATAGGTAAACCCAGATCATAATCAACATCCTTATGTAATGTTTCTTCAATAAATCGAAAGTTAGCTTTAGTAGAAGATGCAGGGCTGATTTTAGAAGCATAAGAGGAGGGGGCTTCCACATTAGTTTTGGTCACTGGTATGTTGTCTACCTTGTCATCAGAAGGCATAGTAGCACAAGCAACACCACTCATTGCCTCTTCAAAACTCTTACACGCAGCCATAGTAACAGTACGCGTAGCCTCATCACTCATAGCACTCCTATTAACTGTAGTAGGTTTGACTGGTTTTCCATCTTCACCCAATAAAACTGCTTTACCATTAAGCATTTGTTTTTCTAGGTTACGAATCCTAGAAGCAAGATCAACACCATTATTCAAACAAGAACCACATACATTGGCACTTTCAGTTGGTACAGCCTCATCCACTTTTAAATCATGTGTCCCGCTATCAGCCACACCAACAAGTTGGTCCAAAATAACCCCAGCATCACCCTTAACAGCCGTCACACACTCGTTACCATCATTAGACAACATGATTACCATGAGCAGCTAACTCTGAAAGAGATGGGATATCAGACACCATGGACGACTAACCAAGATTAGCTTCACTCGATTCATTCTCTTTTTTCTTTTTCTTTTTTTTCTCCTACTCTACCCGAATCTAAAAAACCTTTCATCATTGTAATTCAAACCAAAACAAAACAAGAAGAAAGTAAGCAACGTATAGTCTTCACACAAACGCAGTAAATCCTAATCAATTAGGGTTTTAAAACAAACATATCTAGCCCTGTCACATGTTGGAATCGTACCAAGAAAAGATGATAATGAATTCTAGAATAAGATAAACGATTACCAGAAAACCCAGACGATCAAATAACAATCTGGTTTGAGAACCCTAACAAAGCTCTTTTAAAAGATGGACAAAGTGATGTCCCCCGCAATAATCACAAAAGTACCTTGAACTATTGTAGGAATCAATAAACTAAAAGAATCGCACCAGATTCAATGAAGAAAAAGTAGATCGAATAAAAGAAACCTAAAGTGGATGGATCCTAAAACACTCCAAACAAGAAAACGTGTAAGGACAAATTCAATAAGGGATTAAATTAATCAATCATAATCATAAATTAATAATATAATAAATAACCAGGTATGCAGATTTAAGAGGTTGATCAAGCAGATCGATCGATTTAGTTGGGTCTCAAAAATCGCCGATAGAGAGAGAAAAGCTAGGGGTTCATAATTTTGACACTTTATTTTGTTAAAATGTTTTTATACGAGTGGGCTTGCCCGCGCGTTGCTGCGGGGCATTTTTCGTAATATTATTCTGCATTATGTATACACATACAAAGTTGATATATTAAAGCAATAACATGTGCATCCGTTAAGAATCTAAATTCGGTCCATACAATTCTGTAAACTGAAAAAGCAATAACATATCATGTACATGATTTTGTAATTATAATTACCATTGCAGGATCTTAGGAAATCAATGCAAGTGCTATTGCAAACATATTTCATTATTGCCAAGTTTCATTATAAGTTTAAAAGAAACAACAAATATAATATAGGATAGTGTTCCTTAATTAGTCAAAATTTGTATCAAATAAAATGGTTTTCATATTCCTCAAAAGACCAAGCATGTGGTGACTCCACTTAAGCAGTCAAATGTACCTACTTCGGACCCCATTTTAGTAGCCGAACGAACCCATTTCATCCCCCCAATCCAGCACACATTTTTGTTCCCAAACTGACCCATTTTAGCCCCCATTTCAGCCCCCCAAACACACCCATTTTAGCCCCATTTCACCAATCAAAGCAACTAATATCAACCCCCAAACGCGCTTATTTTAGCCCTTATTTCAGCACCCAAACACACCCGTTTTAGTTCCCATTTCAGCATCCAATCCCACACCCATTTTAGCCTCGAAAGTGACCCATTTCAGCCCCCCTAACGCACCTATTTCATCAACCAAACACGCAAATTAGGCTCCACTTCAGTTACTCTGAGAATGCCTCATTTGGCGACGCAACTCACAAATCAACAGTTGACCCTTCACTCAAAACATTCCCTGCAAAAACACACCATGTCAACAAAAATCTGGGGCAAATTCTTGACAGTAAATATATTTTAAATCAACCCATACGATTAAAATTGTTAAAAACTATACTTTTGCTATAAATGGAGCACTGGTATAAAACAAAAACTGAACATGAAAAGCGTTTATGGTCAGTAAAAGAAGACAAACATTCATGATGAAAAAACGGTGCCAACTAAAAATAGATGTAGCTTTATTAGGGGCAATTTTGAGCCTAGCTCAGTCGCTTGAAGTGTTGGGCTTTTGAGGACTCACTTTTTTGACTTTCTTGAAATAGCCCGAGCGACTTGCGACTTAATATGAAGGTGACATGTGGCACCAAAAAAAGTCGCGCTCAATCATTAAAGTGGTACTTGTGTCATAGCCCACTATGTGTACTTTCTAAGCGATTTTTTTACAGCGACCTTTCATATATTAAGCGACCTTCTATTTTGTCTTTTTCCATCAAAAAAGTCAAACTTTGAAATTTTTTTATTTTATTCTTTTTGCCCCTTCCCAATGTTGAGCAACCTAAGCGACTGACGGCTTGGTACTTTGAGCGACTTTTTTTACTTTTTGCCTTTTTGTACTTGTGTCATTACTTTTGTACTTTTCACTTTTTTTTTTACTTTTCACCTTTTTGTATTATTTTTTAAATACTTTTTAAAATACTTTATAAACATTTTTTTTTATTTCAAAATCTTGAGCGATGTAAAAAATACTTAAGCGACTTTTTTTTAAAAACACCCCCACATTAACCCCCACATACACCCTTAAATTCCCCCAAAACACATATACTCAGTGTCACAATTTGGGCGCCCTATGTGTTTCACATTTTTTATCACAATAACACACACAAAAATCGCTATAGCATAACAAAACTGAAAAGAACCCTAATAATGTTTCGTATTCGGGTATGTATACTCTTATTGTCACTATTCTACTACAAATTTTGTAAATTATATTTGTATTTGTACATTAAATATAATAAATGGCTGTTTTGTGTGATGTTATTAAATATTAATGTTTTGTTTTATATTCGATTCATGTTTGTTTAGCATGAAAGCGTTTCATATGCTATTCATGTTCATTATCATGTTTGTTTAGCATAGTTTAGTTTGTAACCATACCGTGTTTCATCAGTTCCATAAGATTACTCAAACTTTGACTCTTTAAGATAAATCGATTTTTGGTTGGAATTATCATACTAAATAGATTATTCAGTATATGTATGCAATAGAGAGACTGAAATGTATGCGTGGATTGTAAGTGATAAATGAAGTTACATGTGGTAGTTATTAGAAAACTGTGCTTTGCTCTCAATGTATCATTAAACTCTACGAGACATTGATTGTTAAGTATCTTCATCTTTGCGGTAATAGCATCCTTCTGTATACTTTTGTGTTTGATTAGCTTTTGTTTTTGTTCTTGTAGGAATATGAAGCCAAAGCCATCATTAGATGTAAACCGAATTACTTTTCTTTAATAAAATCCAAATTGGATAAAAAACGTAGGAAGTTGTTTCGGGCTACTTGTTTTGGTAAATGGTTGGACCTTTCTTATTTTGACCAAGAACCACATATGATAGATTATATCTTACAAAAAAAATGTTGTCCGAGTAATGCTCATTATGATATGCCCATTGTATATTATGTTGAAGAACGTTCTCTACATTTCGGCCGACCATAATTTTGTCTTATCACTGGTTTTCATTTTGGAAATGTAAGTTTTAGCTCATATAAGTCGGGACACCTCAATTTTAGGAACGGGGTTTTTCCACGCCATGTAGGTCAAAAAGTAACCAATTTAGATATTCTTGGTCTAATTGAAGATGAGCAGGCATTTGGTATTATATTCGACGATGATGCAGTACGTCTTTGTCTATTGTTAGGATTGGAGGTTATCTTTATGGGCAGATTGTTGGTTCAAGAAGTTGATTATACACTCTTCCGATTGATTGAAAACCTTGATGACTGGGATGCTTTTCCATGGGGGGAGCATATTTGGAGACATTTGTATGATCAAATTTTGGACGTGACGAATAAACACAAGTATAAATTCCTTCAAGGTATTAACAAAGACCGCAAGTTTGTTCCAACATATACGCTTTCAGGCTTTGTTTGGGCTTTCAAGGTTAGTATTTTTTTTTCTTCAATATAGACAGTGTATGCTACTTATGTTATGTTTCTTTCACTAAATTTGAAGCACTTGTTAACATTTTATAGATATGGATAATGGAATCATTTGAAAGAATCATTCTTTGGTGAATAAAGTGCTAGAAATGATACCAAGAGGAGTATCGTGGTCAAAGAACGCAACATTTAAAAGATCAGATTATAAGTATCTTTTTGGAAAGGTAAAACTCTTCATCAAATTTGTCGTATTAATGCTTGCTGTTATTATAAACTAACTTTTTTTTGTAACTTTTTTTTTTTTTTTTTTTTTTTTTTTTTTTTTTTCTTTTTTTTTTTGTTTTTTTTTTTGTAAGGAATCGAATGTTGTTCAAGATCTTAGACCGACATTAGCTGAGAGGAAATCTGATTGGTATATACAGTTTATGGATTTTTTCCATCATTACATACCTAGAACTCCCCCAGTCAAAACCACACATCTCGCTGATGAGTATTTCAAGAAGTTGGCCGCAGCACGCAAACGTGGCAAGATAGAACGGAAAAATTTACCTATTATATGCAAAAGTGAGAGCAGTATAATAGAGATCAGCATAATTCAGGATGGTTTTATTACAGAGTTGAATGCCCGTTTGTTCAAACTCGAGGGAATTATCCAGGTTCTTGCTCGAGAAAGAAATGGGGTAATATATCCTGTTGACTTGTTTACTTACATTGACATGCCTTTTTTCTTATTAATTTTGTTTTTTAACCAACTATTGTTCATTCGCAGGAGAAATTGGTGTTTGATGATGATCTTCGGAATCTCAGTGCAGAGTTTTGGGACGAGCTTAATCATGATTTTCTTGAGTTGTTCCATTCAAGTATGGATACCAGTGGCTCACAACATGTAGATGTGGATGACGATGTAGATGTTGCAATGGTAAATTATAGATTGAACGCATATGTAAACTCTTTCCGTACCATAAGATATTATAACAACTGTAAACTAAGTTAACTTTGACAGGAATTTATTATTCAATAAGAATTAAGATTGCGACGTGAAGAATTCGAAAAGGTGAGGTTAAAAGAGCAGAAGTTGAGGCAAGAGGAGAAGAGATCGAGGATGGAAGAGGATAAGATGATAAGGATGGAAGAGGAAAAGATATTGCTGGATGAAAGGGAACTAAAGAAAAGGGCAGAAGCGCTTAAGAATTCTAATCACTCGAAAAATGCTATAGCGCGCACAGCCCATACAAAGAGGAGTGAAATTCTGGTGTAGCCAATGCGTATTATTGGACTAAAGCATATGAGGAAAAGAAAGCACAATGCTTTGGCTTACTGAATCTATATATGACGGAACAACTTAAGAATGTTAAGCCATGGGTTGAGGTATGAAAACTACTTCTTTGATTGTTTAAAATATATCTTATTTTTCATTTATGATCATATGCGTAATTGTGTCATATACTAGGATCTGAAACGCTGGAACAATGCTGCGAACAAGGTTCATTTGACAGATGAATATGACCGATATCTTGGTCAAATTGGTCTGCTTAATTGTAAGTTCCCATGGTGTGAAGATGTGACTGTGGACAGAAGGTTCTGGGAAACTTTAGTTTGCTTAGACCCGACTAGGCAAGGTTGGCTAATGGATGAGGCAAGTACTTATACAACTGTAATTCACCCTATATTATTGAATTAATTTCTTTTAAGTTTGTTCACACTCGTTTATGTTTCACAATTTACAGCACATAGAGTTGTGGGTTAATTACATGTGGCATGTGAGACCCGATACGGCTGATTGGGCGATGGTTAGTTGCTACTTTGTTCAGCTTCTACATCAAAACATTAGATTGTTTTAACACTTTAACATTTTTATATCGCAGTGATGGATTGTTTATAGGTTAGACTATATATCCATATAATTAAGGTTGAAACATTAGATTGTTTTAACACTTTAACATTTTTCCACAGTCTCAACTACCTGAGGTCCTAAGTCAAGCGCAAGTATTTGAGAAGAAAGGCATAAATCCTTCAACTTACAGCATTACCTTTTTTCACGCTGACAAAGTACCTAAGCAGGGCGGGATATTTGGTGATTGTGGTATTTGGGTATGTATTTTTTTATACCGCTTGGCTTATGGTAAGTCGTTGGACGTTAAGGATCCTATTCAGGCTGCACTTGCATACCGTGAACAAATGGCCAGGTTTTTTTTAAACATCGGGTTTGTTTATAGTCATGTATCAAGTATGTTGTAGTATCTCAAAACAATTTTCGACCATATGATTCCTTTAATAGGTTCAACCTTTTGTATGTCTACTCTTGTTCCATGTATCAAGTATGTTGTAGTATATTTGATGTATTTTGTGATATACTCGGAAAACTTAACTTTCTGAATCTTTTGTAAATTGCAAATCATTAGGAGTAAATTTTTATTGTTGTCTTAATTAGTATACACATAACAAATAAGACACAGTCAAACATATTAATAGGCATAAATTATGTAATGTTTTATGTGTTAATATCCTCCTAAACACCTAGTTAAAAAGATAAGCAATAAGGCACACACCAACATAAGCATACACAAGAAAACCCATGCACACACCAACTAGATCTATTGTCTTATAGGTCAGAGAGATAAAAACACTAGATCTATTGTCCAACATGTAAGTATTTGTACTACATAACAGCTTCCCACACATTTTATCTTGGGAACTGTCAACTGGTATCATAAAATTAGAAATAACCACTTTGTTTTCTTTGTATTTTCAGTTTTTACCAAAGGGATGTCATCTACTGATTTAGAATCAACAACCTGTGATGATATTGTGTTTCACCAATGGGTGTAAGTTTGTCTATTATTTTTAAAGATTTATTGTTTGTATAATAATATATGTTTGTTTTAATTCTTTCAATTGTTACACAGGAACTCTCATAACGTTGATGAGCTCGTGTTTGAGGTACATCATGGCAGTGTTTTTATGTATCTTCCCTTAAGGTACGTTGCTAGAGTACTTATAGACTTGAAGTTATCTAGGTCAAGTAGGTTATCTTATTCTAAAATGCGTGACCTTTTGTTGAAAAACCTAAAATAGGATATATATGGGTGTGGTTTTATTGTAAACCAAGGTGTAGCTTAGAAGAAGATTTGACCATTTTCGAAACTGATAATGATGTGAACAAAGTGTATGAATTTGATGAGATTCATGGGCTCATTGAGGTCTTTGTCAGTGAAATTCCGCAAGTAGAATTAGTTAACCACTATCATAAGAACTTTCCTTTTGATGACTCTAACGATGAGGTGACATATAAAGTCAGAATTCATGAAAAAAAAGAAAGATATTGAAAACATGTCGTTTAAAGAAATAATTTCCTGGGAATAAGCAGAACAAAATTCACCAGGTATCCTTAGGACACCTTATGTTAAGCCTTTTGTTGAAGCAAGTCTTTTTAGAGGGAGGGGAGAGATGGAATATAATGATGACTTCTTACATTGTTTGGCTTTTTAAGGTCTGTTAATAGCCCGTACGTGCCAAAGGACTGTGACAGTGGCCGCAGGTCTTTGACTTTTTTAAGGTCTCTTGAGCCTGTGGGAGGGTCAACCTAAAGTGGTATTGAATCTAGTCCTTTAAAGGTTAAGAGGCTTGTTAATGACTTTGACGATGTTCCTACAGTTGGAGGGTCTACTGTTATCCAAGATGTGTCAAAGGAAATTGGTTTCAAAGCTAGTCCTTTCAAAGGTAAGAATCTTTTGCCTGACTTTGAAGCTGCTGTGGATGATCACTTACAAGATGCTGCGGCTTTGTCAACTGTGGGAGGTCTAATTCCATCCCGTATGTGTCAACTGAGAAGAAAGTTTCTAAATCTAGTCCTTTAAATGGTAAGAGGCTTTTTAAGGAGCTTGATGAAGTTCCAATATTTGGAGGGTCAACTGTTATCCAATATGTGTGAAAGGAAAGTCATTTTCAAGTTAGAACTTTAAAAGGTAGGAAACATTTTAATGACTTTGAATCCGTTGGTAATGATGAGTATGTTGTTGTGTGTGATGATTGTTAGCAATTATAAAAAGTGATGGTCATTTGTCGTTATTATATTTTTGCATTGTGTCGTTGTATTTAATTATTAGAATAGTCAATGGGCTTTTTATTGAATCTAATAGGTTAAGTGTTAGTCCATAAAAAGCCCATAAGCCTCATATGTGAAAAACTATAAATAGCACCTCCTTCCTCATTTGTGAGGGTGGTGCTTTAGGGTTGTATTAAGAGTGTAAGTGTGTGTTAATATATTTCTCTCTCTAGTTTCTCTCACTAGATCTAAAGCCTCACTTCTCTCTTTGATTCTTTATTGATTGTAGTAGTGTATGATAGGATTGATTTAGGGATAACAAGTGGTATCAATAGCCAAACAAGGATTTAGGAGTAATTTTTTGGGTTCGGTTACTGTTCATCTGCGTGTTTCTCTGAGTAAGGCCATACCCTTCGAGTTAGAAGGGGTCTTCTCTGTGTTAGACTCCGAGTAAGTCAGAATCTTCGAGTTAGAAGTTCAGACTTCGAGTTCGCCTTCGAGTTAGAAGGTCTCCGAGCAAGGGTTGGTAATTTGTTTCTCCGAGTTACCCTTCAAGTTAGAAGGTCTCCGAGTTAGTTTGTTACTTAAGTTTATGAGTTAGGAAATTCTTTAAGTTCTCCGAGTAAGTGTTGGGAATTAAATATTCAAGAAGTTTAATATCGGGTTCTATTCAAAGAAATACTCTATGTATGATTCTGCTGCTAGAACATTTGGTTCCTGCTGCTAATGTTTGTTTCTGCTGCCAGCGTTAAAACATTCTGCTACTAGGCTTAACATTCTGCTGCTAGCGTTAACTTTCTGCTGCTGAGTGGATAAGTATGAAAAGATATAATGTGTATTAAAGTCAACAATATACGGTAGATAATATCTTACCCCATGTGATCAGTCATAATGTTATATTCACAGAACAAGTTGTAAACATAGATACAAGTTGTATCTTAATGACTGACACTCTCAAAGCAAGTGTTCGATTAGACTTAACAATATTGTAAAGATATTTCTTGTGTTATAAAAGAAAGATCTTAGACTTGTGATAAATATATACGAATAGATAAGAGTGTGAAAATTATTAAGTGCAAAATAATAACTCTCAAGAACATAGAACAAATATCACAAGTCGTAGAAAACATAAGATTCAAGGTCTTTGTAACCCTAGTGATATTGAAGATCACTCGTATTATCTTGAATAATATTGAATCGTTTGGTGATAACATTGCATGTTCTTTGTTCTAGATACACAAGCATAACTGTTCCATTTCCACAACACAAATAACCTTCTAAGTGTGATTAAGTAAATTCCGCGTACTTGATCATATTAACTCAACTTATCACTTACACACAAGCAACAAAGGTTTAACCACCTTATTAGTGTATCGATCAACCTCATCAATTGGTATCAGAGCAAGGCTGATATAGTTGATTTAGAAGAAGAAGAAGAAGAAATGGATGTTGAATCTATTCAGACCAATGTTGCTGCAAAAATACCCATGCTCAAACAGAATGAGTTTGAGATGTGGAGGCTAAGGATAGAGCAATATTTCCAAGTGCAAGACTATGCACTTTGGGAAATCATTGAAGATGGAAACTCTTACCAGCCTACAACCATTTCATCAATAGTGGAAGGCAAAGTGGTGACAACTATGCAGATAAAGCCAACAACTGCAGAAGATAGAATAAAGAAGAAAAATGACTTAAAGGCAAGAAGCATGCTGATGATGACCATTCCCAATGATCAACTTCTAAACTTCAGCAAGTTCAAAGATGCCAAGTCATTATTTGAAGCTATTATTGCCAGATATGGTGGAAATGAAGCCACCAAGAAAACCCACAAGACACTGCTCAAGCAGCAGTTTGAAAACTTCTCCTCTACATACAATGAATCTCTTGACCGTATGTTTAATAGGCTTCAGAATATTATGAGCCAACTTGCTATTCTTGGGGTTGAAATACCTCAAGAAGATTTGAACTCAAAATTTCTAAGAAGCTTACCAGAAGAGTGGGCTATGCATGTTGTTGTCTGGAAGAACAAGCCAGACCTTGATACAATGGAGTTGATAGATTTGTATAGCAACTTTAAGATTGTGGAGCAAGATTTGAAGAAGAATGGAGGTACTAGTTCTAATACTGGGAACATGGCTTTTATGTCAACTCCTAGTACCTCAAAATCAAGTGAAGAGGTGAAAGTTGTTGATGGTGTTGGTGCTGCTAGTTCATCAAGTAGTACCATGGGTATTTTGGATGAAAAGACTTGTTGTGCAATTCTTACAAATCAAAATAATGGGTCCATGCTCACCTAAGAAGACCTCCAAGAGATCAATGAAGATGATCTGGAGGAAATGGACCTAAAATGGCAAATTTCTCTTCTTAGCATGAGAGCCAAGAAGTTCTATCAAAGGACGGGGAAGAAGCTCTTAATCAGCAATACTGATACTGCTGGTTTTGATAAGTCAAAGATAGAGTGCTATAACTGCCACATGATGGGTCACTTCTCAAGAGAATGTAGAAGGCCAAGGCAGCAGGATAGCAAGAACAAAGGTTTTGGAAGTACATCCAAAACAAGGGAGGTTTCTGAGCCAAACTCAAAGGCTATGGTAGCTATTGATGGGCTAGGTTTTGATTGGAGTTTCATGGCTGATGAAGAAGAAGATTCTTCACAGATGGGACTCATGGCTTTTTCTACTTCTGAGGTACAATCTCATAAAGCTTGTTCAAATGCTTGTACTGCTCTTAAAGAATTACAAACTTTAATCAAACATTATGATGAACAAACAAAAGAGCTAGGCAAAACCCATCAAAACTACATTAATTATAGGTATAGTTTAGAATCAACAAAAAAGTAGATCTTATACTACAAAGAAAATGAACTTGCTTTTTCTTATGACAAAGCTCTCCTAAGACTGTAAAACCCTAAATTTTGAATTCCTAATTTTACGTCTAATTTGAACTTTTACCTAAGTTTTGTAATAATTTATTTGACATCTAAACTATATGTTATGATATAAATACAATTAATTAAATTAACCTAAGATATGCTTAATATAAATATATGTTACAAAATAAATCCTCCTTAACCACTACAAAATATCACACGTTAAAACAAGTGCAAGGGCTGACTTTCTTTTGTAATTTGTGATACACATTTATTCGAATTATGGAAATTTTTATTGTGATAATCATCTCCTAATACTCCCCATGATATTAGGCAAATCAATCTCCCTCAATCAAATATGATTTACGACCCAATCACTCCCACCATTATCGACTTTCCTAAGTTAAACCACCCTCTACTCGTTTGTTATTAAACGGGTTACACCTTCTCTCATCTTATCCTATGTCATGAACTTTGAGAAACAAAACAGCACACACACAACAAACAAGAAAACCGATTCCTTTTGTTCTCCAAATCAGAGGGTACGAAAGAAGGTGGAAGAAAAGGTCTGATAGTGGGTAACAACTAGGTTCGAAGGGTGTTTGTAGTCGTGGGTTTTGGTTCGAGTGTGGTTCGGTTCTTGTTCTTTGTTTCGTTCATATAATCCGACCAAAGGTACCCCCCATCTCCTTGTTTTCCATCCAGTTGACACACTCATTTATGATCTATAATCAAAATGTAAAACATGTAAGGTGAACTATATAATCAGGTCTTTGTGTCATATGTTGGCTATGTTAAAAAACTGAATACGTGTACCACAAGGAAAACGTCACATGAATTCATGAATTATGAAACCTATACAAGTCGATAATTGTTTCTGTTTTTCTGTTCGAATCTGTTGAAATACATGCGTATATCTGGTCACTAGAACATTTATATGATCTATATTATACATTCTAAAACTTGATATAAACTCAAATAATAAAAGGAGGGGCGTACATATTTATATTCGTGGTTAAGAGATTGGTTTGGTGTAACTTTATGTAATGCATGCATGGCTTTACTTAGTGTTTTGAGTATGTGTTTGTGTGTCGAAGGTAAAGGCTGCAACATGGATATATATATATAATATATATATATATATATATATATATATATATATATATATATATATATATATATATATATATATATATATATATGCTATAGTAAACCAGTAAAAAGACGTGGGTGGGATTAGTTCCGAAATGAGTTAAATATGGAAGTGTTTGGCCTCGTTAAAACAGGTCGTTGTCTCATCAAACTTGGGTCGCATTGTGGTGTGGCGTGTGTGAAGTTTTACGTGTCGACTCTTATACATGATTATATAGGGCTGAAAACGTGTGGGTGTGTGGGGGTCTTTCGAAATCAGAAAAGTGTAGAAAGTCAGGTTATTTTATTTTGTTATTTCGTGGTTTGCCTCCTTATGTGTGTGTCGAATGTGTGGTCTGTTAGGGGCTGGAAAACATGTATGCTAAATGTAATATTAACCTATAAGAAGTGTGTGTGTATGATCAGTTTTGTACAGGGTCAAGGGTGGGAATTATTTGGTCTCATATTGCATGCATGTGTCTCGTAATTGTGGCTGTAAAAGGGGTGGCTGAACGTGAGTATTGAGTGGTCAAAAGTATGGTTAATACATGCCATAATCTGGATAAAGGACTAAGAAAACTTATGTGTGAGTGTGATCATGTAGGATTGGTTTTCATGCATGTGTGGGTCTCGCTAGTTGATTATCAAATGGTGTGCTTGTCGTGTATATCTAAAGAGGTCTAAAGTAGTCTTTTAAACGTGTATATCAAACTGGTTATAATGGTTTGGGCATGGTGAAATTGCTGAGTCGCTTTTGGGTTTAGTTTTGGCTCGCGGGATTAATGTAACGAAGGTGTATTAAGTGCGTGTGTGAATTGTTTGCTCCATATTGCATAATACGATATACGTTGAAACCCTAGGTACTTCTATTTAATCCGAAGCATGTCTAAAGTGTTCATTAAATCCGACTAAAATGAGTAATCTGATTTAAAATAAGTTATTAATAATAAGCAGATCATTAATTCGTGTAGATTCGTTGAAGAAGGAGTAACTTCCGATCTTTACAATGTGTTTGCACTTGCGGTATAAGGTACAGATATTCTACCCTTTTTCAGTAAGGGTGCTTTCACTCTCATGAATTGATCTTGATTATTGATTTGTTATTATGATATGACTCCCTTAAGCCATTGCTATGATCCCTTGTACTTTGATTCATTCGCTTGATATGCTTCGTTGGTATAATGATCCATTTGACATTCGTTCATTATGACCCTTGTGATATGATACTTGACATAATTCGTTCGTTACCCTGTGACATGATTATTTGAATCACTTGATGCATGGAAGGTTCATTTGATATTTTTACTGGATGTGAAAACCTTTCTTAATTGTATCATGGAAAATGTTTTGAGAAAAACTATTTTAAAATAATGTTTATGAGCACGATGCGTTACCACTTTTATATGGAATTTTGACTAACTTGTTATGAAAACTACTTTTACAAACTACCTTTATGAAAACCGTTATTAAAGATCATTTTTATGAAAACCATTATTAATAGACTTCTTTAAAGGAAAATTTGATAGAAATCTTGGAATTGAACCTTGCTATGAATCATTTGATTGCGAACCTTTGATTATGAACCTCTGATATTCTTATGACTTAGACATTGACTTTGATGTGATTTGACATTTGACCCTTCAGTTTGATACCCGAGCCAAGTTCGTTTCCTAGCCATGAAGGTAACATGGCCATGTCATTGATGCACCAGTGGCATGACTCACGTGTGGGTGAGTGATTTCTCACACCGTTCCCATTTTGACATGCACGCTTTATTATTTATTATGGCCAATATTACTGTTCGGGGGACGTATGGGTTGCAATCCTAGGTTCGTGTCCGTGTTCGTGGACTTAACATGATTTGATATTATATATTGTTCGGTGACTGATGCTGGGTGCAATCCACATCTTTCACAAGTTCGGGAGTTAGCTACTCCTTTTGAAGAATGAGGATACCCCTCATATTATCTGATTATCTGAGAGGTCTCCCCTCTATATGATTATGAAGACATGGTTACTATATTTGGTTCATGTTCGGGCTCATGGTGGATTACTGACCTATCCTTTTCTTTTCTTACTTGTACCTTTGTCTATACTTATGTTTTTCCAATGCACCATACTATATCTGTTCGTTTTCTCTTGCTTTCGTTTTCGTTTATATATATCTGTTCACTGGGCTTTTTAAGCTCAGCCGCATTTCTTTCCCTGCGGCAGGTTTTTAGTTGGAAGCTGGGTATGAGTGAAGAGACTTTTGCACTTAGAAGACCTTGATAGTTATTCTAAAGTAGAGACTATTAGAAGGATTTGCATTTGCAGACTTTGTATTTAGCTTTTGTTTCCTTTGTAGCCTTGTATATTCAGTATGTCATTTGTAACCTTTGAGAAACCTTGTATTACTGTTGATGTACGCTTTGTTTTGATCTGATATGAAACCATTATTATGACATCTTTACCCTTATCGGGTTGGGGTGTTACAAAGACAAGACATATTCTTTAAAGATGCTGAAATTAAGCTTTTAAGAGAGGCTTTTGATAGGGTCAAAAAGGAAAATGGAAATATTCACTTGACTACACAGACACTAGAACATGCTTCTAGAGGTGTGACCAACATGATAGAATGTCAAGTGATTAATAGAGCTAAGTCAGGAGTAGGATATAAGAGTGTCCCACCTCCATACAGAGGTATCCCTAAACTCCTAGGGATTGACCTAGAAAATTAAGGTATTCCTGAATTTCTACAACCTGAGCTACAATATGGTGTACAGCCAAAGACCAAGCTAGTTGTTGATGAACCTAAGAAAGTAAGTAAAAGTTTAAGCAAAACTTTACTTCCTGAGGACAAGGTGTCCTCTGATAGAAGATCAGAAAGAGTAGTCATTGAAGACTGGGTATCTGATGATGATGAAGATGAACAGGTTATGTCTAAACCTGAAGTAGTTAAGAAAGCAGGAACAAGGGTTCCTAAAGTGTTAAAAAAAAGGATACTGTTAAGCCTAGTTCAAACATTAAACATGTTAGGCAACCAGTTAAATATTGTGAACAATATAGATCCACTAGCAAGCCCAAAGGTAACCAACGAAATTGGAATGGCCTCAAGTCTAACCAATTAGGTGATGACTTTTTATTTTATAATAAAGCTTGTTACACATGTGGTAGTTTTGATCATCTTGCAGCTTTCTGTAAAAAATGGGTATCTGGGTATGAAAACAATAGGGTGAACTTAAAAAGGCAAACTCCTCAAAGTCACTTTCACTCTAAGTCTAAAAGAACAAAACCCAGAGCAGTTGTCAAAGTAGTTTCTGTTGCTAGACCATTCATGACTGTTAACCCAAAACCAACAGCTAAAAATGCAAAATTAATTTCAAAACATGCATCAAAAACTGTTAATAGGCCTATTCAATCAAAAGCAGTGGTCCAAAAACAAGTTTGGAAAATTAAGGGAACAATTACAAAGCTAGAAGTTTCTGCTGCTAAGCATGTAATTTATTCTGCTGCTAGGGAAAACAGGGCAAATGCTGTTAAGGCCTTAGCATGTTGGATTCTTAAATCCAATGTTGCATCAACTGTTCTTAAGAGATTAAATTTCATTGATGCAAGATGCAGATCAAAGTCAGTAATGGCTTGGGTCCCCAAAAGAAACTAATACTTCTCATTACTGTGCAAGAACATTCAATTGATAAACAAGAGGATCAAGGATACTCAGATAGTGAATGTTCTAGGCACATGACAGGCAACAAGTCTTATCTCTCAGATTTTCAATCAATAGATGGAGGCTATGTTACTTTTGGAGGAGGTGTTGGTGGCAAAATTTCAGGTAAAGGTACAATTAAAATTGGAAATTTAGATTTTGAAGATGTGTACTATGTACAAGAGCTAAATTATAATCTTTTTAGTGTCTCACAAATGTGTGACAAAAAGAACAAAGTTCTTTTCTGTGACACTGAATGTATTGTACTTTCTCCTGATTTTAAGATGCCTGATGAAAGTCAAGTGCTTCTTAAAATTCCTGGAAAGGGAAATATGTACAGTGTAGACATGAAGAACATTGTTCCTAAAAAGGATTTAACTTGTCTTGTTGCAATGGCCACATTGGATGAATCAATGTTATGGCATAGGAGGCTTGGTCATATTAATTTCAAAACCATAAATCAGATTGTTAAGAATGATTTGGTAAGAGGTTTACCTCAAAAACGATTTGAAAATGATAAAACATGCATTGCTTGTCTTAAAGGCAAACAACACAAAGCCACTTGTAAGCCCAAGCTGTTTAACTCTATCAATCAATCATTGTTTATGCTTCATATGGACTTGCTTGGTCCTACAAATGTTAGAAGTGTGCAACATAAGAGATATTGTCTAGTTATTACTGATGACTATAGTAGATTTACATGGGTTTTCTTTTTAGCTACTAAGGAAGAGACACCTAGCATCCTTAAGACTTTCATTACTGAGATAGAAACCTAGTAGATAAAAGATTAAAAGTCATTAGATGTGATAATGGGACAGAGTTCAAAAATAGAGTTATGGATGAATTCTGCAAAGAAAAGGGTATTAGGAGAGAATTTAGTGTTGCTAGAACTCCACAACAGAATGGAGTTGCTGAAAGGAAAAATAGAACACTAATAGAAGCTGCTAGAACTATGTTAGCTGATTCTAAGCTACCTATAACTTTTTGGGCTGAAGCAGTCAACACTGCTTGCTATGTTCAAAATAGAGTTTTAGTTGTTAAGCCTCACAATAAGACATCATATGAACTTTTTAGAGGTAGAACTCCTGCAATAGGATTTCTTAGACCTTTTGGATGTCATGTGACAATTCTCAATACCTTAGACCATCTTGGAAAGTTTGATGGCAAATCAGATGAAGGTTTCTTAGTTGGATATTCTCTCAATAGTAAAGCTTTTAGAGTATACAACTTAAGAACTAAGAAAGTAGAAGAAAACCTACATGTGGAATTTTTAGAGTATAAATCCAATGTAGAAGGTGAAGGTCCTAATTGGCTATTTGATCTAGAGTCATTAACCCATTCTATGAATTATGTGCCTGTTGTTGCAGAAACTAATGATTTTTCAGGTTCACAAACAACAAATGAGGCAGGGTTAGACAAGGAGACAAATCAATATCATATATGGATGCCAATAAGTACCAGTGTGGTTTCAACTTCAACAAATGATGAATCTTCTTCTGATAAAGCTAAAGAAGATGTTGAAAGTGAACACAAGGAAGATGGAACAAAGGAACAACAAAATGTTTCTGCTGATGATAGTGCTGCTGAGACAGAGCATTCTACTGCTAGGACAAATGATTCTACTGCTGGCCCTTCAGACTCAAATGAAGCAGATTTCTCAGATAATGAAGTGGATTTAAGCAATATCACACCTAACTATCAAGTTCCTTCAACCCCACACACAAGAATTCACAAAGTCCACTCCCTAGAAAATATGATTGGAGATGTACAATCAGGTGTGAAGACAAGACAAAAACTGATGTCTTCAGACCAACAAGGGCTTCTTGATGCCCTTTATGCTTCAAAGCAGCATGAGTTTTCAAACTCTTGCTTGTTTGTATGTTTTCTTTCACAAGATGAACCAAAGAACATTCTGAAAGCCTTAGATAATTCAAGCTGGGTAGAAGCTATGCAAGAGGAGCTTCTTCAGTTCAAGATTTAGAAGGTATGGGTGCTAGTTGATTTACCTAAAAATGCAAAGGTAATTGGCACTAGATGGGTTTTCAAGAATAAAAGGGATGAAAGGGGAATAGTGATTAGGAATAAGGCTAGATTAGTAGCCCAAGGGTACACATAACAAGAAGGGATAGACTATGATGAAGTTTTTGCTCCAGTAGCAAGACTTGAAGCAATTAGGCTATTCTTAGCTTATGCTTCATTTTTAGGCTTCATAGTTTACCAAATGGATGTCAAGAGTGCATTTTTATATGGAACTATTGACGAAGAGGTTTATGTCTCACAACCTCCAGGTTTCATTGATCCTCACCATCCAGACAAAGTGTACAAAGTTGTTAAGGCTCTTTATGGCCTTCATCAGGCTCCTAGAGCATGGTATGAAACACTAGCTTCCTATTTAAAAGAGAATGGATTTCAAAGAGGAAAGATTGATCAGACACTTTTCATCAAACAGCACAAGAAGGATCTTCTGTTAGTGCAGGTTTATGTGGATGACATTATCTTTGGGTCTACAAAGAAGGAGATGTGTTTGGATTTCGAGAAGCTTATGCATGATAAGTTTCAGATGAGTTCCATGGGAGAACTAACATTCTTTTTGGGTTTGCAAGTTAAACAGTCATATGAAGGCATATTTATTAGTCAAGATAAATATGTTGTTGAGATACTAAGGAAGTTAAACTTTGCTGATTCAAAAATGGCAAGCACACCAATGGACTCTGAGAAGCCACTTCCAAAAAACTTGGATGGAGAAAATGTAGATGTACACACATACAGATCTATGATAGGATCTTTGATGTATCTCACATCATCAAGACCTGACATCATGTTCTCTATTTGTGTTTATGCAAGATTTTAAGTAACTCCAAAGGTTTCTCATTTAACAACAGTCAATAGGATTTTTAGATATCTCAAGGGTCAACCTAGGTTGGGTCTATGGTATTCTAGCGAGTCACCTTTTGACTTGGTAGCATTTTCGGATTGTGATTATGCTGGTGCTAGCTTGGACAGAAAGTCAACAATTGGAGGATGTCAATTCCTTGGGTGTAGACTTATCTCATGGCAGTGTAAGAAGCAAACAATTGTGGCTACTTCAACAACTGAAGCTGAATATGTAGCTGCTGCAAGTTGCTGTGCTCAACTCTTATGGCTTCAAAACCAACTTCTTGACTATGGGTATAATTTCATGAACACTGTTATTCATATTGATAATAGTAGTACTATTTGTATTATTAAAAATCCAGTGCAACATTCTAAAACAAAACACATTGAAATTAGACATCACTTTATAAGAGACTGCAATGAGAAAAGATTAATTCAAGTTCTTAAAATTGCTTCAGAATTCAATTTTGCAGATCTGCTAACCAAAGCTTTTGATGTTGGAAGGTTTCAGTACTTGGTAGCAAGTATTGGAATGCTTAATCCTCAATGATTTTAAACTTTGTGTTTTTGTAAATAAATTTTTGTTTGTGCTGCTAGCTTTAAAAGATACTACTCCTATTACAAAAGTTTGTGTTCCTAGTACAAATTTAAATTGTATTGTTCATACAATTAGTCCTATGATTATTCTAATACAAGACAAGTACTTTGTACATTGTTCTTTTGGTTTTAGACTAACAATTTCAGGTATGATCATGTGAACACAAAGGATGTTTCAAGTGAAATGGAAGCAGCAGAATGATAATACTAGTTGCTGTCATAATAGGTTAATGATAGAAAAGGTTTAGGAATTTCTAACCTTCTTAAAACTTCTTTCTTGAAGCTTGATTATGATATTTCACATTAAATTGATGACTTAGTTGATCAGATAGTAACTGATACAACTCACTTTCTATCATTTTATAATTTTAAGTATAATGAGCAAGTCTAAGGACATCTGATAGAAAGAACAGTTAGTAAAAGTGAATCTAACACTTGTGTTAGAGGCAACAATTACTATGAGCTGGAAACCCTGTCAAGAAAGCCTTTTGAATAGGTTTATCTTTACACAGGCAGTTATTTATAACTGAAAAAACATTGTTTCTCACACAACCAGAGGTTGCTTTAAACTGAAATTTTGATTAAGTGTCTGTTTTACACTTAATCCCTTCAAGATGGTTGAAAGCATTATGGTTTTTCATAATAAAATCAAGTACATACTGCTAAGGCAAAAGTTTCTTAAAAGGATTTTCAAATAGACTCACAAAAACCATCAAATGATGGACCATGAGTCAAATGCCCCATGAATTACCTCTCATGGGAGTTAACACACCTAGAAGTGATGAAGGCAGCAACTTAAACTCTTAAGGAATTGATGGCTACATGTACAACATTGTCTGATAACATGTTCTGATGGATAGCTCAGATAATGGAAAGAGAAATATTTTGGTACATAGTGAGAGATCTTCCAAACAGGGGAGGATAAAATGTTATTTGCATCTCAGGGGAGGTAATATCTTAGGAGAGGAAATAAAACCCAAAGAAGGAAGATTAACCAATGAAAGGGAGGAAAAAACAAGAGCATACAAGATGATGACATGGAGGTTGAAAATGACAAGAACAAAGCTTATTTTGGAGTATTATATATATTCAGAAGTGATGAAGCATTCCAAAGGTGAAAGTTCTATCTAGGTCAAATGAAGAAAAGTTTCAATTTCAGTTCACCACGTTTTCATCACTTACAAAGGCATGCTATTATATGATTTCACTTGTTGAAACAAGCATCCAAGATACACAACATCATTGCCTCTTATAATTCCTCCATCCAAGGAAATTGCACCATCTTTTAGGTCAATGTTTGAAGACTGAAGATGTGTATTATTATTGTTAAAGTCAAAGAACAGAAAGCAGATGAGTTACTGAGAAATATATTTAATCTTGAAGAACAGAAGTGTTTTAAAGATCTTCATAATCCATAATTTAATTCAGAAACATGTTGAAATGGATTCACATGTTTAGGGGAGGATTATTGGGAATTAAATATTCAAGAAGTTTAATATCAGGTTCTATTCAAAGAAATACTCTAAGTATGATTCTGCTGCTAGAACATTTGGTTCCTGCTGCTAGTGTTTGTTTCTGCTGCCAGCGTTAAAACTTCTGCAGCTAGGCTTAACATTCTGCTGCTGAAGGATTCTGCTGCTAGCGTTAACTTTCTGCTGCTTAGTGGATAAGTATGAAAAGATATTATGTGTATTAAAGTCAACAATATATGGTAGATAATATCTTACCCCATGCGATCAGTCATAATGTTATATTCACAGAACAAGTTGTAAACATAGATACAAGTTGTATCTTAATGACTGACACTCTCAAAGCAAGTGTTCAATTAGACTTACCAATATTGTAAAGATCTTTCTTATGTTATAAAAGAAAGATCTTAGACTTGTGATAAATATATACGAATAGATAAGGGTGTGAAAATTATTAAGTGCAAAACAATAACTCTCAAGAACATAGAACAAATATCACAAGTTGTAGAAAACATAAGATTTAAGGTCTTTGTAACCCTAGTGATATTGAAGGTCACTCGTATTATCTTGAATAATATTGAATCGTTTGGTGATAACATTGCATGTTCTTTGTTCTATATACACAAGCATAATTGTTCCATTTCCACAACACAAATAACCTTCTAAGTGTGATTGAGTAAATTCTACGTACTTGATCATATTAACTCAACTTATCACATACACACAAGCAACAAAGGTTTAACCACCTTATTAGTGTATCGATCAACCTCATCAGTAAGTCTTCGAGAAAGAATTTCTTCGAGTAACTCTCCGAGTTAGGAGTCTTCGAGTAACTCACCGAGTTAGGAGTCTTCGAGTAACTCTCCGAGTTAGGAGTCTTCGAGTAACTCTCCGAGCAAGGATATTTTTCAGATTCTTCGAGTAAGGAACCGAGTAAGACATTCTCAGTAAGGATTAAAAAAAAAAATCAAATTTGAGTAAAATTTAATTTTTAGGAGTGACTAAACATTCAATTTTTACGCAAAATTCAAATTTTGGTATAACGGTGAAAATTTTAGCCCAAAATTCGAATTTTTACGGTGAAATTTGGCGTCAAAATCTTTAGAACTCAAAAATTTCTAGTAACCTTAGAATTGCATGAAATTATCAAGAATACTATTCAGGAGGCCAGGGGAACTCAAAATAAAGGTTAAACATGGTATTATTAGGTTAATGAATGGGGGAGGTGTGTGTGTTTTCTAGAGAGAGAAAGTAAAGAAACACACACACCTCCAAGGTTACAATGAGAATCCCTAACCTCCTTGTTGGGTTTATTGATTTGATGATACAAAACAAGAAGAATGAAACTTGAAGGACTTAATGTGACAAGAAGGGAAACTACAAAAAGATGGAGAATTTTGAAGATTCTAGAAGATTTACTTAAAAGATTTACTTTCCTTATTGTATTATGACTTTCCTTGTAAACCTAGATGATCTCTATTATATAAAGAGACATTAGGTCATTAGTTTTAGACGTGCACAAACTACAAGATGTAGTCGATTAAAGGTGTGTGTGTGTAACCTAGACGTAAGTTATAAACGTCTAGGGTTAGAGTTTTAGTTAGTTAGTTAGTTAGTTCAGCCTCAAGGTCGAGTCCTTGATCCCTGTTACAAGGCGTGTAACATGTTCTACCTTGATCAAGTAGAATTGGGGCTGTAGATGATTATTAGTGTTAGTATTAGAGATCACAAAGTAAAAACCTTGTTCAATAATAAAGATGTTTTACTTATTCCGCTGTGCATGATTGTTGTCTTTGTTATTGTTTAACCCTAGTGCTCTAAACGGTCCAAGGAGTTTTAACAAACTCCACATGTGGTATCAGAGCTTGTGTGGAGACTCTGATTAAGAAGAAACCCTTAAAACCGATTTATCAACAAACCCTCAACAATGTCGACTGAAGCTGCACCTATCCCATCCATCACCTCACTCAGAATTCCTATCATCAAGAAGGGAGAATATGATCTCTGGAGCATGAAGATGAGGCAGTACCTTGCTATTACTGACCATGCTCTATGGGATGTAATTGTCAATGGTAATGTTGTTCTTGATGAACCTTTACAAGTTGAAGGACAACCCAAACCACCTCAACCAACCTTGCCAGCAGCTACAAAGAGAAATCAAGATAAGGCTCTCAACATACTGCTGTCTGCTATTCCTGATGGTCACCTACTGAAGTTCCATGATGCTAAGGATGCAAAACAATTATGGGCTGCGATCAAGACAAGATTTGGAGGTAATGATGCTTCAAAGAAGATGCATAGAAACTTATTGAAGCAACAATTTGAAACCTTCACTGTTGGTGAAAGAGAAAGTCTTGATGCTGCCTATGACAGATTCCAAAATCTACTTAGTATGCTAGAACTGTATGGAGCAGAGATATCTGTTGAAGATGCAAATTTGAAGTTCTTAAGGAGTTTGCCGTCTGTCTGGCATGTGTTTGCTACTATGATTAGAGGACAACCTGGATTGGAGTCTATGGACTTTGATGATCTCTATAACAATTTGAAAGTGTACGAGCAAGAGATGAATGGTCACAGTTCTCAGAAAACTCACAACATAGCTTTTGTGTCTTCTGAAAACAGAAGCAGTACTTCCACTAAAAGTACTGCTTATCCTTCTCAAAGTACTGTTGGTGATTCACAGCATGTACAGCATGTTTGCACAACCACAACTACTCCCAACCCATCACCAACAAACAAAACCAATTCTGATGAAGTTGTATGTTCCTTCTTTGCACAACAAGCCACTTTACCTGTTACCTATCAAGAAGACTTGTTGCAGATTGAAGAAGATGCTTTAGAAGAGATTGACATAAGATGGCAAGTAGCTATGATCACTGCTAGGATCAAGAAGTTCATGAACAAGACAGGAAGGGGAATTGATTTCAAAGCCAAACAAGGTATAACTTTTGACAAATCCAAGATTGAATGTTTCAATTGTCAAAAGCTTGGACACTTTGCAAGGGAATGCAAGTTTGCAAAATATCAGGCAAACAGGATGATTGAACAACCCAAGGTTGAAAGAAAGGAGGTTCCTATTACTGAATCACAACCAAAAGCTTTGGTGGCTCAAGAAAATTTAGCAGAGATTGACTGGAGTGCTGAATTTGATGATGAACCTGTAACCTATTCTATGGTTGCAATGGAAGAGTTTGATTGGGGCACAGCTTTTGATGAGGAACCTGGATATGCTGCTTTGGAATCAAGAGATGGTCTTGGAAGCTTTGACTGGAGCATGGAGGATGAAGATGAACCTGTTCAGATTGCTATGGTAGCCACTTCACCAAGTTCATCCAATGTCTCTGAGGTATGCTCTAAGTGTAATGATGTTTATCAAAAGTTGCTTAAAGAATATGTGACTGAAAGAGATAATTGTAGAACAGCTAGGTCTGAGGTAGCTGGTTATCAATTAACTTTAGAGTCAATGGAAGCCAAAATATTAACACATGAAAATAATGAAATGGCTTGGGCAGAAAAATATGAGCAACAAGATTACCAATTGAAATTAAGTGAATGGAAGTTAGGATGTAAGGTGTCTGAATTAGAAAAGATTACTAAGGAAAGAGATACTTTGTTAGAAAAACTTGGTAGTATTAAACAGGCTGGTCTATCACATGTTCAATTTGTTGAAAAACAAAGAGTCATAAACAGTAGAGCTGGACTAGGTTATGGTGAAGATAGTAGTTCAGATGAGACCTCACCTAGTGATAAGGAAGAGACCTCACCTAGTGATAAGGAAGAGACCCCACCTAGTGCTAAGGAAGAGATTCCACCTAGTGATGATGACCTTACAAGCTCAGAAGAAAACACATCTAGGAATGAGGAACCAATTAGTGAATCACCTCCTGAGTTTAAGAAAGATAAGGAGTACCACTCAGTTCCTCCACCTACTGGTCAGTTTCAACCTCTTAGAACAGATGTTTCTCGTTATGGTGTAGACAACCTAGAGTTTAGGAAGAAGCTTAATGGTAGAATTAGTTCTGAGACACCTAAGAATGATTTTCAAAGGGGTAATGATCAAAAGTTTCCTACAGCTTTTCAAAAACAAGCAGTACCTCCAAAACCTTTTCAAAGTACTGCTGGATATTCAGCAGTACCTCCAAGAGAAACTTTTCAAAATACTGCTCACTATAGGAAATCTTTTAATCATAGAAGAGGATTTGGGAATATGGAGAGAAAGTTATGTTATGTATGCTATAGTCCTGATCACTTGATTAAGCACTGTGACTTACACTCAGAATACTTAAGTCAGTTTCCAAAGAATAGATCTACCACCCATAAGCTAAGAGAGACTAGACCAATTTGGAATCACTCAAATAGGGTCAACCATAGTAACTTCTCAACAGCCTATAGGTACCCTCACCAGAAAAGAATGTTTTCCAAATCACCAGTACCTTCACACACTGATAAGTATCCAGAAGTACCTTCTCCAAGGACTGATAAGTTTTCACCCACTCATGGTACTGCTAACACTTTTTCACATAGAAGACCTAAGAGATTCAATTCATATAAAAGGTCTTACAACTCAAGTAGAGTACCTCAATCAGAGAAACCTAAGGTCAAACAAAATTGGGTTAAGAAAGAAAGTACTGATGGGGAACAAGAAGTACTTTCATCAAATAAGGGTAAAACAGGGAGTGTTGTTGATATTACAACACAGGACATGGGACCAACTCAAATAATCATTGACCATGCCTTTAAAACCAGTGGAGATTACATACTGAAGGAATTCAAGTATGTCACTCCACAAGGGGAACACAAGTCAGTAATGGCTTGGGTTCCTAAAAGAAACTAACCCTTTTCTTTAATGTGTAGGGCAACCCAGAGGAGGAGCTTAAAGATCATATTATTGTTGATAGTGGTTGCTCTGGCAGCATGACAGGGGACAAGGAGATCCTGTCAGATTTTAAGGCATATTATGGAGGAAGAGTTGCATTTGGTAATGATCCTGATGGAGGAAGAATCACTGGCAAAGGAACAATCAAGGCTGGATGTATTGATTTTGAGAATGTTAGATATGTGAAGGAGCTCAAGTTCCACCTATTGTTAGTATCTCAGATTTGTGACAAGAAGTACCCAATTCTGTTCACTGATACAGAATGTCTCATTCTCTCCCCTGAGTTCAAATTTGTTGATAATCACTTGGTGACATTGAGAGTACCAAGAACCAGTGATGTATACAGTTTAGACTTAAAGAGTCTCAATTCTGCTGGAAGAGCAACATGTTTAGTAGCAAAGGCATCATTGGAAGAAGCACATCTGTGGCACAGAAGACTAGGTCATGTTAATTTTAAGAATATCAACAAGCTGGTCAAAGGAAATTTAGTCAAAGGTTTACCTTCCAAAACATTCAAGACTGATCATTCATGTTTGGCTTGCAAGAAGGGTAAACAACATAAAGCCTCATGTAAGAAGCTTAGGGAAAGAGATATTAGAGAACCTTTGGAGTTGCTACACATGGATCTGTTTGGACCAGTTTCAGTAGAGAGTTTAAACAAGAAGAAGTACTGCTTGGTTGTGACAGATGATTGTAGCAGATTTAGTTGGGTCTTTTTCTTGGGATTCAAAGATGAAACCTTTGATGCTATCCATGACCTGATAGTAGCCCTTGAAAATCAATTGAGACTCAAAGTAAGAGGTATTAGATGTGACAATGGAACAGAATTCAAGAACAAGCATATGGATGAATTCTGTGCCAAGAAAGGGATCAAGAGAGAGTTTAGCATTGCTAGAACACCCCAGCAGAATGGTGTTGCAGAAAGAAAGAACAGGACTTTGATAGAAGCAGCTAGAACAATGCTTGCAGATTCCCAATTACCTATTCTCTTTTGGGCTGAAGCAATAAGTACTGCTTGCTATGTGTTAAATAGAGTTTCAGTAACTAAACCTCAGATGAAGACACCTTATGAGTTACTAATGGGAAAGAAACCAACCATTCATTTTCTAAAACCTTTTGGCTGCTCTCTGACTATTCTAAATACCATTGACTCTCTGGGAAAATTTGATGGTAAGTCAGATGAAGGATATTTATTGGGTTATTGTACAAATAGCAAAGGATTTAGAGTTTATAACAGGAATACCAAAAAGGTACAAGATTGTCTTCATGTTGAATTTTTGGAAGATAAGGAAACTCAGAAAGGTAAATGTCCTGATTGGATGTTTGATCTTGATCTCAAGTTCACACCATCTATGAATTATGTTCCTGTTAGAGAAGAGAATCAGGCTAATTACAAAGAAGATGATTCACAGTACATTGTTCATGGAGTCAATGTTACACCAGAAGATGTTCCTGACAAAGAACCTGAAGTTCCTGATGAGGAACAAAGTACTGCTCCACCAACTAATACAGTATCTAATGAAGATCAAGCCATACAAGATGAACTTAATAGGATGCTTTTTCAAGAAACCATAGCACAATCCTATGAAGATGAACAAAGGAAGGCTTATGAAGCTGCAAAGAAACAGGATAAATTTCAAGATACTGCCCATAGTACTTTAGATCAAAATACTGCTGATCCTTTTGACAGTACTTCTGGTGTGTTAGAGCAATCAAATTGGAACAATGCTGATGATTCTAATGTTGATGATGATGATTTAGTTAATGCTAACATTCCTGGATTAGAAGAAGTTGATGATGAGCTTAATCCAGAAGGTATTTTCTCCAATGAAGGCATTGATTTTACTAACTTGGAGTCTGATCATCCAGTACCACCAACTCCTACATTGAGAGTTCATAAAGCTCATCCTCAAAGTAACATTATTGGATCACCCTCTTCAGGAGTGGTTACAAGGAACAAAGTTAAAGGACTTTCTAAGCAACATACTACTTTACTTAGCTTTGTTTACAAACAAAACAGGATGAATCACAAGGATCACCAAACATGCCTGTTTGCTTGCTTTCTATCTCAAGAAGAACCCAAGAAGGTAGCTCAAGCTTTAGCTGATGAAAGTTGGGTTGAAGCCATGCAAGAGGAGCTTCTACAATTCAAGCTTCAAGAAGTCTGGGTATTATGTGATTTACCAGATGGCAAAAGAGTCATTGGTACAAGATGGGTTTTCAGAATCAAAAGAGATGAAAGAGGGAATGTTATCAAAAATAAAGCTAGATTAGTTGCACAAGGATATCGCCAAGAAGAAGGAGTGGATTATGATGAAGTGTTTGCTCCTGTTGCAAGGATAGAGGCAATAAGGTTATTTCTTGCCTTTGCATCATACATGGGATTTCCTGTCTACCAAATGGATGTGAAAAGTGCTTTCCTTTATGGCACAATTTCTGAGGAAGTTTATGTTAAACAACCTCCTGGTTTTGAAGATCCTGCACATCCAAACAAAGTCTACAAGGTGATCAAGGCACTGTATGGCCTTCATCAAGCTCCCAGAGCTTGGTATGAGAGACTCTCAAATTTTCTATTACAACATGGTTATAGGAGAGGAGCAATTGATAAGACTTTGTTCATCAAGAGGGATAAGAATGACATTATGTTAGTCCAAGTATATGTGGATGATATTATATTTGGAGCTACAAAGAAGTCTATGGTGAAAGAATTTGAAGATCTTATGCAGAAGGAGTTTCAAATGAGTTCTATGGGAGAATTAACTTTCTTTTTGGGTCTTCAAGTTAGACAAACAAGAGATGGAATCTTCATTAACCAAGAAAAGTATGTTGCAGACATACTTAAAAGATTTGACCTTCCAAATCTCAGGCCTGCCACCACACCCATTGATAAAAATAAACCCTTAGGCAAGGATGAAGATGGACAAGCTGTGGATGTCAAGCTTTACAGATCTATGATTGGTTGTCTTATGTACTTAACTGCATCAAGACCTGACATCATGTTTGCTGTTTGCTTATGTGCAAGATTTCAGGTTACACCAAAGGTTTCCCATATGTATGCAGTCAAGAGGATTTTTAGATATCTCAAGCATCAACCAAAGTTAGGATTATGGTATCCTAAGGAGTCACCTTTTCACTTGGAAGCCTTTTCAGATAGTGACTATGCAGGGGATAACTATGATAGAAGATCAACCTCAGGAGGATGTCAATATCTTGGAAAAAGATTAGTCTCCTGGCAATGTAAGAAGCAAACCATTGCTGCAACCTCCTCTACTGAAGCAGAATATGTTGCTGCTGCAAGCTGTTGTGGACAAGTTTTGTGGATGCAAAATCAACTCTTGGATTATGGATTCAACTTCAAAAATACTCCTATCAACATTGATAATGAGAGTACCATCTGCATTGTGAAGAATCCTGTTTATCACTCCAAGACCAAGCATATTCAGATTAGGCATCACTTCATTCGGGATTGTTATGAGCACAGGCTTATCAATGTGGTTAAGGTTCACACAGATGATAATGTAGCTGATCTACTCACTAAGGGATTTGATGTTTCAAGATTCAACCACTTAGTTGTGAGCATTGGGATGATTAACTACTAGGCTACATTTGAGGGGAGGCTTTAGTATTAGTTAGTATACTTTCTATTAGTTCTTAATGAAAGTATTGGTTTTTAATAGTTTAGTTTAGCCTATATGTTGTATTTGAGGGGAGGCAACATATGCTATTAGTTAGAACTTAAGCATGAATCATTTACAAGTTCTTGGTTTTAGTTTGGAGTATAGATTGTGGATAAAAAGATGGAACGTACTGCTTTGTTGTTTAAAGTACTGCCTCAACAAAGTACTGCTTCAACGTACTGCTTACGTGGACGTACTGTTCCAACGGTCAAAAAATTGTGGGGCTACGGTTAATTAATTCCTTACGGCGGAGATAATAAGTTAATCCAAACGGTAACTTTATTATTATGAGTTTGATTTCTTTCCATCCTATTTAAAGAAACTCACTCCTATTTCCCCGCCTTTTACCATATTTGAGATCCCTCATTCCTTTTACACCCCAATCTTTTTAACAAGACACACACTCAAAGCGAATTCTTCTCTACCACTCATCATGGCTAATCGACTCACTGTTAGCAAACACAATATGATCGCTAACTTGGACAAGACACGGGATAATGTTGATTTTCATGCGATCATTGATTTCTTAACTGGGTCTTTCATCAATTACTCTATTTTAGTTGACCCTGATGTTATTAGTCCTTGGATGCAAGAATTTTGGGCTACTGCAACAATAGAAGATGATTCGTTGATTAGGGCTACGGTTTCTGGACAAACTATTCGGATTTCTGAGGCCACGATTAGGGATGTTTTGATGTTTAATGATGAAGGGGGGGCTGTTTGTTTTGAAAAACAAGTGCTTTGGGACACTCTAAGTCATATAGGTTATGAAGGCGATCTGACGAAACTTACTTTTCAAAAGCCTTTGTTTTGTTCTCATTGGAAGTACCTCATTCACGTTCTACTTCATTGTTTGAGTCCCAAGAGTACTTCTTTTGATCAATTTGGTCAAAATATTGCATCTGCATTAGTGGGTTTGGCTACCGATCGAAGATTCAATTTTTCAAGACTAATTCTTGATGGTATGCTTACACATATTGCTAATGGATCACCATTTTTGATGTATCCAAGGTTTGTTCAGTTATTCTTGAACAATCAACTTGAGGATGTCCCTAAACCTCAAAGTTTTTTACCCACTGTCAAACTTCCATCAAAGGTGTTTACTTTTCTATCTAAACAAAGTGTCAAGTTTTCTGGAACCAACACACCTTTGACTGCTCATATATTGGGAGTTGCACAAGTTGTTAGAGATGCAGAGCAAGAGCAAGAGCAAGAAGCAAATTCTGAATCAGCAAGTCAAGAGTCTCCTGTTTCAAGAGAAGTTAGTATTCCTCAACCTACTGCTTCTCATCATACTGCTTCTCCACATTCTGCTACTAGGGAAGATACTGCTCCTATGGACATTCCTACTCATGAGGAGTCAGATCAAGGTATGAATCAACCACCATCTCCTACTGATTATTCTTCCACAAATATGTCTAAGCAATTTGAAGAAGAAGAGGCAGAATTGGATAATTATGCTTTAACAAGGGAGTTAAAGAGGCTGAAAAAGGAGAGTGAGGCTCAAGCTGCTAAGATAGTCAAATTAAAGACTAAGTTTCAAAGATTGAAGAGGTATGTTTGGCCACTAGTTCAACACCATAGATTATGGGTAAAGTCTCAGAAGCAGAGTGGTAGGATACCTACGAAGATTTCTAAGTCAAAGAAGAAAAAGTCTAAGAAGCAATCTTCATTCCAATTGGGGAGGAATTTAGAGAATTTGAATGAAGATGCTGGTTTTGAACAAGATGCTGGATTTATGGATGATACTCAGAGGACACCACCTGAACATATTCCTCAAGATACTGCTGAGAGGAAGAGTGATGAAACAGAGCAAATTAATTTGGAAGAAGCTACTGTTGAAGTAAGAAGTGGTGATACTGAGGAAGTAAATTTGGAAGGAGCTGAAGCTGAAAGTACTGCTCAACAAGGTACTGAGAGGCAATTCACTATTACATCTAGAACCTTAGATTTTGAAGAAGATATTGGTCCTTCAATTCAAGTTCAAGAGGAAGTAGGCCCTTCTAAACCAGCTCAGGAAGAAGATGTTATAGCTCATACTAACAGTGATGATGAAACAATTGCTGACATCATGCTTAATATGTCAAGTCAAAGAGGCATCAGTATTCATGAGGTTGAACAACAACATCATGCTTCTTCTCAACCTGCACAAGAGATAGATCCAAAAGATAAAGGCAAAGGGATCTTGGTAGAAAAGAAGAAGAAGAAGATGACATTGGCACAGTTAAGACAAATTCAGATTGCCAAAAATGAGGAAGCAGCTAGAATATTGCAAGCAGAAATAGATGCTGAAGAATCAAGGAAGATTGTTCAATCAAAAAGGCCAATTAGTAAAGCTAGAGAAAGGAATGATATGATGACTTATCTGAAAGGTCAAGGATATACAGGTTTAGTTAGATTGACATATACAGAGATGAAGGATCTGTATGATGCTGTTAGAGAAGCTATTCAAAAAGATCTTGCAAGCATTATTTCTTTTGAAGATAAGGAGCTTGAAGATAAAAGAAAGGAAAGAGCTGTTACAAGAAGCTTAAAGAGGAAAAGAATCACTGATGAACAGCCATCAAAGAAGTTCAAGGAAGCTGTTGAATTAAGAACAGACACAGTTGATGAGCTCAGAAATTATCTTAGAGTTGTTGACTTTGAGAATCCAAAATTGAAAGAAGATACTGATAAGAAGTCCAAGATATCTACTTTTTCAGTTGTAGAATCTAAAGAAGGAGATTATCTGATCTTTCATAGACAAGATGGAAGTTTTAGAGTGTTCAATTCATTATGGGATATACTACATCTGATTGATAGAGATGATATGCTTCAGTTATATCTCCAAGTGCAAACTTATTTTGAGCATATTCCACCACAAGGAGTAGGTTTGATATTGTTAGGAGATCTCACAACAATCTGGGAGACAGAGGAAACAAAGGACAGTACTTTGTGGGAAGATCAAGACAACTGGGAGATTAACAAATGGAGATTCTTTGAATCAGTTGGGATACATGTTTTGGAGTTAGAAGATGGCACTATGATTCATATGCTAGCAGAACAGAGATATCCACTCACAAGAGATCTGATGATCAGGATGCTAGAGCATGGAATGGAAGTGGAACAAGAAGATGAAGTAGCATTGATGGTCATAAAATTATTCATCAAGTGGACAACAGAATCTGAAGATTAATGCATAACTACTGGTATGGTTTAATTATTATATAAATCTTTTGAAAAATAAGTACTTTCTTCAAAGTACTGCTGGTCAGACAGTACTTTCTCAAAGTACTGCTTGCAGCATAAAACCAGTAAAGTCTTTTGATAAAATTAGTAATTTTTGATAAGTGCAAAAACATTTTGAAGCACAAAGATTAAACAGCAACAAATGGTTTTGAAAGCAACAGCATGGTGTTAGTACTTGTACTACACAACAAATGGTAATCAACTCACCATGTTTAATAAACAAGAAAGAGTTTGACTCATCATGAGGGTACGGCTCTGATGTGATTATCAAATCCGTTTTTAGTTGGCAATTTACTAAAAATTGTATGGTTTTCAACTCACCATATCTATATTAGTGAAGAGTTGGCTAGCCCACAAGATAATGGCTTTGTGGTAAAGGCTGTGGAAAACCATTATATGGTAATTAGTTCACCATGGTAGTGATTGTACTAAAAGAACTAGCTAGTCCAAAAGCAAACGGCTATTTGGTAAAGACTACTCAAATCCGTTGATAGCTGATGATTTGCTAAAAATCATATGGTTATCAATGTACCATGGTTTTTCCTAAATCTAAACATTGGCTACTCCAGAGTTAATGGCTTTGGTAAAGAGACATCAAAATCCATTAAGTTTTCAATGATTCACCTCTCACAGGAGTTAACACACCTGGAAGTGATGAGAATAGTATGAAACTTTTAAGATCTGATGTACATATTGCCAATATGATGCTGAGTTGCTGAAAAGATCTGATGCTGAAAAGAATTGTTGCTGATGAAGATTGAAGATACTGATTGCATTGATGATGACAAAACAACAACGAGTCAGATTTCAAAGAAACAACCTTTCCTTGAAGATAAAGTGTTGAAGTTAAAGACATACAAAGGAACTTGAAATCAAGCAAGTAGAATTCAAGTTAGGGAGGATTGTTGGGCTATGAAATATCAAAGTACTGCTATTCAAGTCAAAGTACTGCTAATTAGTCAAAGTACTGCTGCTCGTTGAAGGACTGCTATGCAAATAGTTTAAGGACTAATGTGTAATTCTAGAATGTTCGTATTAGATTAGAGTTATAATTAGAATTACTTGTTATTCAAGTTTGTAAACCGACTAGGGTTTTCCTTGTGCCTATAAAAGGATCCCTAGGTTGGCATTAGAGATATGCGATTAGTGATATACGATTATTAGAAGTATTAGAGTTTAGAGTTTGTTAGTGAATCTGTGTAAGAAAGCAGGTTCAAGGTTTTAATAATATTTAAAGTCGTTTATTAATTCTTCTTAGCTTTGTTGAAGTAGATTCCGCATACTTAGCAAAGTATATCAGTGTTTCATTATTAATAGTTTTGAATTCATTCAAAGTTGTTAAACAGTAGACAAGCTACAAGTTAGTTTGGTCAAATCTTTTGAAAAATAAGTACTTTCTTCAAAGTACTGCTGGTCAGACAGTACTTTCTCAAAGTACTGCTTGCAGCATAAAACCAGTAAAGTCTTTTGATAAAATTAGTAATTTTTGATAAGTGCAAAAACATTTTGAAGCACAAAGATTAAACAGCAACAAATGGTTTTGAAAGCAACAACATGGTGTTAGTACTTGTACTACACAACAAATGGTAATCAACTCACCATGTTTAATAAACAAGAAAGAGTTTGACTCATCATGAGGGTACGGCTCTGATGTGATTATCAAATCCGTTTTTAGTTGGCAATTTACTAAAAATTGTATGGTTTTCAACTCACCATATCTATATTAGTGAAGAGTTGGCTAGCCCACAAGATAATGGCTTTGTGGTAAAGGCTGTAGAAAACCATTATATGGTAATTAGTTCACCATGGTAGTGATTGTACTAAAAGAACTAGCTAGTCCAAAAGCAAACGGCTATTTGGTAAAGACTACTCAAATCCGTTGATAGCTGATGATTTGCTAAAAATCATATGGTTATCAATGTACCATGGTTTTTCCTAAATCTAAACATTGGCTACTCCAGAGTTAATGGCTTTGGTAAAGAGACATCAAAATCCATTAAGTTTTCAATGATTCACCTCTCACAGGAGTTAACACACCTGGAAGTGATGAGAATAGTATGAAACTTTTAAGATCTGATGTACATATTGCCAATATGATGCTGAGTTGCTGAAAAGATATGATGCTGAAAAGAATTGTTGCTGATGAAGATTGAAGATACTGATTGCATTGATGATGACAAAACAACAACGAGTCAGATTTCAAAGAAACAACCTTTCCTTGAAGATAAAGTGTTGAAGTTAAAGACATACAAAGGAACTTGAAATCAAGCAAGTAGAATTCAAGTTAGGGGAGGATTGTTGGGCTATGAAATATCAAAGTACTGCTATTCAAGTCAAAGTACTGCTAATTAGTCAAAGTACTGCTGCTCGTTGAAGGACTGCTATGCAAATAGTTTAAGGACTAATGTGTAATTCTAGAATGTTCGTATTAGATTAGAGTTATAATTAGAATTACTTGTTATTCAAGTTTGTAAACCGACTAGGGTTTTCCTTGTGCCTATAAAAGGATCCCTAGGTTGGCATTAGAGATATGCGATTAGTGATATACGATTATTAGAAGTATTAGAGTTTAGAGTTTGTTAGTGAATCTGTGTAAGAAAGCAGGTTCAAGGTTTTAATAATATTTAAAGTCGTTTATTAATTCTTCTTAGCTTTGTTGAAGTAGATTCCGCATACTTAGCAAAGTATATCAGTGTTTCATTATTAATAGTTTTGAATTCATTCAAAGTTGTTAAACAGTAGACAAGCTACAAGTTAGTTTGGTTTAATTATTATACAAATCTTTTGAAAAATAAGTACTTTCTTCAAAGTACTGCTGGTCAGACAGTACTTTCACAAAGTACTGCTTGCAGCATAAAACCAGTAAAGTCTTTTGATAAAATTAGTAATTTTTAATAAGTGCAAAAACATTTTGAAGCACAAAGATTAAACAGCAACAAATGGTTTTGAAAGCAACAACATGGTGTTAGTACTTGTACTACACAACAAATGGTAATCAACTCACCATGTTTAATAAACAAGAAAGAGTTTGACTCATCATGAGGGTACGGCTCTGATGTGATTATCAAATCCGTTTTTAGTTGGCAATTTACTAAAAATTGTATGGTTTTCAACTCACCATATCTATATTAGTGAAGAGTTGGCTAGCCCACAAGATAATGGCTTTGTGGTAAAGGCTGTGGAAAACCATTATATGGTAATTAGTTCACCATGGTAGTGATTGTACTAAAAGAACTAGCTAGTCCAAAAGCAAACGGCTATTTGGTAAAGACTACTCAAATCCGTTGATAGCTGATGATTTGCTAAAAATCATATGGTTATCAATGTACCATGGTTTTTCCTAAATCTAAACATTGGCTACTCCAGAGTTAATGGCTTTGGTAAAGAGACATCAAAATCCATTAAGTTTTCAATGATTCACCTCTCACAGGAGTTAACACACCTGGAAGTGATGAGAATAGTATGAAACTTTTAAGATCTGATGTACATATTGCCAATATGATGCTGAGTTGCTGAAAAGATATGATGCTGAAAAGAATTGTTGCTGATGAAGATTGAAGATACTGATTGCATTGATGATGACAAAACAACAACGAGTCAGATTTCAAAGAAACAACCTTTCCTTGAAGATAAAGTGTTGAAGTTAAAGACATACAAAGGAACTTGAAATCAAGCAAGTAGAATTCAAGTTAGGGGAGGATTGTTGGGCTATGAAATATCAAAGTACTGCTATTCAAGTCAAAGTACTGCTAATTAGTCAAAGTACTGCTGCTCGTTGAAGGACTGCTATGCAAATAGTTTAAGGACTAATGTGTAATTCTAGAATGTTCGTATTAGATTAGAGTTATAATTAGAATTACTTGTTATTCAAGTTTGTAAACCGACTAGGGTTTTCCTTGTGCCTATAAAAGGATCCCTAGGTTGGCATTAGAGATATGCGATTAGTGATATACGATTATTAGAAGTATTAGAGTTTAGAGTTTGTTAGTGAATCTGTGTAAGAAAGCAGGTTCAAGGTTTTAATAATATTTAAAGTCGTTTATTAATTCTTCTTAGCTTTGTTGAAGTAGATTCCGCATACTTAGCAAAGTATATCAGTGTTTCATTATTAATAGTTTTGAATTCATTCAAAGTTGTTAAATAGTAGACAAGCTACAAGTTAGTTTGGTCAAAGTATATCGATTTAACAAGTGGTATCAGAGCCTGGGGAGCTCGTTACCTAGGGATTACAAGGTTTGTCGAAGAGTAGCAGATTTGAAGAAAAAGTTTTCTTATCGTTGAAGCAGATTTGGCAGTTTTGAAAAGATACGATTGGCTTTTTAAGGTTTTTCTGGTATTAACGGCGACAATAAGAAAAGAATAAATTGATATGGGTCAATGAATGCACTTTGTCGATTTGTGCAAGTGATAACCTCGTACAAGTTTTTAATATGACGGTGATAATTGATATAGTAATAACTTGGTCGGTGGAAGACTCAAAGTGAAGAATAAATTGATTATTATTCTCGTACTGCTTAATCAATTGATCAATCGATTACTTTGATTATTATATTCGGTTTATAAAGCTGATTGAAGAGTTGACGTATTGGGATTTACTTGTCGCATGTGAATTTTTAATTGGTCAAATTAACGCATGGTTTGTCGTGTTCTACTGTTTTGATATTATGAATTGGCAAGTGGGACTGGCTGTTGGAATTAATTCAGTTGTGGGGCTAGTCAATAGTGGGGTATTGAGATTCGTTTATGCTACTGCTACTTTCAAAGTACTGCTCTCTTCAACGAACTGCTGCAACGTACTGTTCTCGGATTGAAAGTACTGCTGCTACTTCAAAGTACTGCTTCCCAAAGTACTGTTAGTCTAAAGTACTGCTGCTCGTCCAACGTACTGCTCCAAGGTACTGTTATATTCAAAGTACTGTTGTGTTTGAATGATTTATGGAGACACGTAAAGAGTTTTATGGTTCAATATATATGCATGATTTACGAGTAGTGAGGGGAAGTACATATGATTGAGATGGTTTTACACACACAGGTTATTAGTTTCACACACACAAGTTGGTTTTTGTTCTTGAAAGATTAAAGGCTCGTTGGGGATTATTTGAAGAAGACGATTGGATATTATCTATTTGATGTTGTAGTTGAGTTTCACAGGTGCGCGTTCTTATGTTTGTGTTATTGCGGTGACAAAGACTTGGTCAATCTAGCAAGGATGTGTGATCTATAAACTTAAGGTGCTGAATACACACATTTGCTATCACTTAAAGGAGTTACATTGTAGTGCTCAGTGTCTCATATAATTGAGGATTTATCAAGAGGTCCTAGTAGCCTACTTCTAAGATAAGTTTGGAGTCACATAGAGACGTGGATAGTGCAAGATATAAGACGAAGGTTTGGGAAATTCAACTTCTTCATCAAGTTCGTTATATTTGGTTTTCTTCACAAGTGATCATTACAAGGAGCTTACAGAATTAAAGATTCAAGAGATGGTAAACATATTAGTTTCAGGGGAAGCTTATTGTTTAATTGTTTAACCATCTACATGCACCACTCAAGGGGAAGTGTTTGATTCTTACTACCGTTGTTCATTATTACTACTGCTAGTTGGAGTTTTCTACTGTTTTGGATTCATTTTTAGTAAGCATTTTGGCGTTCTTCATGGAGGGCAATTTGAAACATTGGAAGACTTTGATTAAGAAGTGTGGTACTGGTTAATAGTGGTCAAGATCGTATTTACATACATTCTCTATTTGTTGATAACAAAAAGGGGAAGAGATGTTAGAAGAGATTTGGAGTGGCATGGCATGGCTTAAGGGGAAGACAAGACTTGTTTCATTCATGGCGAGATTTAATTATCTCAACTTCTCTACTTCGTCTAGGGAAGTTCGTACAAGAATGTCTTTGTTTTGTCATCATCAAATAGGGGAAGATTGTTGGGTTTATTGATTTGATGATACAAAACAAGAAGAATGAAACTTGAAGGACTTAATGTGACAAGAAGGGAAACTACAAAAAGATGGAGAATTTTGAAGATTCTAGAAGATTTACTTAAAAGATTTAGTTTCCTTATTGTATTATGACTTTCCTTGTAAACCTAGATGATCTCTATTATATAAAGAGACATTAGGTCATTAGTTTTAGACGTGCACAAACTACAAGATGTAGTCGATTAAAGGGGTGTGTGTGTAACCTAGACGTAAGTTATAAACGTCTAGGGTTAGAGTTTTAGTTAGTTAGTTAGTTAGTTCAGCCTCAAGGTCGAATCCTTGATCCCTGTTACAAGGCGTGTAACATGTTCTACCTTGATCAAGTAGAATTGGGGCTGTAGATGATTATTAGTGTTAGTATTAGAGATCACAAAGTAAAAACCTTGTTCAATAATAAAGATGTTTTACTTATTCCGCTGTGCATGATTGTTGTCTTTGTTATTGTTTAACCCTAGTGCTCTAAACGGTCCAAGGAGTTTTAACAAACTCCACTGAGAATCCCTAACCTCCTAGTTGAGACTAGGAGGGTATTTATACTAATATACAAACTAATCTTTACTCTAATGGCAAGACTAGTCCTTGTACTTAAATACTATGCAATTCCCGAGTATAACATAACTTTAAAGGCTAACAATCTCTCCCCAAAGTGATGTTAAATGGGAATTGCTTACAACGTTCCCTACAAGTAAACTTAAATACAAAACATAAGCACAGTAGCTCTGAGAATGGTCTTCAAACTTCATTACTTCATTTAACTTGCAGAATCTTCTCAGCTGTCATTTCTTTACTTGCAAAAGAACAATGTGAGCAAATCTAATTAGGGTAAGGATATTGGTGATTAAATCTAGCTTTTCACTCTCCCCTAATTAGTGCTCTCCCCCAAACTGACAAGCTTTCTGATGAATGCCCTGAATCTGAAGAAGTCTTTTGATAACTAAATGCATCCCGTCTTTAGTCTTCTAACACGCAGCGGAAAATGTAGAGCAGACTGTAGACTCGTCCTTCTTCAAGATTATCCATTTGGGGGAATAGAGTATCAACATCTTTATCTCACCAAATGCATCCCAGTTATCTTACATAAGAAAGATCAGCCTGTAACGTACACATGAAATGATAACACCAAAGTAACAAGTTGAACCACTGATCATCTTGATTTTGTTGCCCGAAATTGTTGAAGGTGGATAAGGTAGAAGTACGTAGAAAAAGATGAGAGGATAAGACATAGAATCAACCAATCTCCGACACAAATCGTTTCATAAATCATTAAACCCGATCACGTGAACTTGTTGTGCGTCCTCGATGTACACATTTCTCTCCCCTGCTGGTTACGATTTATCGGAATCAGCATAGTGATGTGTACGTGAAGTATTAACTGGAAGCACTTTATCATTAACCCAATCAGCCTGTGAGAAGATGTCAATAAACTCAATCTACTAACAATACCATTTAGAGTGTCTAACTCTTTATCAACCCCCTGTATCAAATACAACGGCTTTTTGTAGTAACCACATGTGAAGATAACCCAATATGACAAACTTGAGAATGAAGTAAAATCGCCCAGATTTGTGACTTAAGCTTGTACTATCCTTGTGACTAAGAACGATGTACCCTATACCCTTAACAGAAGTATTAGTACAAAACCTCTTGACATATCCACAACTACGTGAGACACTGAGCACTACAACGTAACTCCTTAAAGTGATAGCTACTTTGTGAGTATAGAGAGAAAGAATCATAAAAGTAACTAGATATCCAAGTCTTCGTCACCATTAATATATGCCTAAACAAGTCATCTTCGCGGGAGGGTAGAAAGAAAGAAGATGAAATAAGTACACGCGTCCATAAAACCTTACTGCAAACCCAAATAAATAATAACGAATCATCCCCGTAGTTACAGTGCATTGCAAACTTTAGCCATTGTCATTTGATTGTGATTCTTTATCAGGATCTTTTAAGCTATACGTGGTAGTTTTGAGGATGTATACCAATAATATTTTTTGTGATTTTGGTGTGGTGAGTTTCAAATATGCCATAAAATGCAATTCTAACGATACTAGGAAAATTTGAGTTTTAGAAATTTTTGCGCCAAATTTTACCTAAAAAATTCGAATTTTGGGCCAAAATTTTCATCGTTACACCATAATTTGAATTTAGTGTAAAAATTGACCATTTAGTCTGTCCTCGAAATTAAATTTTACTCAACTTTTCCCGCCAAAAAACTCGGATATACCTTTACAAACTCAGTTAAGAAACTCAGTTATCCTTGAAACTCGGTTAAGAAACTCGAGGAAAACTTGAAACTCGAGTAAGCAGACCCTTGATTGTGAAACTCGACTAAGTCCTCAGTAACTCAAGTACTAAGTGCAAACTCGACTTTAGTAAATTTAAAACTCGACTAAATGTGATCCTCAGAAACTTTAGTAACTCGATTACAAACTCCAAACTCGAGCAAATGTGAAACTCGAGTAAATGAAACTTGAGCAACTTTCCAAATCAACCTAAGTAACTCGAGCAAAACACCAAACTCGAGAAAACTTCAAACTCGATTATCCTCAATAAACTCGAGCAACCAACTTTCTAACTCGAGCAATTTTTATGGTTCCTAACTCGAGCAACTTTCTAACTTTATTAACTTTCTAACTCGAGCAAGGAACTTTCTAACTTGAATGTAACAGTAACTCGAGCAACTTTCTAACTCGAGTAAAATGACAGAAACTCGAGTAAATCCTAAGTAACTCGGTTAATTCATCTAACTTGATGAATTAGCCACAAACTCGATCAGAAATTCACCAAACTCGACTGATGAACAGTAACATGCGATGAACAGTAACTGACACTCCAAAATCACTTTTTTCACCTCAAAACCCCACGATTCGCCTCTAGTTAGCTCTGATGCCAATTGTAATGATCAAAAACACTATTCAGGAGGTCGGGGGAACTCAAAATAAAGGTTAAACATGGTATTATTAGGTTAATGAATGGGGGAGGTGTGTATGTTTTCTAGAGAGAGAAAGTAAAGAAACACACAACACCTCCAAGGTTACAATGAGAATCCCTAACCTCCTACTTGAGACAAGGAGGTTATTTATACTAATATACAAGCTAATATTTACTCTAATGGCAAGACTAGTCCTTGTACTTAAATACTATGCAATTCTCGAGTATAACATAACTTTAAAGGCTAACATTGCATTTTATGGTGTATTTCAAATTCTGGGAGAGAAATTTTTCAAATTCAATTTTTGGAAGGAAATATGAAATCACCATTAAGAAATCCTTCAACTTAGAAATCCTTCAAGCAAGCATACTCCGAGAAAGAACTTAACTTCAACCGAACATAACTCCTGAACCTTAAACCAACATCAAACACAACTCCTATTTCTTTGAACCAATCCAACATCAACTTTATCATACAAAACATCATCAATGATGACTCAGCAAGACATTCATGCAGCCGGTGCAGAAAACCGTCCTCCTATGCTTGAAAAAGGTGGATATCTTCCATGGACGAGCCGTATGCTTCGCTATATCAAAACTAAAGATAATGGTAAACTCCTACTTCACTCCATCAAGCATGGACCATTCAAGCCTCGTCAGATTCAAGACCTTGGAGATCTAAATGCAACACCGCCCGTACCACCGTCCTTTAGTGAACAAAAAGAAGATGAATACACAGTAGAGGATTGGAAGCAAATTGCAGCCGATGACATGGCAATGCACTTAATTCAACTTGGTATACCACGAGAAATCTCTGCTGCTGTCGACAGTTGTGAAACTGCTTATGATATGTGGGAACGAGTTAAAAGGCTTTGTCATGGTACAGAAAGTGGGTAAAAAGATGTTAAAAACAAGCTTCTAACGGTATGGGAGAAGTTCACATCCACTCCGGCGGAACTCATTGAATCTTACTACACCAGGTTTTGCACCCTAAGGAATGAGCTAATCAGAAACAAGTTGACACCAAGACAAATTGTTCAAAATATCAAGTTCATCAACAATCTACCAGAAGAATGGGGACGATTTGTCATGATTATCAACCAGACCAAGGATCTTCACCAAGTGAACTATGATCAGCTCTATGATTTCCTTAAGCAAAACCAGGCAGTGGTAAATGAAGTCAGGAAAGAGAAGTTAGCAAAGCAACATGATCCTCATGCATTAATTGCTCAGACACCAACACCTGTAACAGTGAATACACAACCATCATCATCGTCTTCCACTCAGAACTACATGCAACAACAATACGTTCCACAAACTGCTGTCATACCACAACAACAATTCTACCCATAACAACAATATCCACAATACCCAGAACCAGAATTCACTGACAATGATGAGTCCAATGCTGCTTTGACTCAAGCATTTGCTTACTTATCAAAGGTATTCCTAGGACGCTTTTCTACACCTACTAACAACAACCAAAGAATCTCATCGAACACTCGCAACAGGAAGATTGCACAGCCGGGTTTCAACATGGGTCAACAAGGAAAATGGTTGGAGGTTATGGGAATTAGCAGGGATATTCTCCTAGATATCAGATGGGCAATCAGAATGCAGGGCAGTATGCAGGAAATCAGATGGGTCAGTATGCAGGAAATCAGATGGGTCAAGTTGTTGGAAATTAGAGGGGTCAGAAGGTTGGTAATCAGATTGGGAATGTTGCTGCACCAGTTGCTGGGAATTATGGAAATATGAATCAGGGTAATTTGGTAAAGTGTTTCAACTGTCAGGGAGTCGGTCAGATGGCAAGAAATTGTCCTGTTAAGATCGTTTAAAGCTCATCTAGGATATGTTTTACAAACATCATTGATATGCATAGCGAAATTAACAAACATCAATATTGTTAAACAAGGTTTTTATTCAAGCGCGTTTCCATCTTTATTCAATACTAAATAATAAACTAACTACTACTAACTAACTAACGTGTACAGACACACGTTTCTATTAGACTCTCATTGAAGAGTTCTATGTTTCTATATCACTTAATGCCGCCCTAATACCCTTTATAAATAGGGTTTACAGGAAACCTAACTTTCACAGGAAGTTAACTAAATTATTACATTTAGTCCTTGTTGTTTCATTCGTCTTCATTTATGCATATGTAGTTTTGTAATCATCAAATCTAATTCCCAACATGTCCCACCAAGCCGAAAAAGAAAGATCTAGAGTATCTACAGAAAGTAGTACTATTGGTACAAAAGGAAAAGGCAGGGGTTCAGTTGAATGCAGAAGAGAATGATTTCAAGGCACTTATGGATGATATGGAAGACCATGAGGACATCGATGCAAACTGCATTTTCATGGCAAATTTTCAGGAGGCTAAGTACGAAACGGATTCTAAAGCACCTCCTACTTATGATGTCAATGCAGTCTCTGAGGTACCACCATTCACTACATGTCACAATAATGAAATATTTATATTTCGCCTCATGAGGAACAACATCCTGCGACTCCAGCACCCACTTATGATACATATATGGACACGCCAAGTTGTAGCAATATTAATTTGGCATCTCCGGATATGGATCCTAATGGAGGCTTCGAGTCACAGCATACCGAGAATGATGAGGAAACACGTGCGTTATTTGAATCATTATTGAACAATTGTAGTATTGAAATTGAGACGGTCAAAAAGGTCAATCACGATGTTAAGGCCGCGAATGAAAAATTGACCGCTGAGCTTGAGAGATGTAAGGAAAATGAAAAATCTTTTGTATTTCATAAAACACAACAGTCCGAATTAGAAACTGGTTATCGAAATTCTGTTTTAAGAGAAAAACAAATGCAAATCAAATTTGACACACTCGATGTTAATTTGAAAAAGAAAATAAAATTCTTAAACACGGAAATTTCAGACTTAACCAACCAACTTTCTAAACAAAAGTCAACTTGTTCTGATCTTGAAAAAGAAAAGAAAGAGTTGAAAGCAAGTTTTTCAAAACGTGAAAATATCTTCTTGATGAAATCATTGAGAAACAAGAAACAATCAAAAAGTTGGAAGATTTGCTTGTAAAAACGGGTCATTCTGCTCAAACAATACATATGCTAATTAAAGATCCAAACCTGCTTTTACACACAATGAAGAAAATGGCTATCGGTTGTGAAAACCCTTATCATCTCAAGAAAATCTCAGAAAGAACAGAATGTGTTATATAATGGTAATGTGATATTTGCTAAACATGATCCTCCCGAGGTTCGGGATTCTTATGAAACGATTGAGCTTGCGGAAGAGAGTAGAATCAAAATGAGACAAATGAACCCAGAAATTAAACCAATTGATTATAATAAGCTTAACACACTTTCTAGAGTACATCTTGTTCAAAAACAAACACCAATGGTTTTCAAAAAATCAGTTCTTTTGTCAAAACAAATGGTTGTGTCAAAAAATCTTTCAAACATAGAACAAATGTCCTCTAGCAACCCTTTTAACGCAAGTGAAGCTAGAATATATTTGTATGATCTTAAAAAGAGAGTTGAAACGCTTCAAATGATTGTGGCATCCAATACAAATATTAGTATCAACAACTGGCATTCAAGTTTTCATATTGAAATGAAAAAGGTGTTTGAAACAGAAATTACTACTCCACTAACTGCAATTCATGCGAGAGTACTTAATGTTGAAAATGCTCTTTTAAAAGAAACAACCGACTTTGTCAAGGACCACAAATCCCTGGTGAAGGAAGCTAATGAAAACATTGAACGCATCAAAGTTTTGGAAAACCACAATGATTCTCTCTTCGAAGCAGCTTTGTCGACTGTTATTATGTCAATCATTTATCAAACATATTCTGTGGAAGACGATGAAAGACTGAGAGCTGAGACTTCTGCAATTGTTTTAAAATATGAAAATGCTCTTGCTAAAATTGAAAAGGAAAATGTATCATATTTTAAACAACTTGATCGCAAAACCGAGGAATGCAAGTATGACAAATTTTCGTATGAGTGTGCCTACAGGAATATGAAATAGCAAAATGATCATTTGAAGTCTCAGCTGGATAGTCAAAAAGAGAAGGGTGAGGAAACTAAGTTTGCAAAACCATCAACTTCGGACAAACCGGTTGTAAAACCAAGAATGTCAATTTCTCAATGTGTTCCAAAAGTTGATGTGATAATTGATTTGACAAAACCAGTCACTCCAACACCCTTGCCTAAGCAAAAATGAAGAAGCAAAAAGTGTAGATAAAGGGAAAGCGGTTGTCAAAACATCAAATGTGATAGCACCTGGTCTTTATAGGATTAATCCCACTACTGCGTCAACCTCTACATCTCAAACATATAGGGCGATAGACAAGAGTGTAAAAGATAATCCAAAAGAGTCTAGGAATGCTAAAACAACTTCAAAGGACAACAAAATAAATCCTAATGTGTGTGCATTACCTTCTACAGGAATAGAAAGTACCTCTAAGAGCAGCAGACTACAGCCTATGAGCAATACAAGGAACAATAGAGTCTCGCCTGTCTCTAAGAGTAGATGCAAGAATAAAACTGAAGAAGTAGAAGAATACCCTAGGAATTTATCGCTTTCTAATAAGAAACATATGTCATCTGGATGTAATGTTAAAAGTATTGATTCTATTACATGTAATGACTCTGTTTGTTTAATATGCAAGAAATCTTTATCTAAAAATGTCTGTGATGATAATGTTTCTAAGAATGTGAATATGAATGCCATGCTTGAACAAAAAGATTTTCCTCCAGGAACTAGTGCTAGATCTAAATATGTTAATAGATTAATTGTAGGATGTAGGCCAACCACTTGTAGCATAATGCCTAGGAACTATCTTATGTTGTGTGTATGGAAACAAACGGGTAGAGAATTTATACTTGTGAATGGCAAATTAAAAGCGGTTCCAAAAGAACAAGTAGAAACCTTCTATGAGTATGATTCGTTTGTTACCCTTAACCCCATGGAACCAAATGTTAAACGGTTTCCAAATGCAAAATCATTTGTTCTTGGCAGGTTATCGAAATATGTCTTTGGATCATCGACTCAGGTTGCTCCAGCACATGACCGGGAATCTAAAGCTGCTGATCAACTTTGTATGGAAGTTCATGGGAACTGTTCACTTTGGAAATAATCATGTAGCAGCTATTCTGGGTTATGGAGATCTACAGTTTGGGAACTACTTAATCACTCGGATTTACTACGTCGAAGGGTTGGGACACAACTTGTTTTCAGTCGGGCAGTTTTTTGATGCAGATTTAGAGGTTGCATTTAGGAGAAACACTTGCTTCGTTAGAAATTTGGTTGGAGATAATCTCTTAACTGGGAATCGTGGCACCAATCTATATGCTATCGACATAAACCAAATGGCCTCTTCATCACCAATTTGTCTCATCACAAGAGCATGTGAAACCAAGTCCTGGTTGTGGCAGAGAAGATTATCCCATCTCAACTTTGACACCATCAACAAGCTAGCCAAAGACAACATCTTTAACAGTCTCCCTAAGTTCAAATACACCAAAGATCACCTATGTCCATCATGTGAGCAAGGAAAAAGCAAAAGGGCAACATATAAACCTAAAATCGTACCTAGTTCAGTGGATAAGTTACATCTGTTGCACATGGACTTATATGGCCCAATGAGAATTGAAAGCATTAATGAGAAAAAATATATTCTTGTTATCGTCAATGATTATTCAAGATATACATGGGTAAAGTTTCTGAGGTCAAAAGACGAAGCACCAGGCATCATCATCACCTTTCTGAAGCGCATTCAACTCCTGCTTCAAGCTCCAGTAAGGATTGTAAGAATAGAAAATGGCACAGAATTCACAAATCAGGAGTTGAGAACTTGCTTTGAAGATTCTGGAATCACACATCAGACATCAGCTGTTAGAACTCCACAGCAGAATGGGGTTGTTGAAAGAAGAAATCGAACTCTTGTGGAAGCTGCTCGCACGATGCTGATTTATTCTAGTGCACCACTATTCTGATGGGCTGATGCTGTTGCCACTGCATGTTTTACCCAGAACCAATCCCTAATTCATCCTAGATTCAATAAAACCCTATATGAACTAGTCAACAATAGAAAACCGGATATCTCTTACCTTAATGTATTTGGCGCGTTGTGCTATCCAACGAACGACAGAGAAGATCTGGGGAAGCTAAAAGCTAAGGTTGATATTGGAATCTTCATAGGTTACTCAGAAAACTCGAGGGCATTCAGGGTGTACAATAGAAGAACTAAGAGGATAATGGAGACGATGAATGTGAAATTTGATAAGATTTCACAAATGGCTTCTGAGAGACTCGCTCTAGAACCCGCGCTTAACCCGATGGCTTCTAATCATAACAGATTAGGACCCGAAAAGTTTGAACGTTTGGAGACTTCTGGACATATTAGTTCAGGATTCGTACCTCAAGGAGCTCAGTCAACCAACAAAGAAAAACTGACAAATCAAGAACTGGAAAATTTCTTTGAGTATATGTTTGATGAATACTATAGTGGAACTTCGAAAAATGCATCACAACAACATTCCGCTGCACTCGCTCAACAACATCAACCACCACCACCACCACAAGATGCATCAACAATAATCGAAGCTGATGCACCAACTCCCTCTACGTCATCAACATCTACTCCAGCAACTCCAGTAATTGAAATTTTTCTACCAAGAGTTGATGAGCAAAACCACAATACACCAATTCAAGAAGAACCACAACAAAAGGATGCTGTGTTAGAAGAAGAAGTGTTCGAAAACCCATTTGCTACGGATTCTGCTGAATCATCTTCAAGGTTACATGAACCAACTAACACATATTTGTCAATTCCAAGGTACCCTTCTACGTTACAATGGAATAAAGACCATCCAATAGAACATGTTATTGGTGAACCTTCAAGGCCAGTTCAAACGAGAAGACAACTCGCCACCGATCCCGACATGTGCATCTACGTTTTCTCGGTTAGCTTAAAAGAACCAAAGAACATTCGGGAGGCGATGGCAGACAATGCATGGATTGAAGCGATGCAGGAAGAACTTCTCCAATATCAGTTACATGACACTTGGGAATTAGTTCCAAGACCAATTGACAAACTTGTCATTGATCTAAAGTGGTTATGGAAGAACAAGAAAGATGAAGAAATGACTGTCATTCGCAACAAAGCTCGTCTAGTGGCTAAGGGATTTAGAAAGAAAGAAGGGATAGATTTTAAAGAGTCATTCGCGCTAGTAGCAAGACTTGAGGTAGTTGATGCGTGGGTTTTGCAACCTTACAACAGGTTTTACCTCTCGAGGGATCTCAAGAGGCTTACAACCCCACCAGGCAGTGTACCTGACCGATGTAGTATAGTGTAGTGGTAAGTACGGGGGATTGATCGTTCTCCACAGGGAATAGTGTTCGTTAGGTATGAAAAACTACTCTAATAGGTCTAAAGGTTGAGGAAGATTCTTTTTATGTTTTTATATTTTTATGAAAGCAAGTAAAATCTCGGTTTTGAAAGAGTGGGCGGAATTAGTTGCTAGTCAACTAACCCAAATTACTACGAATGCAAATAAAATAAAATAACAAAAATGAAAATGTGGTGAGAAACTTATGTGTAGAGAAATGTGTTTACTTAGATTTCCTTACTCCCTAACTATCTTTTACCGGTTAATTAGTGTGTATTAGTCGCGTGGATGACGGGTGTATTCCTTAATACCATTCGTGGGGTGGCGTACTTACTTCCCCAACTCTACAAGCTCCTACTTCACTCCTATGTCGAGCCGGCTAGGAAGCTCCTAACATGGGATCACTAGAATTCGCTTGTGCATTAAATACAACCATAAAAACCTTTAGTACGCATTTGGTTCATGTTTCTTAAGACGTTCAAGCAAGTTACCGAATAGGAAGTTAGCCAGTTTTCTTAAGCCTAACATAGATAAACAATCATCCAATACAACTAACAACACACTAATAACACACTAACAACCAATAATCAATAGCTAGGTTTCATTAGATCTAAGCAAACACAAGATAAATTTAGCCTAACATGTTAAACAAAAGACAAGAATAAGATAGAATCAAACAACACATAGACATATTGAATGATTAATTGATAACTTATCTTCAATGTAACATGGAAGATCTCAAGGCAAAAAGCCTTGAAAAAGTAGCTAAAATCGTCTTAGGGTTTTCTCCAAAATTCCACACACTAAGCTCTCCCTAATGACAAAAAATTAGAAAACTATATATAGACTTTTGCATCTGACGGCGTCACCTTATGGATTGTGACGCCGTCACCTCGCCGCTTCTAGGGTTCCCGGATGACCTTCTTGACGCCGTCCCTCTTTAGCTCTTCAAAAATCCATTCTGGCTTATCAAGGCTTGACGCCGTCGAACCTTGAACGTGACGCCGTCCCCTTATGATTTAAGCCGTGACGCCCTTGATCAAGTTAAAGCGTGACGCCGTCAGAATTCACATGCTATTTTCACTGGCTTATCATGAGTAAATTTCACGTCCACTTTTTCTTGCCAAAGCATGACGCCGTCTGGGGTTAATTGTGACGCCGTCAAAGGTAACTTTCAGCCGATTTTTGAGACTTTGTCGTTTTCTTCACTTTTATGCTCCAAAAACGTCCAAAATGCCTCCTTTTCCAGATTTCTCCTCAAAAGTACCTAAAATGACAAAAGGAACGATTTAGGGCAATATTTGATCAAATAAATATGATTTAGGGCTTAAATGACCCTTAAAAGCGGTACACTTTTCGCTTCATCAAATACCCTTACACTTGAGATTTACTTGTCCTCAAGCAAATGCGCTTTTATTCTAATCAAAATACAAGTTAGGGGTCATTTAATGCAAACATAAAAGTAATGACAACAAATAATCATTCCACTTCAATCATAATAAGCACGGAGATTACATACTAGCACCTCACAAGTAGTGTTTAGATACTCACATCTCTCAAGTGTCATCAAAATAAATCTCATAAATGAAAACGGATAATATCTCTCACTACCTGTCATAGCAAATAGATTACCATAGGCTTGGGAAAGGATCGAAAACCTCCTCCACTAGGCGTAAGCACCTAAGATAAACTATCAAAGAGGGCTTTTACATGGGTTATAATGTGAGGTGTAGGGAAAAGGAAAACACGGTTTTGTTGGATAAAGGATATTTTACTGGTGGCTAGTTAAAGATCTTGATCAATTACATGTACTATACAATGTTGCTAAGCCAAGACTCGACTCGATCTTAAGCTAGAAACAAAATAACAAAATAACAAAAACATAAAAATAAACATAAAATGAAACGGGATGGTAGTCCGTATGTTTTTTCTATTTTTCTTTTTCTCATTTTTTTTGTATTTTTCTTGATTTTTCGATTTTTTTTTTTTTTTTTTTTTTTTTTTTTTTTTTTTTTTTTTTTTTCATACACTCTTGCCCTACCATCCAAAATAATACATCATAGGGGCATTGCATTCCCCTTACACTTGAATTTTTACATAACTTTACAAATAACTACTCTAATGACTCGAATTAAGATAATTGAAAAACTTGGAGTACTTTTAAAATATTTAACACATATGGGGGTAATAAATGATGTTCTTCCCCATTACTCCATTACACTAGTACTTTACCCATGAGTCCCAATCGTCCCAAAACAATATGTACAAGGATATGACTCGACTTAGCAACCATGTAATCAACTAGATAATTAACTTGGGTTTAAACAAATGTTGTAACAATAATGCACTAAAGATGAGTGCATAAAAGGTAGGCTAAGGCGATTTGGGTGTACATTTAAGTGGGGTGTAACAAATTCTTCCTTTAAGTAAAATGCTTAAAGGTCGAAACGAAAAGATAGGCTCTGAGGGGTGTACTAGGGGTATCGTGTACTAAGAATGAGTACAACGCAAAGGGTGTGGGAGAATTACTTGACCAATGTAGCCAATGTAATTATAACAAAAACACAGGTGTAAAACAATGGGTTAATCCTAATGCCTCTTATCATGTAGTAAATCTAACTACACGAATGTAGTCTCACTTGTGGCCTCGGAATGGTCCTAACGCAAGTTCTAGAATCTAAGTGCTACCGGTACACACATCATAACATAAATGCTTTTCCTACCAATTCTAGGGGCGAACCTCACATATTTGGGGGTGGAAAATTTTTTAGTGGTACGGTTTTGTGCTAGTCATATAACTCCTATCCGTGAGACGCTCATTAAGATCAAAGTTTCACTCCTATATGTTGTAAAAAATTTTAAATTTGGCACTAAAATTACCTTAACAAGTATTTCTCTCAGTTTTATTACACATCTACTATTAAACAAACAAAAATCAAGCGCAATGGCATTCTCTAAAATCGTACTTTTACCCCCCCTTACACTTAAGATGAACATTGTCCCCAATGTTCAAATAACAAGATGTAAAAGTAAATAAGGTAAAAGAATGAAATCAAATACTCCCCTGATTCGCTCGGTGGATAATGAAATTACACGGTTAGATCTTCCCCCAAAGAGAATGTTGAAGCTCCATGACTAATGCATCGCCACAAGCTTGATTCAAAACATTTCCTTGTCCAAAATAACCTGTTAAACCTGAGAAAACAAACACGAAAACCTGCATAACATCGGCGGGATAAAATCTATATATAAGGATATAATGCTTGTGGAATGATAACTTTGCAGATTCCTGGAGATTATAAGTTGGAGATTTTAATAAAAAAATTTTATGAAAACAAAACTTTCAAAAATTTCTGAAAATTAAATCTGACGCCGTCAGGTTATAAACCTTGACGCCGTCAGAAATGACCTGACAAAAATTCTCATTTTAAGTTTCCGGAAAATTTCTGGAAAAACCTTTACCTTACTTCCTGGAAATCCTGCAAAACATCATTATGACTCGATACAAGCATTTGACTCAAACAAACACTAATATGTATGCTAATTTATTATTATTATGATTCATGTTCATTTGTGTTCTAATAAACCGATTTAGATTTCCCTTACACTTAACTTTTGCAAAATACCTTTATATGTAGTTAAGACGAAGTTAAAAACAAGATAAAGCATTTTCACAATTTAGTTTTGAACATGAATCAATAATAATAAAAATTAAACACACATACGGAAATAAATAAAATCAGACAAACAAATAAATAAACACACAAAACAAATAAAACTTGGGTTGCCTCCCAAGAAGCGCTTGTTTTTGTTCGAGTCATGAGCCTGACTCTACCCTTATTTAACGAAAATAGGGGAGGTTTTCCCTACACTTAGGGTTAAGTGCGGGTGATAGTAGCGATACACACCGACTCGGTATGAGTATGCCACGTGAGGAAAGAGTGGTGGATGAATTATATGCTCAAAGATGTGGGATCCAATCATCATAACCTTACTTAGTTCAATTGGGTCAATGGGTGAATTGAAGTTTTCTCCTAGAAAGGGATCATCTTCTATCAACTTCGAGAGACTCCTAGTTGGGAATCCATCTTGACCTAATAAACCCGGTTTAAACCCATAGTGTTTCTTGTGATTAATCATGAATGGGTGATGTAAGTATGAAAGGTTATGGTTCACTCCTATGTCAGCTTCCTCTCTACAAGGCTTAGAGTCTACTACCTTCAATATAAAACTACCCGGACTATATGGTTTGATGGGTGGGTCGGGACCTAATTCAATTCCTAAGTTCACATCTAAGGATGGAAGATTAGGTAACGGTTTTGGTTTAGGCTCCGGTTCATCAAAACTAGGAACTTCCATAGAACTAAAAGAAAGGTTATGACTACAAGTATTCAAACCTATTTCTTCTAGTTTTGTTTGGTCCAAGGGCTCTACCTCTATTGGGGTTCCTATAGTCTCTTCTACTTCTTTCGGGTAAGTCATGGGTGGTGTGTGTGCCTCAAATGATGGTAGGACTTGTGGGGTACTTGGTGGGCTTATGTTACTTACCTCATCATTCCCTATGTCAAAATCACCTATATCCTCATCATGTGTTGTAGTACAATCTAACCCTAACATTTTCCCAAGTATCTCAAGTGCTTCTCTAGGCATCTCAACTTCTATATCCGAATTATAAGGATCATCCTCAACATTCTGACTGCTATATTCAAATTGCCCAAAAGATTCATCATGTGTTTCTTGAGATTCATCGTCATCGATCATAAAACCTAGGTCTTTTTGATCAATGTGATCATGCTCGGCTAGATCCTCCATCACGTCAAGATCACCTAAGTGTTCACCTTGTATTATGGTAGTGCCTAACCATGACATGCAGCTAGGTGGCTCAACTCTACCCTCATCCCTAAACAAACTTGTTTCATGATCCTTGAAATTTGTGGTCAATTGACTTGTGTTAATGTTTGTTGGGTTGTCTACCATATAATAATATTGGGCACAATTCTCAATAGCTTCCCACGCTTTCTCAGCACTTAATTCCCTAATATCCCTGCCGGCAATATGGTAAATGTCCCTTTGGGCATGTCGGTCGACATGATTGTAAAAAATTTGAGTTAGGGACCAAAAATCGAAGTTATGATGAGGGACTTTTTGGAGTAAATATTTAAAACGAGTCCATGCATCATAGAGAGGTTCATCTTTATGTTGTTTAAACATCAAGATGTCATATGGAGTGGGTGAATTACGTGGTGGGTTGTGGGGGTTAAGGATATTACCATCTTCCATGATGTCGGATGGTATGGTTACGAACAAAGACACGAAGAAAATAGATAGACTAAAGAAAATCTAGAAAAAGAAAATAAAAATCTCACTAGAAAGGAATCTAGTGAGTAGACCTAATAGAAATAAAAATTCAACCTAAACAATAACTATTCCCCGGCAACGGCGCCAAAAACTTGATGCGTGGGTTTTGCAACCTTACAACAGGTTTTACCTCTCGAGGGATCTCAAGAGGCTTACAACCCCACCAGGCAGTGTACCTGACCGATGTAGTATAGTGTAGTGGTAAGTACGGGGGATTGATCGTTCTCCACAGGGAATAGTGTTCGTTAGGTATGAAAAACTACTCTAATAGGTCTAAAGGTTGAGGAAGATTCTTTTTATGTTTTTATATTTTTATGAAAGCAAGTAAAATCTCGGTTTTGAAAGAGTGGGCGGAATTAGTTGCTAGTCAACTAACCCAAATTACTACGAATGCAAATAAAATAAAATAACAAAAATGAAAATGTGGTGAGAAACTTATGTGTAGAGAAATGTGTTTACTTAGATTTCCTTACTCCCTAACTATCTTTTACCGGTTAATTAGTGTGTATTAGTCGCGTGGATGACGGGTGTATTCCTTAATACCATTCGTGGGGTGGCGTACTTACTTCCCCAACTCTACAAGCTCCTACTTCACTCCTATGTCGAGCCGGCTAGGAAGCTCCTAACATGGGATCACTAGAATTCGCTTGTGCATTAAATACAACCATAAAAACCTTTAGTACGCATTTGGTTCATGTTTCTTAAGACGTTCAAGCAAGTTACCGAATAGGAAGTTAGCCAGTTTTCTTAAGCCTAACATAGATAAACAATCATCCAATACAACTAATAACACACTAATAACCAATAATCAATAGCTAGGTTTCATTAGATCTAAGCAAACACAAGATAAATTTAGCCTAACATGTTAATCAAAAGACAAGAATAAGATAAAATCAAACAACACATAGACATATTGAATGATTAATTGATAACTTATCTTCAATGTAACATGGAAGATCTCAAGGCAAAAAGCCTTGAGAAAGAAGCTGAATTCGTCTTAGGGTTTTCTCCCAAAATTCCACACACTAAGCTCTCCCTAATGACAAAAAATTAGAAAACTATATATAGACTTTTGCATCTGACGGCGTCACCTTATGGATTGTGACGCCATCACCTCGCCGCTTCTAGGGTTCCCGGATGACCTTCTTGACGTCGTCCCTCTTTAGCTCTTCAAAAATCCATTCTGGCTTATCAAGGCTTGACGTCGTCGAACCTTGAACGTGACGCCGTCCCCTTATGATTTAAGCTATGACGCCCTTGATCAAGTTAAAGCGTGACGCCGTCAGAATTCACATGCTATTTTCACTGGCTTATCATGAGTAAATTTCACGTCCACTTTTTCTTGCCAAAGCATGACGCCGTCTGGGGTTAATTGTGACGTCGTCAAAGGTAACTTTCAGCCGATTTTTGAGACTTTGTCGTTTTCTTCACTTTTATGCTCCAAAAATGTCCAAAATGCCTCCTTTTCCAGATTTCTCCTCAAAAGTACCTAAAATGACAAAAGGAACGATTTAGGGCAATATTTGATCAAATAAATACGATTTAGGGCTTAAATGACCCCTTAAAAGCGGTACACTTTTCGCTTCATCAAGACTTGAGGCAGTCAGGATTTTCTTAGCCTATGCAGCTCACAAAAACATCACAGTCTATCAAATGGATATCAAGATGGCTTTCTTGAATGGAACTCTGACAGAAGAAGTGTATGTGAGTCAGCCAGAAGGATTCATTGACACGGAACATCCAGACTACGTCTACCAGCTAAAGAAAGCCATTTATGGTTTAAAACAGGCTCCAAGGGCATGGTATGATGAACTATTATCTTTTCTGATCCAAAATAATTTCACCAAAGGAACAATTGATTCAACCTTGTTTACAAGAAAATATAAAGATGACATTTTGATTGTTCAGATTTATGTGGACGACATTATTTTTGGGTCCACTAATCCGAAACATTCAAAACATTTTGAAAATCTCATGAAAAGCAAATTTAAAATGTCCATGATGGGGGAACTAAAATTCTTTCTTGGTTTACAAATACATTAATCCCCTCGTGGTATTTTTATCAATCAAGCTAAATATTCAATCGAGATTTTGAAAAAACATGGAATGGAAAACTGTGACTCTGTTGGTACTCCAATGGTCACTTTACCAAAAATAGGTGCTAATTTATTTAAGAAACCCATGGATCCGAAGAAATATCAGAGCATGATTGGTTCTCTCATGTACCTAACTGCTAGTCGACCCGATATTCATTTTGCTATTTGCTTATTAGCACGGTTTCAGGCAAGGCCTACCGAACTTCACCTCCAAGAGGTCAAACGGATCTTTCGGTATCTTCAAAGAACCATTAACATGGGACTTTGGTATCCGAAGGATTAGGAGTTTAAACTAATAGCATTTTCAGATGTGGACCATGCAGGTTGCCAAGTTACAGCAAAAAGTACATCCGGTGGAACACAATTTTTGGGTGAAAAGCTAGTAGGCTGGTCATCAAGGAAACAAGATTATACTGCATTATCAACCGCAGAAGCCGAGTATGTGTCTCTATCTGCGTGTTGTGCCCAAGTACTATGGATGAGGACACAACTTACAGATTATGGCTTTACTTTCGACTGCATACCTTTGTATTGTGACTCGAAAAGTTCCATTGCCATCTCGTGCAATCCAGTACAACACTCGAAGACTAAGCATATTAGATTCCGCTATCACTTCATCAAGGAACACGTACAAGAGGGTACTGTTGAATTATTTTTTTCGTGAAAACTGAATACTAACTCGACGATCTATTTACTAAAGCCCTTCCAAAAGAGAGGTTTGATAATTTAGTTTGACGAATTGTCATGCAAAGCCTAACTCCTGAGGAGCTAGAAAGTCTTCTCGAATCTTTTTGAAAATATTCTCAAAATAGCTTCGCTGTAAATATTTTTGAAAAACAAAATACAAAATTTGAAAAACCAACAAAAACAAAATATAAAAAATATAAAATTTTTAAAAATACAAAAACAATATAAAATCGAAAAACCAAAAATATTCTTCTCACGACATGTCTCTCGTGTAATCGATATTCTGTACGTATCTAGAAATGTCATTCAACAATGATACGGACATGTACAGATGCTTGATCGAGAGTTCATTTAAATATTTTCTAAAACATGTCGTTTCTCAAAAAAAATTTCACTATGGCGTTCATATAATTCAGTACGAAACCCGAGCTACAATGATGACTTCTGATTATATCTGATCAGGACTCATGTTTTCAATGACAAAATAAAGAATCCTTGAGCACATGATCAAGATTTTTCAAAAATATTTTTCAAAATATTTTTCAAAATTATGTGCTCAAGATAACTCCCTCCAAAACCCTTAAAAATTGATTTATGCTTTATTTAAGGGGAGTATAAAAAATGAAAAACAAAAAATGTTCCAATTTCATGCAAAGAAAATCCTTCTATCTCTCCAAAAAGCTTCATTTTAAACAGTTGATATAAAAAATATCACTACATGCTATTTTTGAGGGGGAGAAGACGTGATTAAAATGTGATCAAAATGTTTAAAGATCAAAAAGAAATGTCAGTGAGTCGACCTCTCTAAAAAGACTCAGTATGAACCCTCGAATTGACGAAAGTTATATGTCCGTAATCGAAAAGACTTATCCAGGACGGGTATTAATTTCAAGCTGGTTCATCCAGTGATGTAAACATGTCTCGCAAAGGACTTGTCCGAGTAGAATGTACCAATTCGAGAGATTATCTTTGAATATGACCGGGACGGGTAATAATTTCAAGCTAGTCCAACTAGTGATGTAAACGTGTCTCGCAATGGTCATGTTCACTGAAAATTGATCAATTAAAATGTGCGAACTCTACCCACCATGTGCAAACTTATCTTAAAAATGCATAAGCACATGTGTAGGGGGAGTATTTCAGAAAATGCAAAACTCTCGAAGTGTTAACAAAATGTGTTTTATTCATAAACACTTTAAGAGATTTTCACAAAAAAGGTTTTATGGCAAGTGATCAACAAATCTAGGATAATCATAGAGTAATAAGGTGATTATGGTTAGGTTATGTCCTATGATCCGCCAGAGCTGGATGGATCTACCCAAGGACAATTCCAATATAATAGAATTAGAAGTCCTTAGGAAAGATTAAAAAAAGGAGTAAATGAGAAAGGGAAAGAAGGGGTTGAAGAATGAAAAAGAAAAGTTTAATGAAAGGGTGAAAATGAAAACTTAGGGCAGAAACCAGGTCAATACATCTGCTATCGGTATTCACACTGTTGATACTGATATAGAAGACAAGACGTCATAGACCCAGTGACGCGCTACACAAACCCCTCCTAGCCACTCAGATATCTCTTAAAAGATATTTGTTTCATTTCTCACAGAGAACACTGCATAATCTATGGGCCTCTCATTTCAAGATGTGTTGATATTGAAAAGGTGGCACTCTGCTCCATGCCTCCAACTGCTAAAAACCAAAACACATATTATCGAGTCTAGAGCTATGAGATTCATCAAAAATCTCTTAGGAACACCTTCAATATAATACACCTATGTTCACCAAAAAGGACACAAGGTGTACAAGAGTCTTAATGAGATCCGTAGATCTTGCCTTATATGGATCTTGCCTTTTATATCATGATGGTTATTTGCTTCAAACAGTCTACAGTCGTGAAGTAATACCCCGGTATACTTCAGCGGCTCACAACGGCCCTGGTTAAGATTAGAGAAAGTTCTCACACTATGCTGTTAACAATCTCAAAATCTGAACCTATAAGTGCTGGACGATTTATTACTAACTGTTTTATGCAGGTACTGAGAAAAGTCCATTAACCATCATCATATAGCTCAACATCATTTCTCCACATACTCATACTTATAAAGATCATCCTCAACAAGCTCAAGTGGAAAATGTTCAAGACAAAAAGATCAAGTTAAAGACAAAGTGTTACGACAAAGTCAAGAGCTAATCAAGATGTCAAGAACAAGTTCAAGTATCAAGTGAGGAAGTCATAAGTATGAAGTCCAAGAAGTATGAGTATGATGGAAGAGACGACAAGGCAAACATGTGAAGATGTTGATCAAAGGCAAGAAGAACCAAAAGACTATTACTTTGAAGATCACAAAGCCTGAAGGAACAAAGAACCTAGACTATTCTACAATGACACACAAAGCTCAAGATAATGAAGATGAAAGATCTAATCATATGGAGCGTCATTTGAATGAACATCCCTTAGGGGGAGATTGTTAGCAATTATAAAAAGTGATGGTCATTTGTCGTTATTACATTTTTGCATTGTGTCGTTGTATTTAATTATTAGAATAGTCAATGAGCTTTTTATTGAATCTAATAGGTTAAGTGTTAGTCCATAAAAAGCCCATAAGCCTCATATGTGAAAAACTATAAATAGCACCTCCTCCCTCATTTGTGAGGTTGGTGCTTTAGGGATTGCTTAGAGTGTAAGTGTGTGTTAATAATATTTCTCTCTCTAGTTTCTCTCACTAGATCTAAAGCCTCACTTCTCTTTTGATTCATTATTGATTGTAGTAGTGTATGATAAGATTGATTTAGGGATAACAATGATGTTTAGTATGAGGGTGGTGGTAAGGATACAGTTGAATGTCAGGCTGTAGGATGTACAATTGTCAAGAATATGTCTAACAACAATGGTTCCCAATCTTGAAGCTCTAAAATTCAGTAACTTCTGCAAGTGTATGTGCACTTCCTTTCTTCTGTTGTATTATGGTGGACGGTAACAATGTCTCTAATTCGTTGTTGTACTAGTTATGTTGGGAACAATTTCTCTTAATATGTTAAGTTGTATGAACTCTTAAGCGACTTTTTAAGGGATATATAAGTGACTTTCTAAAACCCAACTCTTTGTGTTCCCCTAGTCAATGGCATTGAATTGATATGACCTGCTAGGGTGCAAGTGGCATGTAATGATGACTTCATTGCTGTCATGTTAAACAAGTCAAACATAATTGTACTTAGATTCAAGTGACTTTTTAAGCGACATTTTATTATTTATTTATTAAAGCGACTTCTTACCCAAACACCAAAATGTTTTGTGATTTTTGTTATATTACTTTAATAGGGTCTTGTACTTAATAAAATATTATTGCGCATGTAGTATGTTTGTCATTTGTTTGTGCAGCTTGGTTCCATATCAGTATTTAGGTAACATTTTGTTCTATGCAGGTAGTCTATCAAAAGCTACTACAAGAAAGGCTTTATCAAGTTTGAAATTGAAATTGTTACTTAAAAAGTTTAACACATACAAGAAATACCATAAACAACCTAATCAGATAATTCATTACTGAAACATAGAAAAACTACTAATACAGCATAAAAATACGAAATAAAAGCCTAAACGTAATACAGCCTAAACATACGAAATTTCATAAAAACATAGATAATTAAAAAGCCTAAACGTAATAAAAAAAACTACAACATCATTCTACCTTTAGAGTGTTCTTAAATTGCGGATGAATTCTTGCTTCTCGGCAATGCTCCTCAACACCTCCTCGCGAGCTGCACGCAAGTGGGTTGTAACTCGCATATCCGATTCAGTTATCATTAGAAGTGTGTGCAACCCATAGCTATTGATGGGCACATTTAGGGGCAACGAATGCACCCTAGTCATCGCTGGATCACGTTTTCAAAATTCATCGAGATACCTGTTCAGCTCGGTGAGCAAATTATTTGCCAAATCAACCTCTGCTACAAGTTCTCTCACAAGTCGTGTAAGGATCATTTTACGCACCTCATTTGGTTCGTTCGACATAGTAATATGTTTGTGATAATTTATAGAGAAGTTGTTTTAGAAAATTATTTTATAAGGTGTTATTTATTGAATGAATTAGGTGATAGGAATTAAATGTGTGGTTGGTGTAAAGGTGTTATTTCTTTAAGATAGTAAGTAATATTTGAGCAACCAATTTTTTTTAAAAAGCGACTTTATTTGCGCAACAAATACTTTTTGAGCGACTTTATTTGGGAAACTTATAACGTGAGTGGTTGTTTTTTCCTTAAACGCAAGACCACGGTGGTGTTCACTTGGGTTTAACGCAGCAATGTGAAACTTTAACTCGGGTATCACGTTAAGACACCAAGTGCTCTTATTTGATTTTTGAATTTTCAATTTGAATTTGAATTTTGAGTTTCAATTTGAATTTGAACATATACTAAAAAGCAACTAATAAGAATAAGAAACAAGAAAGTAAAGCACAAATACACCAAAAACGTAAATTAAACTAGAAACGGGCTCTTAATCGGGAATTAAATGGGCTTTAGAAAACCTAAAAATCAAAAATTCACCCTTGATGTGTAAATTTGATTGCTAAAAGTCCTAAATGATTAAAAATAATTTTAGAAAAAATAATTATATTTTTTTGCTTTTTATTTTACTTTTAATGAAGTAAAAACACTTTTATACTAAAAATAATATTAAAAATACAAAATTAATACGAAAAATTATGAAAAATTCTAGAAAACTACTTTAAGCTATAAGGAACTTAGGAAAAATAAAAAGGAATCGACAGCTTATCTAGATAATCTGTGAAGCTGTGAATAAGCTAAAAGGGGAATTAAGCTAAATAAGGAAAAACTGGTTAAGTAAATATCAAATGCACCCTTAGTCGAAAAAGACCCAAGGGCGTAGTTGGTATTGGTGTGGTGTGTAAGATAGTTGAGGTTGGTTTAGGTAAGGGGTTTGAGCCCTACTCACCCCTAGCTTCCCAACTTCCCGTTTTTAATTTTTTTTTAATAAAAACCTTTTATGGAACTTTTTAACTACTTAAAAATAAGCATTTTTAATGAAAGAAACTTTTTCATATCTAGTTAAATAAGCTAGAAAATAGCTGAAATAACCAACAGTTATGCTAAGGAACGAAAAGCTAATGAACTAACTTGAAAATGAGTGCACAAGCTGCTTATTGTGGATCCTTAATGCTTATTAGTTATAGAAGAATAGATTAGATAGGATAAGTAGCTTATTCTAGTGCTTATTTAGTGAATTAAGCCCTTATCCATTTTAATTTAGAACTAGCAGTACTAACTTCTAGTTAGTACTGCTGAGCTTAATTTGGCTTATTTTCTGCTTAAACTTAGGTTAGTATTGCTTATTTAGTTAACCACTTAAAAATAAGCATTTTTAATGAAAGTAACTTTTTTATATCTAGTTAAATAAGCTAGAAAATAGCTGAAACAGCCAACAGTTATGCTAAGGAACGAAAAGCTAATGAACTAACTTGAAAATGAGTGCACAAGCTGCTTATTGTGGATCCTTATTGCTTATTAGTTATAGAAGAATAGATTAGATCAGATAAGTAGCTTATTCTTGTGCTTATTTAGTGAATTAAGCCCTTATCCATTTTAATTTAGAACTAGCAGTACTAACTTAGCTTTTAGGTTTCTTATTGCTTATTAGGTCTCAGCTTAAGATTATAAAAGCTTACTTACTTAATCATTTAAGCCTTTGATTTTTTTTAGTTTCTTAGTTAACTGTTTGCTATTTCAGCTTTGTCCAGCTTATTTGGTTTAATATAAAAAAGTTTCTTTCATTAAAGTGCTTATTTTTAAGTTGTTTAAAAGTTCCATAAAAAGTTTTTGTAAAAAAAAAAAAAAAAAAAAAAAAAAAAAAAAAAAAAGGGATGTTGGGAAGCCAAGGATGAGCAGGGCTCGAACCCCTGACCTCAACCAACCTCAACCATTTAACACACACACCAATACCAACTGCGCCCTTGGTTCTTTTTCAACTAAGGTTGTATTTGAATTTTACTAAGGTTGTATTTGATGGGTAAAAGAAATAACGCGGGAAAAAAGTCTCTTAAGCGACTTTTTAGGGGGTATATAAGCGACTTTCTAAAATCCAACTCTAGGGTGCAAGTGGCATGTAATGATGACTTTATTGCTGTCAGGGTAAACAAGTCAATCATAACTGTACTTAGATTCAAGCGACCTTTTTTAACCGACATTTTATTATTTATTTATTAAAGAGACTTCTTAACCAAACACCAAAATACTTTGTAATGTAATTATTTTCTAAAAGATTGTTGTGTACTAATTATTTTTAATTTCATAGTTGTTGTTTTGGTAATTGTTTGAAGGTTTTTAAAATTTTTCTGTTTTGCGCTTTTTGTTATGTTACTTTAATAGGGTATTGTACTTAATAAAAGATTGTTGTGCTTTTTGGTTACCTATTTTCTAAAAGCTTGTTGTGTACGAGTATTCATTTTCGATGTTTGGACTGTTGATGCAAATAATGTTCTAAAAATGTTATTTCTATCTTTCGATAACTTCACGTTTTGAGGATGACAAAATGTGAAATCACGTTACGTTAATATTAACGTAAACAAGTTTTTAATCGGAAGATCCCGTTTCTACACAAATCATTCTAGAACAAAGTTACAACTTAACTAATGATCAAAGAAGTGAATTTGAGTTTTAGACATCACATTTTTATGTGACAAAACATTTGTTTCAAAAATATACTTTACAAATTTTTTTTTGAATAATTAAGAAATGTTTTAATGGAAAAATAATTTTAAAATACATAGCAGCTATTTTCCCCCCCAAAATCAACTCCAAGCTTCCCCAAATAAGTTTTCACCAGAAAAGACAAAAAATGGAGCGTATTTGTCTGACATGGCTCCACGGTTCCACTAAATTTAGTGGAACCGTCCCCTTATAACGGTCAGATTTTTCTTGCCTATAAATACCAGCCCTGTTCACAGTTCTTGGGCATCCTTTTTCACACAGAAACTTCTGAGTTTAATACTCCCACACCACTCTCTCTTCTTGATCATTTAGTTAGGTTTTCTTTTGTTCAAGAGTGATACAATCATCCATTCAAGTGATCATCTTCATTCCTCTTCATTAGCAAGAGAAGAACACAAAGTATCCAAGTAGATACAAAGTGTTGTCATTCCTCTTCATTTGCAAGAGAAGAAATCAAGGTATCCAAAAAGATACAAGAGTTGCAGTTGTTAGGTCTTGTAACATTTGTTACACACTTGTTGTATCATAGCATACATCAAGATCATTTTTATTTTGTTAGAGAGAGAGAGTCAAGATCATTGTGATCTTATAGAGATATTGATTATCTCTTGAAGCCATTGGGCTTGTGTAATTGATCAAGAGGATCATAGATAGATAGAATAGGTTGAGTGAAGTGAGAGTTGATCATTGTGATCGTGTCGAGATCTTGGAGATCTCTTGAAGCCATTGGGCTTGTGTGTTTGATCAAGTGTGATCATAGGTAGATCGGGTAGATCGAGTCTTGTGTGAAGTTGTAAAGGATCAAGTGGATCGTGGTAGATTGGTGCTAGCTAAGATTAGCACTCGACATCTAGCTTAGTGTCGGAAAACAAGTTAAGCGACGTGTACGGTTTTCTCCGCCTTAAGGGAGGTTGTTGACATAGTGCTTGAAACTCTCGAGTGTGGTACTCGGGGAGTGGAGTAGGGCGAAGAAGAGATTCGTAGCCGAACCACTATAAATCCTTTTGTCCCGGTTTGATCTTTCCATCTCTACTCTTTACTTTCATTACTTATTATTAGTTAGTTTAGTGTGTAGTTCATATTGGTGTTGTTTGATTGAACATAAGAATCGAATCAAAGGTTTCCAATAGCAAAGTTTTTAAGAAAAGTTAAAAGAACTAAGAGAACTTAAAAACTGGTAATACTATTCAACCCCCCCTTCTAGTTTTCCACAATTGGTATCAAAAGCCACCTTAGTCAAGATTTTAAAGTAAATTTTATTTTAAAACTTGAATCGATCATTGGATTATGAAAAATGTCTAGAAGGGCAATATATACAAAGACCACAACTTTTTATAAACCGATTGTTTTATCTATTGGAAAACAAGATTCGAAACTTATGTGAAATCAAAAGACATTGATCTTTGGCATATTATTACCGAGGGTGACTTTCAACCGATTCAAATGAATCCGGAAACTAAAAAGGTTGAAATAGTTTCTTATGATAAACAAAGTGACGAACTTAAAAGAAAACTAGCCAAAAATAATGAGGCTAAAATGATGATTTACAATGCTTTGCCTAAAAAGGAATTTGAAAGAATTTTCATGTGTAATACGGAAAAAGATATTTGGAAAAATTTGTTAGTCACTCATCAAGGTAATAACCAAGTCAAAGAGAACAAGATAGATCTTCTTGTTCAACAATACGAACAATTTTCCATTTCGGAAGATGAGTCAATAGATAATGCTTTTGCTAGATTTAATACTATTATCACTAGTCTTAAAGCTCTTGATGAAGGTTACTCTAGCAAGAATTATGTTAGGAAGTTTCTTAGGGCTCTACATCCTAAATGGAGAGCAAAGGTCACCGCCATTGAAGAGTCAAAGGACTTGGCGACATTGTCACTCGATGAACTAATAGGAAACTTGAAAGTTCACGAGATGATAATCAAGAAGGACTCCGATATAGTCAAAGGCAAAAGCGAGAGAGTTGGATCTCTAGCATTAAAAGCCAAGATGGAGTCTAGTGATGAGGAATGTTCGAGTTCTGATAGTGAAGATGAAGAATATGCGTTAGCGGTTAGGGACTTTAAAAGCAGACATCACAAAAGAACCGAGTTGAAAAGAAAGGGACAAGTGATAGGAAATGCTTTAGATGTGGAGATCCTAATCACTTCATAGGAGAGTGTCCCAAACCACCAAAATCCAACAACCAACGAGCTTTCATAGGAGGCTCTTGGAGTGATAGCGGTGAAGATGAAGAGAAGAAGCCCAAGGACGAAACATGCCTAATGGCTCAAGCTTCTCATGAGGTACGTTACGACTATCCTGATTATAGTGATGACAATTTGTCAATAGATGATAACACACTAAATGACGAATATAATAAACTATGCGAGATTAGTTCTAAAATTTTAGGTAGAAGCAAATCACTAAAGTTAAAATTGCATGAACTCGAAATGCAAGTTTTAGAACTAAAGGATCAAGTCAAAAGAATTGAGAAAAATAAAGAAGTAGACGTAGGATGCAAGTCATGCATAAGCCTTCGAGTAGAAAAGAATAAACTCAAAGAAAATACATTTAGGATCATTAGGTTTGAAAAAGAAACAGATAATGCTTCGACAAATAAAACGAAACAAGTAGAATCTGTCAAACCCACAAGTTCTGTCAAAACAACAGACGGCACCACTAAATGTACATACGGCATCATTAAAGCTAATGGTACCGTGTGTTACTAAAGACAAAACTGAGTTGAATTTGAAAAATAATTCAAGTCATAAACCAAGACACGTAGTTGTAAATGGTACCAAAGTATCTATAGCTAGTATAAAGTAAGCAAAAAGCTTGTACAAACCTGTGTCAACCCCCAGCCTGGCTTTGTAAAACCCGACACTAGGTCTAAGACTCCACCACCTAGAAAAACAAATATTCCTAAACCTCGGTTAAGAACTCCTCTACCAAGACGTAACTCTAGAAAACAAAGTTATCCAAGTAACTATCCCGTACCTTGGAATGACCGTCAACTACAAAGTTACTTACCATGGGAAATTTGTCCTCCGTTTCAACATCCTAACCAAATGAAACTAATGCATAAAATGTTTAATGCTAACATCTTTGGACCCATGAGATATTGGGGACCAGATGTTTGAATGTTTGTCTTATTTAATAGATATGCTTGGGAATCGACTTGGAGCCTGACGAATGGGTCAAGGATAGTAGATGCACTAATCATATGATGGGTAACCGAAGTCTTTTCTCATCATACAAAGCATACAACGGAGGTAATGTCACTTTCGGTAGCAAACTTAAGGGCAACATTATAGGCAAAGGTACGATCACTCAAAACTCTCTCACTATTAGAAATGTTGAGCATGTAGATAACTTAGGATTTAACTTTGTTGGGAATTAAAATTAAGCAGTTAATACGGTTGAACAGTCGCTGAAGAATACAAGAACAGTTGGTACTGCTGATGAAGAAAAGTTCGTACTGCTTACAAGATTAAGGTGAAATCGTGTGAAGATAAATATGGAATGGATATGATGTATATTTTATATATATAGTTTGATACGAATATAGTTTACTTGTAAAGGACTCTTTGTGCTATAAAAAGAGATCCTCAGTTAGGGTTTTAATATATCCATACATCATATACGTACAAGTATTACTAAGAGCTTCACGTTTAATCGTTCAATATTTTGAAGCAAAGTGTTTGGTTAAACAATTGTCTTGTTATTCTTATTGTTACATTCATACGATTACACAATCGACCAAACACATATTCTTCTAAGTACTTGGTAGTAAATTCCGTGTGCTATCAAGTATATACTCAAAGTATCCCTAACACAACTCGTGTGTTTAGATCCGGTCAAGTGGTATCAGAGACAGGTTCCTGATACTTTGAGTTTAGAAGATCCAGAAATATTTACTCACTAGCAACCAAGAAGATAGACATGGAGACACCTCAAACCTCAATCCTTGCTAAACTCCCAATGTTGAAACAGAATGAATATGATTTATGGCGGCTCAGAATAAAGCAATATTTCATGGTGCAAGACTATGCATTATGGGATATCATTATCAATGGTGATTCCTTCAAACCAATTCCTGTTAAAGAAACATGTGCTGATGGTTCTAAGACCACAAAGCTTAATACTGAGCTAGTTACAAACGAGGAGAGAATTAAAAAGAAGAATGATCAGAAGGCTAGGAATTTGTTACTAATGGCAATTCCTAATGATCAAGTGCTGAATTTTAGTCATTACGAGACTGCTAAAACTCTTTTTGAAGCAGTGGTGGAAAGATTTGGTGGCAATAAAGCTACCAAGAAGGCACATAAAACCCTACTTAAGCAAAGTTATGAAAACTTCACTGCATCAAGCAATGAAACTTTGAACCATATCTTTAATAGGCTTCAAAAGATCATTAGTCAACTTACTATGTTGAAGATTGTGATTCCACAGGAAGACGTCAACATGAAGTTTCTAAATAGTTTACCTGCTGAATGGAACACTTATGTTGTGGTTTGGAGCAATAAACCAGAGCTGTAGAAAATGACAATGAATGAGCTTTACAACAATCTTAAGATTGTTGAGCAGAAGGTCTAGAAGAGTGGTAGCACCAGTTCTAGTTCAGGGAATATGGCTTTCTTATCCTCTTCAAACAGTTCGAATCATGAAGATGAAGAAGCAGTTGGTACTGCTAAACCAACAGTTAGCACTGCTAGTGTAAAAGCTAGTACTGCTGGCTTGACTTAAGAGACCATATATGCATTTGTGTCAGAATAGTTTGGTGGGTCTAAGATCTTTAATGAAGATCTTCTTCAAATTGCTGAAGATGATTTGGAGGCTATGGATTTAAAGTGGCAGTTGGCTTTGATAAGCATCAGGGCTAAGAAGTATTACCAAAGGACTGGGAATAAGATTACTTTTAATGGAAGAGATGTTGCTGGGTATGATAAGTCTAAGGTGGAGTGTTTTAATTGTCACAAGATGGGGCACTTTGCCAGGGAATGTAGAGGTCCAAGACAACAAAGCAACCAGGGTCAAAGGTTTAAGAATCAGCAAGGAACAAGGAGAACAGTTAATGTTGAAGATACTTCTTCCAAGGCTATGGTAGCTGTAGATGGAGCTGGATTTGATTAGAGCTTCATGGAGGAAGAAGAGGAACCAGCTAACTTGGGTTTGATGGCTTTCTCAGACTCTGAGGTACATATTGTTCAACAATGTTCAAATACTTGTTCTGCTTTAAAAGATTATGAGTGTCTTAAGAAACAATATGATGATCTTAGAGTAGAATTTAATCAAGTAAATTTTAGTCTGTTAAATCATAAAAGAGGACTAGCTGTTTTGGAAGAACAAATTGTGTTTTATAGACAGAATGAGTCAAACTTTTATGATGAGATAGGTGTTTTGAAAAGGGATTTGCAAATAAAAGATGATAAAATGAGTGGACTTGTATATGAACTAGAAAAGCTTCAGAAGGAAAAAGAAAACATCCAGTTAAGTGTAGAAACTCTTGAACATACTTCAAAGGGAGTTCAGAAGATAGTAGAGACTCAAATACTTAACAAAGCTAAGTCTGGTTTAGGGTATAAGTCAGTTGCACCCCCTCTTAGAGGAATGTTTGTTCCACCAGGAATTGATTTAGCTCATACAGGTTTAGAAGAGTTTAAGGATATGGATTTTCCTGGATATGGTGTTAAGATTAGTGAGAATCCTGTTAAATTTGTTAAGGCAGAAGATTATTTTGTGAGTGCTAGTGATAAATCTCTTTCTGAGGAAAAGATGTCCTCTGATAGGAACTCAGATGCACCAACTATTGAGGATTGGACATCTGATTATGAGGATGTAGAGGTTAAGAACAAACCTAATGTTGTTAAGTTAGAAGTTAAACATGCTCCTAAAGTGGTTAAGACTGAAAACATAAAACCAGTTAGGAAAAGTGTTCGATATGCTGAGATGTATAGGACTAAGAACAGATCACAAATTTCTGAGGGTAGTCATAGGAACTGGAATCACTCAAAATCTAAGAAATTGGATGATAAGTTTGTTATGATTAGAAAAGTGTGCTTTGTTTGTGGAAGTTTTGATCATATGGCTGCTTATTGTGATTCTAACCCATGGAAAAAGAAGGTTTCTTGGAATACAAGGGTAAATAGGAATAACAATGCTAGGGTAACTCAAAACAGTCCAACTAGATTGACAAGCCCTAATGCAAATCATAAGATGTCACCCAAAGCTGTTATGTTAAAGACTGGCATCAAAACAGTTTCAACTGCTAGTCAAAATAAGTGGTTTAATAACAAGCAAACTGTTTCAAGTGCAAAACAATTTTCAAATCATGCACAAACAGTTAAAAGGCACTTTTATAAGAAAACAGCAATGACAAATCAGAAATGGGTGCCAAAATTTAAACAAGCAGTTCCAATTGCTAGGTCAGCAGTTCCAACTGCTAGACCAGCAAATCCTACTGCTAGGCACTTAAATGTTAAGGGAAAAAGGGGCAATGCTGTCAAGGCCTCAGCACATTGGGTTAGACAATCTACCAAACCCAATGGTGCATCAATGACCTCCAACAAGTTTTCTCATCTTGATGCACAAGGCAGATCCAAACCAGTGATGGTTTGGATCCCCAAAAGAAACTAACACCTTTATTTTGTGTGCAGGAACATCCTTCAAATGGTAAAGAAGATAGAGGATATTCAGACAGTGAATGTTCAAGGCACATGACTGGTAACATGTCATATCTTTCAGACTTTATTGCTCTGGATGGAGGACCAGTTGTCTTTGGTGGTGGTATTGGAGGAAGGATTACTGGTAAAGGGGTAATTAAAACTGGTAATCTTGATTTTGAAAATGTGTATTATGTACCAGAACTTAAGTACAATCTTTTCAGTGTATCACAAATTTGTGATAAACAGAACAAAGTTTTATTTACTGATACTGATTGTCTTATTCTTTCTCCTAATTTCAAGCTACCTGATGAAAGTCAAGTATTGCTTAAAATCCCTAGAAAGGATAATACATACAATGTTGAGATGAATAAACTAGTTCCTAAGGTTGAACTTACTTGTCTTATTGCAAAAGCCACATTGGAAGAATCAATGTTGTGGCACAGAAGGCTTGGTCATGTTAATTTTAAAACCATTAACAAAATTGCTAAAAATAGGTTGGTAAGAGGTTTACCAAATAAAACTTTTCTCAATGACCAAACTTGTGTTTCTTGCCTTAAAGGTAAGTAACACAGAGCCTCATGTAAGCGGTTGGGAATTATCATACGATTCAAGAGAAGACAACTTAGGTATGGTAATATGTCAGAGTTAGGTCTGTCTTTGTAATTAGGTCTGGTAATACAAAGTTAAGTCTGGTAGTCTGTTTAAGTCTGGTTGACTTATTATGTTAAGTCTGGTCATGTTATAAGGAAAGTCTATTAGAGATAAGTTAGGAAAAGATACAAAACGTGTAAGTATCTTTATAGAAGATTCGTGAATATCTTCTTAGTCGGTTAGCATTAGGGTTTCCTTGGTGTTATAAAAGGATCCCTAAGATTGTTAGTTCGGTGTGTGAGTTGTACGAGTTTCACTATTGTGATTAAAAGTAATATACGAAGTTAGTGTTATCTTTGTGTGTGTTCTTCATTGTTCTTGTTAAGTTTCCGCATTAACATTAACAATTGTTAAGGGTTTCTCACTTAGACTGGTTTGGATTTATCCCAAGCATCTACTAGGTATTCAAGACTACTTAGAGATCCACATACAAATTCGTGGACCAACAAGTGGTATCAGAGCAAGGCGAGAGACTCTAAATTCGAAGAACACTTAATCTCAAAAACCTAATTCTCACTCAAATCACCCTACACAATGTCTGAAACCGATAAGCCTATTAACACTGAAACTTTTTCAATCCATAACAGTGAGGATGAGAGATCAAACCATGAAGATGAAGGAAAAACTGAATCCAGTAACTCCCAAACACAACAACAACCCATCCCTTCCACAACCACAATCTCAAACATAAAACTTCCATTACTGAAAAGAGAAGAATATGATATATGGGCCATGGAGATGGAACATTATCTGGAGTACATTGATAGTGATGTATGGAAGGTTATTCAAAAGGGAAATTCTAAGAAAAGAATTTCAAAAGGGACTGATGGGCAGCTGAGAATAATGCCACCAGTATCTGCTGAGGAGATTAGGGCTGTGGAGAAGGAAAAGAAGGCCAGAACCTTGCTCCTTATGGCTATTCCTAAGGAGCATCTGCAAAGGTTCCATGGCATGGTTGATGCTAAAGAGATGTGGGAGGCTATCAAGAAACGATTTGGAGGCAATGCAAACTCCAAGAAGATGCAAAAGGCTGTTCTTAAACAGCAATTTGAGACATTCAGTGTTTCAAAAACTGAAGGATTGGAGAAGGGCTGTGACAGATTTCAACATTTGTTAACACAACTAGAAGTTCATGGTGCAGCAGTTTCGAATGAGGATGCAAACCACAAGTTCCTTAGATCTTTACCATCAGAATGGGGTAATGTATCTGTGGCGATGAGGATAAAGGAGGAAGTAGATTCAATGACACCTGATGACCTTTACAATAATCTTAGGATGTTTGAAAGGGACATCAGTAATAACACTCAGGCATCTACCAGTTCATCAAATGTTGCTTTTGTGTCACAAAACAAAAGCAGTACTTACAAGGTTAAACCTGGTAGTGTTAGGTCTGGTATCTATGAAACTCCTTCAAGTGAAAGATCTACATCAAGTTTTACTGATGAAGTGATACATTCTTTCTTTGCCAACCAAACGAAAGATGAAAGCTTTATTAGTGAAGACGTAGAACAGATTAATGATGCTGAAGTTGAGGAGATGGACATAAAATGGCACATTGCCATGGTTGCTTTAAGGGTCAAACGATTTTAGAAGCAATATGGAAGGACCATCAACTTCAACAACAAATCACCAGTGGGATACACAAAGAGGACAGTTGAATGCTACAACTGTCACAAGCATGGACATTTTTCAAGAGATTGTCCAGAGAAGAAGCCTGCTGATGGGAAAAGAGATGAAGATGGGAAGATGCAAAAGAATCAGATGAGCTTGCTGACAATGGAAGCTGGAGGAGTCACCAGGGTGAGCATCTAAGAGTGAATGAGGAGTCTGATCATGCTCTCATGGCCATTGGTAATGAGGTATCATTATGCTCTAAATTATGCACTGATTCATATAATCATGTTAAGGCTTTGTGTGATGAGCAGTTAGAACAAATAGGTGACCTAGAAGTAAATCTTTTAGCACATAAAAATGCTGTAAAAACATTAGAGGCACAAAAGGTCACCCTTCAAAACCAACATGCTGCTTTAAATGAAAAACTATACTTTCAAGCTAATAAAATATATGAACAAGATGAAAAGCTTTAAAGGTATAGATAATTGGGCCTTAGAATTCAGAAGGAGAGGGATGAGTTGAGAAAACGGGTAGATCAGTGGAACAATTCAAATAATAACCTGTTTAAGTGCTGGGATTCTAAAATTAAGTCAAATAAAAAATGTGGCTTAGGATATGAGGAAGATGAGAATATGGCTATATTTAAGAATAAAGAAGAGGACTATGCTGATAAGCCTTTATATAATAGGTTTGTTAAGACTGGTGACTTTAAGGGAGTACCACCACCGTTGAGTGATGACTATACTCCTCTTGAAAAAGAAGAGTTGGATGATTCACTCTTTGTGTATGGTAAGAAAGGTCCTCAATCACCTGAGTCAATCACCTCAGAGGACAAAACCAGTAAGTATTCTTCTTGTCAATCCAATGACTCTGAAGGATCTATTGATGGTTCCTCTGATCACTCTAAGTCTGAGTCAAAAAGTGAGGTAAAAGAGAATCCTGAACCTAAGGTTGTTAAGAAGTGTGAACCTGTTGTAACTGAACCTATAGTGACTAAACAAAAGTCTGAGACAGTCAAACCTAGTTGTGCCTAGCACATAAAAACTCCTAGGGAATCTGTTAATATTAATGAGTCACCTAGAAGCAATAGTGTTCACAGAGAAAGTAGGAGTAGTTACACTTATGCTCCTAAAAGATGTTTTGTGTGTGGAAGTTTAAGTCATTTAATAAGAGATTGTGACTTCCATGAAAAGAGAATGAAGAGAGAGGCTGAGCAAATGAGAATGAATGCTAATATGGGTCATGTTTCAAATAAACCAGTTTGGAATAATGCTAGCAGAATTAATCATGCCAACCATTTTGTTCCCAGACCTGTCCAACTTAATAACTCTACCTGACCTAACTCTTGTGTTAATACTGGTAGAAAAAATTTTAGGTCTGGCTTCAGGAACTTTAATGTGAATAGGCAAAATGGTAATTTTATGAGGCCTAATATGAACACTGGTTATGTTAATTCTGTGAGATCTAATGTGAACACTGGCTATGTGAGACCCAAACAACCATTTCAAAAGCCACAGGTGAATACAAATTTTCAAAGAAATAATTTTTCCAAAACTCATTCACCTGTAAGGAGACAAACAAATTCAAATGGGAGTTCTGCTGATAACCTCTCTGATTGCTGGGCTTGGAATCCATTTAAAAATGAATTTACCTATAAGTCCAAACATGGTTTCACTGGAGCAAGTTCATACAAAACCTATAAGTGTGTTGCTCCACAGAAAGAACTCAAGCCCACTCAGGCCTGGGTTGTTAAGAAAAACTGATTTCTCTTTCTTAACTTTGTATAGTTTGTATACTTGTTTGTTTTTAATCTTGCTATTCTACTTGGTTATTCTTATTTTCAGTAGTTAATTTGTTTTCAACTTTCCATAGTACATTTGTTTTTGGTATATTGTGCATAACTTTGTTTTGCAGTTTTTGATTTAAAGACTAAAGAACACTGAGAGTTTTATTCATTATAAACAAAGTTTCATACAAGGCAACCACCATCATAGCATATCAAAAGACAAAAGCCTAAAACCAAGCAAGCTAAACACCAACACCTACATCTTCTTCTTCCCTTTGCCTTTATCCTTCACATCAGGCATGGTCTTCTTGGTCCCCTTCTCACCCATAAGGTCTCTGACCTTTGGACTGAGGAGTCCTAGAACCTGCTTGTTTGGTGTTGGACAAGGCACAACCTTGATGCTCTTGGATGTCACAGTTTTGGAGATCTCTGCTTCATAATCAATAGAAGAATCCTCTGAAGAAGTTATATCTTCTGAAGTCTCCTCTGTTTCATCCTCTGAAGAAGAGTCCTCTGGCTCTTTCTCAGTATGATCATATGCTGCTAACCATTGTTTCAGTATTGTCTCCCTGTCTGCTTTGTTTTTTGTTATTGAGGAGAAACCTGATGGAAAATAACCACCCCATCCTCCTGATGATGAATCAGAAGATGAGCCATTTGGATCCCAAGAAGAATCAGATGAAATCTCTATGATTTCTGACTTGGAAGGATCCATTATGTTAATAAGGTTTTTCTTTTGGTTTGTGATGGTTTTGTGATAATACAATGGGTGGTTTTATAGGGAAAATCAAGGTTTAATGCTATTAAATGCTTGGTTGGTGTATGGGTTAATTCTTGCAGGCAAATAGTTATTAATTATAATTTATGGAAAGTTGTTCGTGTTTATTATTTAATTTACATTTGTTAGCTTAAGTTTTATCTTAAAAAAAAAAAAAAAAAAAAAAAAAAAAAAAAAGGAGGAGGAGGAGGGGTTTACACTTAAGGGCAGGTAATGTACATTTGAGGGGAGGCAAATGTACAAGTTTTTAAATCGGGTAATCTTAAGTGTTAAATCTGGTAGCTTGTGTGTCTTGCAAATATTGGTTTTTGTCTCCCTTTCTTGTTGTTGAACTAATTTTTGCAGAAAAGATTGGAATGATGATGATGTAAAGCCTTGCATTCGCTAAAATCAGTGTGTAAGTCCACTCTTTTGGTTAGGTCTGGTAAGTTTATGATTCGGCCTGGTTGACTAATTTAAGTCGGGTAGTGTTAAATTTATGACCGTTAGATCTGGTCAGAGTAATAAAGATTTATCTAAAATATTACCGTTGCACTATTTTCGGTAAAAAGAGATATTTATGAAGTATATAAGACTAAAATTTGATATATTTTCGGTCAGAGTAATAAATATTTATACGCAAATATTCTAAAACCCTACCCTTCCAATCAACCAGACCTAAATCATTAACTCATCCATGGCTAACCTCAAGTTTGTTGACAAGCATAATCAAGTTGGTTTCTTGAAGAAACCAGATCAAAGTGCAGGTTTTGAGGAGATTGTGGATTTCCTAAAAGGTTCTTACATTTGTTATTCATTAATTCATAATCCTACTATTTATCAGTCCCTTGTTAAGCAGTTCTGGAGGTCGGTTACCTCTGAGACTCTTGATGATGGGACACCATGTTTAAGGGCAATTATTGATAAAAATGGTTTTACCATTACTGAAGCCTCCATTAGGGAAAGTCTCCAATTGGATGATGCTTTAGGAGAATTTGATTTGCCTGGTAATGATATTTTGGAGGGATTGGATAACATTGGTATGGGTGATGTAGCAATATAAAACATATTAAATAAATACACGGAGCGGAAAACATCACCATACAAGGATCCATAGTGCCATATGATCAATCAATAAATAATAAACACATAAGTTATACCTTTGTCGCGTGATCCAGGAGTCACCAACAAGACTTATGAATCGACTAGATGAGAAACCCAGATCAATGGAGATCACCTCTATGTGTATCCACACTACACGTCACAGTATGTCACTTGATGCTAGTCTCAAACCTGGTAACCAAACAAGCACCCTTGAATGAACAAGATACAAGAGTGATTGATCAAAAAATAAAAACCCTAATTGGTTTTATGTTTTGTGCCGTGATTTTGCAATGGGGATGGAGAGAGTTTTATTTGGTAATTAGTTATCTAATTATGAGTGAAAATATGGAGTACATATTTTACAAATCAAAAACAAAACTTATCCCTTGACATCCCCATAGGCCGGCCAAACAAATGGGCTCAATGGGCTAGCCATTTGTTTTTCTAGTCCAATGCAATAAGTCCAATACTTATTCATTAGAGGCCCAATAACGACTCTTGGTTACTTACGGTTAGTTATATATCGCAAATACAATAAATACGACATATAAAATGGCACCTCAGTGTATATGTGTGTGACCCCATAGGCTCACATATGTCTAGCCATATAACTAGTAATTATGACACGAGCATATCCCAACAGCTCCCACTTGCGACGTCATAATAATCAAGTAATTATACAAGCAATGGTTAGCGTCTAGCAACACGCCACTGCCCCCAGAAATATGTGAGGTTAGTTTCATAAACGTCTCATTTTAGATGGTTTACATGTCATCTATCCTTTTGTTTCAGATACCGTGTTGAACATTAGACATGGATCAAAAGTCATTCTAAAAGTTCAACTATTATGTTTCTCGATACGGATATTGAACAAGATTACCAAGTGAATTAAGATTCATCTTAATCTCATTTGGGTACGGCCATACAAACATCTGTTCAATTCATCGAGGGGCCCAATAGTATCTAACTCCAAAGCAAGTGGAGGAACAAATCCCATTTTGACTACACGTGTCATTCACATGCTTCATATCACTCCTGAAAATGGCCTTTATAACTACCTTATTCAGGATAGCGTTTAACCATATCAAGGAATGAAATTCCACACATGCAAGACCTGCTTGCATCTCAAGTCTGAGGATAAGAGACATAACCTCTTGCGAGATTCACTATTGACGACGATCCATGTAGTGAATTCTCGTAGGTTGGGTCAATCCAATGTTCATCACAATGAACAATATGTGAGTGTGGCAAATAAATCACCAACACGCTCACATTTGTCTTAATTTGATGATACTCCCGTATCGTCAACCGACAATGGATAATTTTAGAATAAATAAATTATTCATGGATTAAACATGCAAATATAGAACACAGTAGTATAAATGAAGACGATCATACCAGGTATATCAATTCATTATATAATACGACTGCTTGCAGTCCCATTATCCAAATACTAAAAACAGATATGCATAAGACTACTCATAGGTCGGGGTCCGATGTTCCCACCATGATCGAATTATGTTGTACAAGACAACAAGTAGTCATCTGAGTAAACTTTGAGAATACTTGTTTCAAAACTCATGAAAGGTTTGAATGATGATTGTCCTTTGTATGTGCACATTCAAGTACAAGACGAGTATCGCAAGAATACATTCCATAGGGTGTTTGAAGCCAGCAAACACCTACTTTAGATAGTCATCTAAATAGTTTCTCAAACTATAAAGTATTCTTATTCTTTTAATGTATAACGCATTAATGCTCTCAGTCGAGCACATCTAGTCAGCAATGTCATCATTCATGATGACATCCTACCAAGACTAGGATTTAGTATCATCTCAGTTAAATAAGCATCCACGTATGCAAACAAAACAGAGCTCCTTAAATATCCGTAAACGTTTGAACTTATCTTTGGTACTTTGTAGGTCCATTATTAATGTTCGTTTAACAATTATCTAATGACATTCACTTAGATATTTGTTGTCATTCACTCATCTTGCATTCATGCAAATGATAAATGTAGTCCAATGCGTAATATGACTTACATGATGAATCCTTTAGTCAAACTTAAGATTTCCTTTCATGTGTTCAATCTCATCAAGTGAGATTGATTATTGAGATTCCCCTCAATAATGTGTCATATTGTGTTTAGACTTTAATAACCGCTTATGTTTATTCTAATAAACACACACACACACACACACATAAACACACACACACACACACACACACACACACACACACATATATATATATATATATATATATATATATATATATATATATAACAAGGTTGTGTGTCTTATTTTATAAATCCCTCAAGAGAAACTTCATTCCAAGCTAAGGATTAAAGTCTAGCTTAGATGGAATATTGTTTCTAATATGTTAATGACATATGAGATTTAAGAAAATAAATAGAGTGCTCCAACTTGCTCTCAGTGTACTTAGGAGTAATCTTATTAATCAAAATCAAATTAATGATTTTATGATTAACTCAAGATCTCTGCTCCTAGATGCGTGATCTAATCCACACATGGATTCTTTTATCTTGTATACATAATAAAGATTATATGGATTCATAAACCCTTTTGATTACTCATCGTCCTCGCAAAGGTAATCAACAAGAAAAGTGTTTTGATATCCTATTGTCATATTTCATTTACATGAACACAAGTATGACAATTAATTATCTTTATACATTTAATGTTTGCAGGGAGGAAGATTTAATCATAGTCAATTTCTTGAGTACGAGTAAACTCCTTTTACTACGCGTGCATTAAATGTGTGTACAAGTTTGTCCTTTTGAGTCTTCCCATCAAGAAACTCATTCTTAACCTCACAGTCTAACTGATTGGTAAGAGATCAATCAAGCTCCATGAGTGATTGTCTTTCAAGGACTGCATCTTAACATTCATAGTTTTGAGCTATTCATCAGATTCAAGATCTGACAATACATCTCTGTAGTTAGCAGGTTCACTATGATCCTCTAACTTATATCTCTTAGCATTGATATAAAAAACTATATCATTCAGGTGCAAGAGGAATCCTTGCGGATTTATGAATGAGAGATATCAATCTATGGTTTAACATATGCATGTTCAACCATAGTATGACATTAGAAAGTGTATTCAGAAGGTTGTGTATTTAGTTCTTGAATAACTTCAAGGTCTAAAGGTACCCCCACTTGCTTTTGTATGTAGAGACTAATCTCTAGATACTCAGCATCTTGAGTAACAATAAATTGTTTTCAAGTGGGACATCCAAAATACACCGTTAGTTCTTGACTCTAGTTTGTTAATTATTTACTCTTAAGTAGTTAACAAATTAAGAACTTCAATTAAGACATAATGGGATTCATCCCATGCCATAATACAATGGTGTCTTAAATTCCTTCTCGGTTGGAATCATATTGAGTGTACACATGGCACACCCAATTTCTAACCTTGATAGCTTTGGAGGTAAAACAGTTTAAGTCATCAAAGATCAAACAATATCAATAGTGTTTGATTTTCCATGATGGACATACCATAAAGTTGTGGTATTCCATGAGGACTGATGTTGTGAGACTATCACACAACTCATTAGATGAACTTACACCTTTTGGCTTACATATCTGCCAACCAAGTCAAACCAGATGGCATCAATAGTAATTTTAGCATACTGCATACTTTACTTCATGTGCATGTTTTGACTAGAAAACATAAAAATTTAATATTATACGTCGTAAGTGTACATGTCTTTAACAAGAAGACATAACAAATTAACGTAGACGTCGTAAGTGTACATGTCTTTAACAAGAAGACATAACAAATTTGACGTCTTACTTTACGTTATAAGTCTTTCAACAATTAACGGAATTAATGTTTGTGTCTTTACAAGAGACCTAAACATATTCAACTAAAGTAATTACGAGCGCCGACTCTTGGCCTCAATAGTTTATTCAAGTTAATTTTGTACTTCATGATTATGAGTTTACAAGAAAACATAATCATATTTACTAAACAATTCAGTGAATATGTTGAAGTAGCTTTTCATGATATCTTGATATTTGTTCTAATTAGGGCAACATACATTTTATGTGTAGAAGTCCTAGTAGAATTTTAGTTTCTTACCTTGCAGTCAAGAAAAACTATTAGTCATATTGTTATATGTTGTACCTTGCACACAATTAAGATTTCTCCCACTTGTGCATGGCACAACATCGTGAGAGCATGCAAACAACACTACGCTCGTTTGTTTGTATGAGCAATATGACAATGTATAAGATAACATATGATTTTTAGTCAAAAATCAAAATATAGATATGTAGAACTTTATCGTTTGAATAATGAATCATGCATAACAATTTTATAGATAACATTTCAGGAAGCAACATCAGGAACGTGACAAGTTATCATATAAAACTTATGCAATGGTTCTTATATAAACTATGATGCTTAACACGTGGAAAGTAATGTATTATTTCAAGACAATCTGGAAATAAGATGGGCAACTTGCAAGTAATAAAGCTTACAGCTCCCACTGGATTAGACAACATTACATGTGTTACGTCACCAGTAATATAATCACGTAGCTCCCACTGGATTAGACAACATTACAATGTGTTACGTCACCAGTGGAGAGTGAGTAGCGATTGGATACTTTCCATCTTTCTTTGAATATCTACACATTATTGCTAATGTGAGTCACTTTGACTAGTAAACATGTACTTAGGTATTCAAGAAAGTGCATCAAGTTCTAACATATAGATGATGGGCTAGCCATCATTGCTATTTTAACTTGAAAATAGGCATGCATGTCCTCCATAATTGGTCTACTTTACCACAAGGGTATGTAGGACCTTAGTAGGCATATTGGGTTAAGGCAAACTACTAGGTAATCATGCTAGTAATTGCCTTTACCACATTGCGGTTTATTGATACTTTCGTCTTCTAATTATTTAAACTCATTTTAGTTTGGTAGCTAGTACGAAATAGGTTGACCAAGCAAGAACATGCAAATATCGCCAAAGGTCTGACCAATGAGCAAAATTCACCATGGGTTGAAATGGCCCTAAGGTCTGACCAAAGAGGTCAAGTCAAGTGCACGTGTTCTTGGTTGTCCAAATATCTTATATTTCTTCAATGTTTCAAAACCGAAACAAGGGTTATAAAACAACGTTGAAGGAATAAGATGTGTAACCATACTTAACCGTTTTGACTTTTACAAGACATCACGATTTCTAGAGTAGGTTTTCTTTGAGTTTGATTAGAAGTAGGAAAATTCAAATATTCCTATTATGGCTTTTCCTCATAAAGAAAAAGGATAGGAATAAGTCTCTTTCTTACAAGGAAAGATCGACTTAGTTCGTCCTTTTAACAAGAAAAGAACAAACTCTTGTTTACGGTATGCGTTGCATTAATTGAATTTACAAAGTTCAATTTTAGTATTTTCGATAATTATCCTTTTATAAATTAACTACCCCATGTTTATAATTTAAAACAATTAATTTACGAAAAGGCTAAGATCCTCATTGAGGTTCGACCATTAATGCAGTTGATCTACTAGAAATGGTGGATTCAATAGGTAGGCGACGATCACCAATTGTATTACATGTACAACTCTTAGATCCTTATGGGACTCATGGCATCTAGTGTCAAACAACTAGTGTCATGTAGGCATGTTTAGTCCCATCTTTGCCTCGGGTAAGGGTCTGACCACACTACTCGATTAAGTCATCCAATTTGAAAACTGTGAGAATAATCCTAGGTCTGACCATGGAGAATAGTCACCTTGGGTTACAATTCAGCCTAGGTCTGACCAGATGCTAAAAGGTAATTGCAAGTGTTCTCATAATTGGACGGCGTGACTTAAATTTTGACGGGTAAATAGTTTTGATGTGGATCAAAAGCGTGTACGAAAGAAGCATGCATTCATTCTTCGTAGCACAAGTTAAAAAACTTTTTTTAACTTAAGTATAATCATTGTTTTAATTTACGTGTGTCAAGTTGTCCATTTTCAAGACTAATATAAATCCTAGGTGGATTTTAATTAAGTTTGGACAATACAATAAATCAATAAATAAACAATCTTAACTAGTTTAAGTGTTATTTAGAAAACAATGATTTTTAAGTTTCAAATCATATTTAAACTTAGTTAAACTAAATCATAAGACTTAGTTCAAAATGGTTTATGTTTAGTTTCAAGTTTTAAGAAAACATTTTTCCGTTTTACATGTAGTCACAACATACATAAAAACAACCAACCAAACATACAACCACAATATGCAAAGCCTCAACCGATGAAAATCCTATGCTTGGTCTCGTGAGCCATCACGAGAACCAAGAGTCAACTAGGGACACAAACCACAACCACACGGAGGGCTCCCACTTGCCCCAAGACAATCATGGACAAGTAAAGGCCCATAATGCATATGAAACTTTGATTCTGTCAGCCCAGTTTTTCAGTTTTACGAGGCCCAATGCTCCTAGAAGAAGACCTCCTCATCGTTCGGCCCAGTTGACAAAGTTGTAGCCCTATGTCTTGAGGACCTGGAAAACAAATTTTAGAAAAAAATACCTTACCAATCAGCGGGAAATCACGTTTTCCCAACAGGTGTCCAGCAGCAAGTTTCGGTCTACAACTCTTCAATCTTTCGCCATTTGCTTCCAAGCTCTTTGTTTACAATACATATAAGGTAAAATACAACTAATCTACTTTGTATCTACTGTAAAATGCCAAAACAATGGCAAAACCAAAATTGAAATACATTACAAAAGTGCCGAAACAATGGCAAACTCCAAAACAAGAAAAACAACCAACAATCACAACATCACAATGCATAAGTGGTCTAGGTTTTCATCGGCTTTGCATATTCACATAATAATACTTACAATTATGATCATTACAAGGTGTTGGCTAACTCCATGGACAAACATGCATGTATTTGCCATGGATAACAAAATAAATAACAAGAAATAAATTGTTAGCCAACGAATCGAAGAAATAATTAACAAGAATTAAAACCCCGAATGGTACGCGTGACAAATGGCCATAGAATCATAACCCACTGATATTAGGACCTTCTTAACACCATTTTACCACAGAAAAATAAGCCTCATGGGCTGATTAGAAATCGGGTTAAAAATCTCTTAAAAAACACGTTTTTAGGCCATTTTACGGGTACCGATCAAGTAAACAAACAACGTATGCATAACAAATGGCCATAGGATCAAAAAGTCCAGATCTTAAGACCATCTTAAGGTCGACATAATCATGATATATAAGCCCTAGGGGCTGTTTTAAAATGACACCTTTAAATCCATTAAAAAAACATGTTTTTAGCCATTTTTACGCATACATGATGATCATATGACAACATATGATGGCTCGTGATACCACTATGGGTGATGTAGCAATATAAAACATATTAAATAAATACACGCAGCGGAAAACATCACCATACAAGGATCCATAGTGCCATATGATCAATCAATAAATAATAAACACATAAGTTATACCTTTGTCGCGTGATCCGGGAGTCACCAACAAGACTTATGAATCGACTAGATGAGAAACCCAAGTGATCAATGGAGATCACCTCTATGTGTATCCACACTACACGTCACCGTATGCCACTTGATGCTAGTCTCAAACCCGGTAACCAAACAAGCACCCTTGAATGAACAAGATACAAGAGTGATTGATCAAAAAATAAAAACCCTAATTGGTTTTATGTTTTGTGCCGTGAGTTTGCAATGGGGAGGGAGAGTGTTTTATTTGGTAATTAGTTATCTAATTATGAGTGAAAATATGGAGTACATATTTTACAAATCAAAAACAAAACTTATCCCTTGACATCCCCATAGGCCGGCCAAACAAATGGGCTCAATGGGCTAGCCATTTGTTTTTCTAGTCCAATGCAATAAGTCCAATACTTATTCATTACCGAAGCCGAGTACGTAAGCACCGGAAAGGCATGTCAACAAGCACTATGGATGAAACAAGCCCTTAGTGACTATGACATTCATTTAGATGACGTCCCCATTATGTGTGATAATAAAGGTGCTATTGACTTGAGCAAAAATCCCGTTCAACACTCCCGTACTAAACACATCAAAATTTGTCACCACTTCCTTCGCGATAATGTTCAGAAAGAAAATATTTCTATTGAGAAAGTTCCTTCTCAAGACAATATCGCCGACATCCTGACCAAACCTCTCAAACGAGAATCCTTCAATTATTTTCGTCTAGGTCTAGGAATGATGGAACATATTCCATAAATCTCATGACTATGTCAATATTTCACGAGAAATATTGAAGTCATCTCGTGTGTCTTATCTCATGAGTCTTTGAAGTCATCTCGTCTAGAGTAGGTTCCCCTCGTGAAAAGAATTTATTAGGTATAAATTCTTTCCTCGTGTCAAAAAGTCTTACTAAATCAGCGACACTTATTCGTCAAAAATCAAAATGGGACGAAATTTCATCCCATCAGATCACGGCTCCACTAAAAGTGGCACGGCACCATTAAATTTAACGGTACCGTGGAACCGTGTATCTGATACATCCCGTATTTTAGTCCCCTTTTTCCCACATTACCAAATTCAAACCTTTCCAACTTCTGCAACTACTGTCAAAACCAAACCTCACACTCCAAAATTCAATTACACCCCTTCAAGATCATATTTAAGACATTGATTTTCAAAATAATCAATCACTTTCACTCTTTCAACATAAATTGTAAGTTATCTTACTTTAATTTTCTTTAATTTTGAGTCTAGGGTTTGTTCATACATGAAAATTGAATTGGGGCTTTTCAATTTTTGAGTCTTTATGCTACGATTAGACAATATGTGATTCCCTTTACATAGGAATTTCATAAAACAAATTGAATCACATATTCATATCTAGGAAACTTGCAATTAGAAGTCATCAACATTCAAATTTTTCAAAAATTTTGGCACCAAAACATTGATGTTGCCAAACACCCCAATTCCATTGTTTTCGAAAAATTTTCACGAAATTAGGTTCAGGAAAAGCTTTTCGTGCATTGTTGAGGCAAACTAAAAACATTTTCTCATGCATACATGATCTCACGAATATTGATCGAATTACATAATCAATACGTAATTTTTGACATATTTGCTTGAGCAAAATTGAAATAGGAGTGTCTGGGTAATCTCATTATTTTTAATTCTAGAGTCGAGATTACGGTACCTCCACATAGTTTGCATATAGGCACACACTAGTCACGTTGTGGAAAACTAGAAGGGGGGGGGGTTGAATAGTTTTACCGGTTTTTAAGCTCTTTTGAAAACTTCTTAAAAGTCTACTTATTGAAAACCTAGATTCGAATCTTATGTGTAATCATTCAACACTAATATGAACTACACACTAAACTAACTAATAATAAGTAAAGTAAGTAAAGAGAAGAGTTGGAAAGATCAAACCGGGACAAAGGATTTATAGTCATTCGGCTACGAAGCACCTCTTCGCCCTACTCCACTCTCCGAGTACCACACTCGAGAGTTTCAAGCACTATGTCAACAACCTCCCTTAAGGCGAAGAAAACCGTACAGGTTGCTTATCCTATTTCTGACACTAAGCTAGATGTCGAGTGCTAATCTTTGCTAGCACCAATCTACCATGATCCACTTGATTACACACACTAGCCCAATGGCTTCAAGAGATCACCAAGATCTCAAAACGATCACAATGATCAACTCTCACTTCACTTAACCTATTCTATCTACTCTAGATCCTTTGATCAATCACACAAGCCCAATGGCTTCAAGAGATGTTCACTATCTCTTATAAGATCACAATGTTTTTCACTCACACTCTCACAAAAGAAAAATGATCTTGATGTATGCTATGATACAATAAAGTATGTAACAAATGTTACAATAAACCTAACAACTATAACTCTTGTATCTTCTTGGATACTTTGAGCTCTTCTCTTGCACTTGAAGAGGAATGATAACACTTTGTATCTTCTTGGATACTTTGTGTTCTTCTCTTGCTACTGAAGAGGAATGAAGAGGATCACTGGATGGGATGATAGGATTACTCTTGAACAAAATAAAAACTAATCTAAATGATCAAAGAAAGAAAGTGTGAAGAGGGTTTTTGTAAACCCAAAAAAATAAATTAAACAATCAGAAAAGACAAAAATGCCCTCAAAATTTAACATTGTAAGAACTTATGAGAATTATACAAGTAACATCATTATTTGTATCTTAACCTAAAATGATTACGACATATGTTATGTAACGAATTAAGCTCCAAGTGAAAAATTTACGTTATACATAATATGTACAAAATAAAATAAAAAAAATCCCCACATATTCAACTTATATTAGTTGAAATTTTTGTGCCCATAGCTTTTAAAAATTCGGCCCAAATGTGAAGAGATAATTATGGATTGATATTGATATGATCATAAGCCCATAATACATGACCCACTCTTTGTTTAGCCAACACAAAACACGGTTCCCCCATATTTTGTTTTACACTGAAAGATTCCAAAACCCTAATTCCCTCTCTCTAAACTTTTCGGCTGCTCTTTGTCCCTCTCCTCTCATTCGATCCAAAGTAAACCCAAAAAAACTCTCCCACAAAAATCCGGCTACTGCTGCTACTTGTATCCCTGCTGTTCGATAATAAAACCCAACAGATAGGAGGTCCTCGTGTGATTTCTAGGCGTGTGGTGGTCTTGTTCGTGGTGATTGTTGTTGTTCGTGATTGGTGTTGATCGTGAATCTGTCATTATACTTGTCTTCCATTCGAATAGTCAAGTTCTTGCTGCTGTACGAATCAAGAAGGAAGAAGAAGAAGAAGTAAGTCGTGATGCCAAAGAGGAGTACTAGTTGTGACGAAGAGTCTTCCTATTCGAGCCCTAAGTACTTGTTCTATTCGGTTCCCTTACCTAATCGACATTCAGGTTCATTACCTTCTTTTGGTTCTTTTCGTTTATGTCGACATTCATGTGACTAAACAATACATAAACACATGCTATTAAACCTTCGAATATGCTTAAACTCATGCGCATAGAAACTGTTTTGTTGAACCGTTTGCGGACTGTATCGGTGTCAATTTTGTGGCCTATTTTTATGTATTATTTCCAGCCCTTGTCGACCTAAGTCATCACTAAACATGACCTAATATTTGGTCTCTAATGAAGCATTAAATACTGAAAACTCTAGGCTGAATGTAATCAAGTAAAAAGAGTTAGGCGTTAAGTTGTTTTGTTTCATCATTTTGTCTAGTTAAGTTGGGGTTGAATGGTGTGCATGTGCGTGAGTTGGAGTGGTCATAAAACATGGTACAAACTGAATGAAAAAGGGGCTGAGAGTTGTGGGTATAGATTGGTTACAGTAGGGTCATTTGGGTTCTGCTGTGGTTAAGAAGAAGGGGTATTCGAGAAGAAGGCATGGACTGGTTATGATTTTATACGAATACATTGTGTTGTGTCATTCGAGTGTTTTCATGCATGGACTAGTTGTGTGTGGTGTGAGGATTGATAAACAAGAGTAAACATATGAGTACGTGAGACTAAACAAATAAAGGTCAGGTTTATTTTGGTGCGTGTTCTGTCCAGTAGGTGGGGTCAAGCGAGTTTAAGGCGGGTTACATAAAAAAACTAAAAACGTGTAAATAAATTAGATGAACGTGGGTTGGTTTAATTAGTGAATGATTGGTCACATTAGTTTTTGTTGTTCGTTAAGTATATACGAAAAGATGTTGTGTCTCGTACAATGGCGAAGTTTAAAAAGAGGGGTCTCGAGGTTGATGTGAATTCGAAATGAGTGTGAGTGCGTCGAGAGGAGTGTGTGTCTCGACTAAGTTAGTAGGGTGCGTTGAAGTCGACAATGATGCGTGCATGTGTATGAGTGTGGTGGTCATAAAAGGCATATATAAAGATATTTTGAAAGATAGTAGTAAAACATGAATTGTATTAAGACGTAAATGGGTCATTTTGGAATGAATTTACATTTTAAACCTTACGCTTTGGAAAATGGCATAATAAACCCTAAAATATGAAATTGTCATTGTTAAACCTTTAAGTTTGCGCAATTATCATATGTAACCCTAACTCACTAAATATAGAAAGTTTCTAAAATTGGAAAGTTACAAAAAATGGAAAGCCGACTTAAATAAGTAATCTGATTTAAATAAGATATTAATAATAAGACAGTCATGAATTCGTGTAGATTCGCTGGAGATGGAGTTTGCTTCCGACCTTGATATTTTCTGTTGTGTTTTCGTTGCGGTATAAGGTACAGATATTCTGACCTTTCTTTTAAGGTTTCTCATGACCTCTTTCGTATTCTGATCCGTTAGTTTCTGATTCGATTGCTATGATTCCCTTTGCTTGAACCTTCTCTGCTGATTCCATTTGATATGACCTCTGATATGAAGCTATGTTATGAAAACTTTTTTAATTATACCATGGAAATGTTTTGAGAAAAACCATTTTAAAAGACGTTTATAAATGATGCGAAACTACTGTTATATAAAATTGTTACTATATTTTGAAGACTATCTTTATAAAAACCGTTTTGAAAGATTATTTTTATGAAAACCACCTTAAAGGATCGTTTTATGAAAATCATGAATAAAGGATTGTTTAAAATGGACTTTTGATAGAAACTTTTGAAATGAACTTTTGATCTGAACCTTGACTTGATTACTTAATATGAACCTTGATCTGGTAAACTCTGATTTGGACCTTTGGCATTACATCTGATATATCTGTTATGAACCATCTGTTATGAACCCATTTGATATGGACCTTCTGTTATGACACTCGGATTTGATATGATATCTGACTCTTAGTTTGATACCCGAGCCAAAATCTGTTTCCTAGCCATGAAGGTAACATGGCCGTGTCATTGATGCACCAATGGCATGACTCTAGGGCGGTAGAGTGATGTTCCGCCACGTCCCCATTTTGATTATGATATGCGCATTATATTTGTTATGGCCAGTATTTGTTTGGGGGGCGCATGGATGCATCCTAGATCTGTTCTGTTTAGTGGATTTAACATGATTTGATATGATTTGTCTGGTGACTGGTGCTTGTGTGCGATACACGCCTTTCACATATTTCTGGGAGCTAGCTACTCCATTTGAAGAATGAGGACACCCCTCATATTATCTGATTATCTGAGAGGTCTTCCCTCTATATAATTTAAAGATTTATGGTTACGATACGATATGATATGATCTGTTTCTGGGCTCGTGGTGGATTACTATCCCTTTCTCTTTTCCCTTCATGTTTATTCATTGACTTATTCCGTGATCCATTTTACATCTGTTTGACCATTGTTTCTGTTATTCTGCATTATTCTCTATTACTGTTTGTTATCGTTATATCTGTTCACTGAGCTCTCTTAGCTCAGCCGCATTTCTTTTCCTGCGGCAGGTTTTTAGTAAAGAGCTGGGAATTGGTGGAGAGTACCTTTGGACTTAGAAGACTGATAGCTATTCTGGATTTAGAAGTGATTAGAAGTTATTATTATTTCGGAATTAGTATTTAGTGGAAGTTCATTTGTAACCTTATAGTATCTGTATTTCATTTGTAACCTTTGAGTATTCTTGTATTGCTATAGATGTATGCTTTGTTTGATCTGATATGAAACCATCATTGTGATATCTTTACCCTTGTCGGGTTGGGGTGTTACAATTTATGGTATCAGAGAGACAGGCTGCGACTCGTAATACATTTACCCTTGACCTGTGTAAGTTAGACCACTAAGTTTTCACTGTATGCGCTCATAAGATAACCTTTAAGAATTGCTTTAGGATTTCCCTATAGGAACTTAAGTTTTGACCAGTGAGGAATGGGTAGACTATAAGGCTTTTGTTTAAGTAGCATTGCTTCCGCATCACTCTGATTTATGCCCTGCTTGTTAAGCTCACGCTTTGCACCACCTAAGATTCCGACTCCGACCTCTGATTCTTTTGTTAATCATTTTGATGTCTTTTCGGGTATTCTGAGAATCTCTATGACGATGACTTACTTGATGCATTCTGTTAATTGATTTTGATAATCTATGAATCTTCTGACCCTATCTGAGTTCGTCTTAAACATCTCTATTCCCACGAGTATAAGAGTGTTTTTCCCCTCACTTCTTAACGATAGGACTTGCGTTGTCGATCTGTTTTCATTGAATAGTTAACTTTGATTTTATTCTGATAAAGGATAGGTTGATTGATCGTTGACGACTACCCTCCCATGTTCCACCTTCGGTGTTTGAAACCATTTGAACTCCCTACCATGATTTTCGATTGTTAAACTTTTGCTATTACTACTAAATTTTGTTCTTCACTTCCGACCTGTTTGATAAGCAGTTTGGTACTCCCCTGATCATCCCAACGGTCATTTAATCCTAATGTGTTTGACACATTTTGTAAATTCATTTCTGTGCTGGATACAAATGTATCACCTGATATTACTCTGTCCTTGCAAGGCCCATTACTACTCCTATGAGAACTCTAGTGATTATTAGCCAGGGATACGACGATAATTCTGTCTCAATGTGAAATTGTTAGCTGAGCATGATGATGCGGATTACTGATATTCTATATGCCTCACTTTTTACAGTTATACGATCCTTGTATTACCGATGATTCACAACCTACCTGCCACTTATGCTAAATAACTAAACAAGACTCCAACACCTTGAATCGTTCGTTTATCTATCTCAACACTTCGATGAACCATATTCTTGACCTTGATATATGAGCTATCCGTCTGGCTTGGCGACCGTACTCATCCTACGAATCCGTTTACTTTTGATCTATTCGATTTTGAGGTCTGTAAGTTATGGATTGACTGGGCCTCATACGCTGCCAGGGACGACCATATCTGACTTGTGACCTTTAGCAATATGTTTCATCCCACTTTTGTTATGATAACCTTAACCGCTCAAATCTGTTAAGCTTAACGCCGTTATGGAAAATCTCATTCGATTGTCGATTATCCCCTGACACCTACTAGTACCCAACCTAGAAGCTTTGGTATTGGAAATTTTGTTGTACAAATTTTCTGTTGTGCTCCGATGAAACCTTTGGGTTTCCCTCCTGGTTGAGAAGTAGAATGGAAATTTGAACCAATCCCGGTTGACGGACCATGATGCCATAGAAGTTGAGAGATTGGATAAGATGATGGAATATGATTTTGTTCACCCCAGTGTTTCATTTTGAATACCCTGTTAGCTTGTGAAGAAGGAAGAGAAAACTTTGGAGTATTGACTATCGTAAACCTAATCGTATCACTACCATGACCACCTTTCAATTCAGTGTATCAATGATTGATTCTATCTTTGTAAACTCCGTACCAAACGACCTCTATGGATGATTGAAGGACTGAAGAAGCAACCATAAGAACTTCTAAGAAGGGAGATGACAAACTGAGAGTAACCTACGGAAAGTATTTCAGTTTTATGCACAAAGAGGAGCATGTAAATCATCTTGAAAAAGGACCCTTATTCTGGAGGAAACAGACTTGATTGGCACCTAGAGATTGTAGCAGACAACACTACCATGCATCCGGCGATGATGGCAGTTTGAGATGGCGAATTCTGAACTGTGCTGAAGACCTGTCGAAGACACGCAGTCTTGCTTCTCTATTCGTCTTAGTTGTACTAAGAGGAATTGAGAGCAGAAGCAGACTAGCGAACGGAAGAATGCACAGTGACCATACCGGAGATTCACGTTACTACACCACAGTTCCAAGGAGAAGTGCCGAAGGCTTGAGGGACCAGACTCGAGTTGATATTTCTTTTCCACTCTATGATCATACGATAGACTGCATGGACTTGGAAGAAGTTTAAGATCATGGATTTGAATGGACGATAATTCTGAACTGAACGTTTGTGTTTGGAAGAGTCGATTTTGGTGAAGAATGAAGCTATGGATGACGTAATTCATCTCCTCTTGACCTACTCAAATTTCCGTTACTTAAGATAGGATTCCCTGAATGATTTATGTTCCCTGTTAGTAATTCCGCTCAGTGTTCATTCTGCGTATGGTGGACGATGGTTTTGTTATGTGAAATTTGACGAATGATGGATGATCTGATGCTTTTAATGATGTACCAAATTCTGATAGACATTCTGAGATTTCTGTTAATTTTTTTTGAGTAGTTCGTTCTTCTCTTAGTTATGGTGTTTGATTTTGATGACCTCTGAGACTGTAGAAGTACTAGGTGGATTAAGATAGGTGGTTTTGAATACGACTTGAGATAAAGTATGATCATCATGAAGGCATATTTATGTGGTGCTAGTATTATGACGCCTGATCAACGTGATAATACTTACACCATATAACGTGCACTCATTGTGGCCATAGGATGTCTTGGGGAAGTACCTAAGAAGTTTAGAATCTGATCTCTGTTGGCTATCCGTGATTAGTGAGACTTTAGGTTCATTCTACCTATGCGTATACTCTGTTTTCGTTCATTTAATATCGGGATGCTTTTGGACACTCGTGTTTCATTCTGTTGACCTCAGTTATGAATCTTGAACTCTTAGTAGAGCTCTCTACTGTTGAAACAGTTAATTTGATTTGAAATCTTGTTCGTATTCCATATAAGCTTTCTGAAGATTCACGTATCGTCCAGTTTATGTTGCATGGATCTTTTGTTCTGAATCAACCTAATTTGTCTTCTCCTGAGAAATTTGAACCCACCTCGTTTTGATCTGAGTCATGAGAAACTTTTGGTCTGAAGATCTTTTTGAAAGAAACTCCCTGGGCGTGTGAATTATTGTGATGATCTTTTGCGACTTGCTACGACTTTGTTTAACTTTGCGACTTCAATTTTCAAGGACGAAAATTTCTTTTTAAGAGGGGAAGAGTTGTAAAACCCAAAAAAAAAAAAAAAAAAAAAAAAAAAAAAAAAAAAAAAAAAAAAAAAATTAAACAATCAGAAAAGACAAAATTGCCCTCAAAATTTAACATTTTAAGAACTTATGAGAATTATATAAGTAACATCATTATTTGTATCTTAACCTAAAATGATTACGACTTATGTTATGTAACGAATTAAGCTACAAATGAAAACTTTACGTTATACATAATATGTACAAAATAAAATAAAAAAATCCCCACATATTCAACTTATATTAGTCGAAATTTTTGTGCCCATAGCTTTTAAAAATTTGGCCCAAATGTGAAGAGATAATCATGGATTGATATTGATATGATCACAAGCCCATAATACATGACCCACTCTTTGTTTAGCCAACACAAAACACGGTTCCCCCATATTTTGTTTTACACCGAAACATTCCAAAACCCTAATCCCCTCTCTCTAAAATTTTCGGCTGCTCTTTGTCCCTCTCCTCTCATTCGATCCAAAGTAAACCCAAAAAAACTCTCCCACAAAAATCCGGCTACTGCTGCTACTTGTATCCCTGCTGTTCGATAATAAAACCCAACAGATAGGAGGTCCTCGTGTGATTTCTAGGCGTGTGGTGGTCTTGTTCGTGGTGATTGTTGTTGTTCGTGATTGGTGTTGATCGTGAATCTGTCATTATACTTGTCTTCCATTCGAATAGTCAAGTTCTTGCTGCTGTACGAATCAAGAAGGAAGAAGAAGAAGAAGTAAGTCGTGATGCCAAAGAAGAGTACTAGTTGTGACGAAGAGTCTTCCTATTCGAGCCCTAAGTACTTGTTCTATTCGGTTCCCTTACCTAATTGACATTCAGGTTCATTACCTTCTTTTGGTTCTTTTCGTTTATGTCGACATTCATGTGACTAAACAATACATAAACACATGCTATTAAACCTTCGAATACGCTTAAACTCATGCGCATAGAAACTGTTTTGTTGAACCGTTTGCGGACTATATCGGTGTCAATTTTGTGGCCTATTTTTATGTATTATTTCCAGCCCTTGTCGACCTAAGTCATCACTAAACATGACCTAATATTTGGTCTTTAATGAAGCATTAAATACTGAAAACTCTAGGCTGAATGTAATCAAGTAAAAAGAGTTAGGCGTTAAGTTGTTTTGTTTCATCATTTTGTCTAGTTAAGTTGGGGTTGAATGGTGTGCATGTGCGTGAGTTGAAGGGGTATTCGAGAAGAAGGCATGGACTGGTTATGATTTTATACGAATACATTGTGTTGTGTCATTCGAGTGTTTTCATGCATGGACTAGTTGTGTGTGGTGTGAGGATTGATAAACAAGAGTAAACATATGAGTACGTGAGACTAAACAAATAAAGGTCAGGTTTATTTTGGTGCGTGTTCTGTCCAGTAGGTGGGGGTCAAGCGAGTTTAAGGCGGGTTACATAAAAAACTAAAAACGTGTAAATAAATTAGATGAACGTGGGTTGGTTTAATTAGTGAATGATTGGTCACATTAGTTTTTGTTGTTCGTTAAGTATATACGAAAAGATGTTGTGTCTCGTACAATGGCGAAGTTTAAAAAGAGGGGTCTCGAGGTTGATGTGAATTCGAAATGAGTGTGAGTGCGTCGAGAGGAGTGTGTGTCTCGACTAAGTTAGTAGGGTGCATTGAAGTCGACAATGATGCGTGCATGTGTATGAGTGTGGTGGTCATAAAAGGCATATATAAAGATATTTTGAAAGATAGTAGTAAAACATGAATTGTATTAAGACGTAAATGGGTCATTTTCGAATGAATTTACATTTTAAACCTTACGCTTTGGAAAATGGCATAATAAACCCTAAAATATGAAATTGTCATTATTAAACCTTTAAGTTTGCGCAATTATCATATGTAACCCTAACTCACTAAATATAGAAAGTTTCTAAAATTGGAAAGTTACAAAAAATGGAAAGCCGACTTAAATAAGTAATCTGATTTAAATAAGATATTAATAATAAGACAGTCATGAATTCGTGTAGATTCGCTGGGGATGGAGTTTGCTTCCGACCTTGATATTTTCTGTTGTGTTTTCGTTGCGGTATAAGGTACAGATATTCTGACCTTTCTTTTAAGGTTTCTCATGACCTCTTTCGTATTCTGATCCGTTAGTTTCTGATTCGATTGCTATGATTCCCTTTGCTTGAACCTTCTCTGCTGATTCCATTTGATATGACCTCTGATATGAAGCTATGTTATGAAAACTTTTTTAATTATACCATGGAAATGTTTTGAGAAAAACCATTTTAAAAGACGTTTATAAATGATGCGAAACTACTGTTATATAAAATTGTTACTATATTTTGAAGACTATCTTTATAAAAACCGTTTTGAAAGATTATTTTTATGAAAACCACCTTAAAGGATCGTTTTATGAAAATCATGAATAAAGGATTGTTTAAAATGGACTTTTGATAGAAACTTTTGAAATGAACTTTTGATCTGAACCTTGACTTGATTACTTAATATGAACCTTGATCTGGTAAACTCTGATTTGGACCTTTGGCATTACATCTGATATATCTGTTATGAACCATCTGTTATGAACCCATTTGATATGGACCTTCTGTTATGACACTCGGATTTGATATGATATCTGACTCTTAGTTTGATACCCGAGCCAAAATCTGTTTCCTAGCCATGAAGGTAACATGGCCGTGTCATTGATGCACCAATGGCATGACTCTAGGGCGGTAGAGTGATGTTCCGCCACGTCCCCATTTTGATTATGATATGCGCATTATATTTGTTATGGCCAGTATTTGTTTGGGGGGCGCATGGATGCATCCTAGATCTGTTCTGTTTAGTGGATTTAACATGATTTGATATGATTTGTCTGGTGACTGGTGCTTGTGTGCGATACACGCCTTTCACATATTTCTGGGAGCTAGCTACTCCATTTGAAGAATGAGGACACCCCTCATATTATCTGATTATCTGAGAGGTCTCCCCTCTATATGATTTGAAGATTTATGGTTACGATACGATATGATATGATCTGTTTCTGGGCTCGTGGTGGATTACTATCCCTTTCTCTTTTCCCTTCATGTTTATTCATTGACTTATTCCGTGATCCATTTTACATCTGTTTGACCATTTTTTCTGTTATTCTGCATTATTCTCTATTACTGTTTGTTATCGTTATATCTGTTCACTGAGCTCTCGTAGCTCAGCAGCATTTCTTTTCCTGCGACAGGTTTTTAGTAAAGAGCTGGGAATTGGTGGAGAGTACCTTTAGACTTAGAAGACTGATAGCTATTCTGGATTTAGAAGTGATTAGAAGTTATTATTATTTCGGAATTAGTATTTAGTGGAAGTTCATTTGTAACCTTATAGTATCTGTATTTCATTGGTAACCTTTGAGTATTCTTGTATTGCTATAGATGTATGCTTTGTTTGATCTGATATGAAAGCATCATTGTGATATCTTTACCCTTGTCGGGTTGGGGTGTTACAGTTTTGAACTCAGAAAGTTCTGTGTGAAAAAGAATACCCACAAACTGTGAATAGGGCTGGTATTTATAGGCAGAAAAAATCTGGCCGTTACAGAGGGACGACTCCACTAAATCACCCACGACTCCACTAAATTTAACGAAACCGTGGAGCCGTCCCAGACAAAGACGCTCCAATTTTTGTCTTTTCTAGTGAAAACTTATTTGGGGAAGTTTGGAGCTGATTTTGGGGGGGGGGGGGGGAAATAGCTGTTATGTAATTTAAACTTATTTTTCCATTAAAACATTTCTTAAATATTCAAAAATAATTTGTCATGCATATTTTTGAAAAAATGTTTTGTCTCACTAAAATGTGAAGTCTTAAAACAAAAATTTACTTCTTTGATCATTTGTCCAGTTTGTAAATTTGTTCTAGAGTGGTTTGCGTAGAAACGGGATCTTCCGGTTAAAAACTTGTTTACGTTAATTTTAACGTAACGTGATTTCACATTTTGTCATCCTCAAAACGTGAAGTAATCAAAAGATATAAATAACGTTTTTAGAACATTATTTGCATCAACAATCTCCCCCTTTTTGATGATGACAAAACATAAACTCATTTTAAGTTAAAATTAGTTTTAACAAGTTTTTAATGAGTTTACTCTCATTTCTCCCCTTTTTTGTCGAAGCAAAAAGGTTGTAAGGCTCCCCCTTGATGTATACTCCCCCTCATTTGGAGAACACCAAGGAATTGAGCAATGGCTCGTGCTACAAAACAAGGTTAGAAGACATATATACAATATCTAACAAGTAACACTTAAGACAAATATCTAAGCATTAAAGAAAATAACCAAGTAGCCAAGCCTCACAAAATGATAAGATAACCATAGAAAAGAGAACATTCATTCATAAAACAAGTGTCATACATAGGTATGACTACATGATGAAGATAACAAGAGACAATTAGAAGCATAAACCCCTAATGACTAGAGGCAAGCTTCATTTCCAAGAGGGTTCCTAATGATTTATTAGTGATAAACTAAACATGAACATGTCTAGTTTTGTTGGCTAGGAGGTGGTGGAGATGGTGTCATCATTTGGGGTGGTGGTGGTGTTAAGAGGTGTTCCACATAGGAGAACATAAAGTGAATTTCATCTCTCAAGGAGAAGATGAGGTTACGGTTGTGGAGGCAACATAGGCAATTGGCACTATGTAGATCAAAGGGATGGGGTTGGATGGGTTGTGCCATGATAGGGGAAGGAGGTGGTGGTGAGTTGGTTTGTGATGGAGTTGGCATGTTATAGTCCAATAGAGTTATGGGGGATAGTGTGTACTCCATTGATGATGTGGTGTTGAAGGATGATGAAGATGTTGTGTAGGAAGATGATGTTTTGGAGGGTGCATTAGTTGGTGATGGTGATTTGGGAGTGGCTTGGGAAGGTGGTGTCATTGCTTCATCATCTTTTTTAAGATCCACAAAGAGTGGTCTTGTTGGTGGTTTTACGGTTATTCTAGGTTTCTTTGAGATGTGAGTGGTGGATCCTTGTGTGGAGGACATGGTGTGTGTGTGATGAGAGGTTGAAGATGAAGTGCAAGATAAACTTGCAAGGGTGAAGCCTTATATAGGCAAGATGGATGAAATTTGAATTAAAGTGGATGGGAGTGTCCTATGGTGTAGAAGGGAATCTTAAGGTGTGTGTGATGTTGTAAGATTTGCAGGTTTGAGGTTAGGGTTGTAGGGATTGTAGGAGGAACAAATGAAAATTCGTGAAATAGGTGCACGGTACCACTAAATATCACACGGTACCATTAAATTTAACGGTGCCGTGGCCTATTAATGATACAGTGACACTGTAGTCACGAGTTTTCCAGTTCAGGCAAGTTCTGGGCAGCTAGTGGAATGTTTTCTAGGGGAATTAGTTCCTGGAAATGATAGTGCCTAAAGTCACTAAAGACTTATTTGCCTAATATGTCCCATATTAAGCTATATCTAGCACATAAAGGTTATCATGTAGATTGCCAAGATAAGCATAAGCATGCAAGCATAAAGGACAAGATAAACTATCATCCAAATAGAATATTCATGCAAGGTGAAGGATTTAATGTTAAGCATGCAAGATAATTAAGAGTATAATTCCTAATATGATCTATTAAGAATAAACCCTAATAAGAGATATAAATCCTTTCATAACTACTTATGGCTTGAGCATTCTCCCGTTCTTGTCACATTCTCGTCTTGAATAAGCATCTCATTCTCATGATTAGGATCATAAAAGGGTGCATAGTGGGCGGAGGATTCGGAAATGAGAATGGATGAAACATATGACTCAGTTATGGGTTTCATGACGGGTGTGAAAGGTGAGTATTGAGGACCATGAAGGTAAGGGTGAAAGGTTATGAAGTGGTGATAGAGACGGGTTAGGAACATCCCATAGGGTATCAATTTATTTTTTTCCCCTTGAGACGTACAATTCGCTTAGCGAAGAAGTAGGCGAGATTGTATGGTTGTTGGGTTAGGAGACAGTAAATCATATGAGCACATCACGCCGGAAGTTGCTCACGATTTTCTGTTAGACTTAGAACATTTTCTCGCAGGATGACTGCCCAAGAAAGTAGTTCATAACGGACCTCATCTGGACGGATTTTGTTGGATTTGGGTAAGAGGAGGAGTACTTGTGATTACGAATGAGTTTGGTATGTTCGGTTGGAGAGGGTATGTAAAAGCAATATGGACTATCCTCTTCACGATAGTTGAAGAGGGACTCAAGACACCAATCTTTAGTATAGGCACATTGCCCATGATTGGGAATATGAAGGATTTGAGTGAATTACTCAAGGGTTAAGACAAATTTGAAACTTTGGATCCACAAGCAAAGTGACAAAGATTGATCCTCGTTACGAACGAGTTCAACTTTTCGAAAGAATTCCAACACAAAACGAGGAAAAATGTGCTCGTTGATGTGGAGTAAACAATCGAATCCTATAGCTCTAAATGAAGTGTTGATGTCCTGATGATAGATTAGGGATGGATCAACAACACGACCTTCATGAAACCGATGGGTTTCAAGATTGACATAGGCACGAATGTGGTTACCGGGTGTTGTGGGTTCACGAGAAATTTCGGGTGTGTAGGTATCGATTAGAAGATGATCAAAATCATATTCATGAGACATTTTTTTTTCCTATAAGAAAATTTTTAGGAAAAATTAGAGCTAAGAACAGTTGCATTACATACACATGTCTAGTGTGTGCCTAAATGCAAACTATGTGGAGGTGCGGTAATCTCGACTCAAAAGAAAATAATGAGATTACCCAAACACTCCTAATTTTTACTTTTGCTCAAACAAATATATCAAAAAATACATATTGATTATGTAATTTGATCAATATTCGTGAGGTCATGTATGCATGAGAAAACATTTTTAGTTTGCATCAACAATGCATGAAAAATGTTTCATGACCCTAGTTTCGTTAGATTCTTGAAAACCATGGAATTGTGGTGTTTGGTGACTTCAATGTTTTAGAATCAAAGATTTTGAAATATTTTAGTGTTGATGACTTCTAATTGAAAGTTTCCTAGTAAAAATTGAAAAACCCCAATTCAATTTTCATTAATGAACAAACCCTAGACTCAAAATTAGAGAAAATTAGAGTAAGAAAACTTAAAATTAGTGTTGAAAAAGTGGAAATGATTGAGAATCTTGAAAGACAATGTCTTGAATATGATCTTGAAGGGGTGTGATTGAGTTTTGGGTTGTGAGGTAAGGTTATGACAGCAGTTGCAGAAGTAGATAGGTTTTGAAATGAGTAGTGTGGGAAAAAGGGGACTGAAATACGGAATGTGCCAGATACACGGTTCCACGGTACCGTTAAATTTAACGGTGCCGTGCCACATTTAGTGGAGCCGTGATCTGCTGGGATGGTTTTCTGTCCCATTTTGATTTTTGACGAATGAGTCTCGCTGTTTTAGTGAGACTTTTTGACACGAGGAAAGAATTTATACCTAATAAATTCTTTTGACGAGGGGAACCTAAACTAGACGAAACGAGACACACGAGATGACTTCAAGAGTCATGAGATTTATGGAATATGTTCCATCATTCCAAGACCTAGACGGAGGTAGTTAAAGGATTCTCGTTTGAGAGGTTTGGTTAAGATGTCTGCGATATTGTCCTGAGAATAAACTTTCTCAATAGAAACCTTTCCTTTCTGAACATTATCGCGAAGGAAGTGGTGGCGAATTTTGATGTGTTTTGTACGGGAGTGTTGAACGGGGTTTTTGCTCAAGTCAATAGCACCTTTATTATCGTACATAGTTGGGACGTCATCTAGATGGATGTCATAATCTATAAGGGCTTGTTTCATCCATAGTACTTGTTGACATACCTTTCCGGCGCTTACGTACTCGGCTTCGATCATGGAGAAAGCAAGAGCCGTTTGTTTCTTGGAGAAATAAGAAGTTAGACAACAACCCATGAAGGTACAAATGCCACTCGTAATCTTTCGATCCACATAATCTCCCGCATGATCAGAGTCGGGATAGACAACAGTTTCTACACCGGTCCCCTTGGGATAAAATAATCCCAAGTGTATAGTGCCTTTAATGTATCGAAAGATACGCTTAACCGCTTCAAGGTGAGAGGTTTTGGGATCCTCTTGGAAGTGAGCACAAAGGCAGACACTAAACATAATATCGGGCCTACTTGCCGTGAGGTATAGTAAACTTCCTATCATACCTCTATACTTAGTGCTATCCACGAACTCACATTCTTCATCTTTCATGAGTTTTATTTCCATGGCCATGGGAGTTTTCATGGGCTTAGACTCTTCTAAACTAAACTTCTTAAGCATTTACTTACTATACTTAGATTGGTTAAAGAAGATACCATCTTCCATTTGTTTAATTTATAAACCAAGGAAGAAATTTAATTCGCCCATCATGCTCATCTCAAACTCGTCGCGCATGATTTTAGAGAAATCATCGCACAATTCTGGACAAGTTGAGCCAAATACGATGTAGTCAACATATATTTGAACAATGATGAGATGTGAATTACATTTCTTTGTGAAAAGCGTGTTATCTACCACTCCCATGGTATATTCATGTTCTATCAAGAATGCTTTTAGTCTGTCGTACCAAGCTTTTGGAGCTTGTTTGAGACCATATAAAGCTTTCTTGAGTTTATAAACATGATTCGGTTTCATGAAATCAACGAATCCCGGAGGTTGTGCAACGTATACCTCCTCATTGATATAACCATTTAGGAATGCACTTTTCACATCCATTTGGTATAATTTAAAGTCAAAGGCACATGCATAGGCAAGGAGTATCCTAATGGACTCTAATCTAGCTACAGGTGCATAAGTTTCATCATAGTCTATTCCCTATTGTTGGTTATAGCCTTGTGCTACCAACCTTGCCTTATTCCTAGTTACGACGCCTTTTCGTCGAGATTATTCCTAAACACCCACTTAGTTTATATGATTTTTCGATTCTTAGGTGCAGGTACTAAATCCCAATCTTGGTTTGCGGTGAATTGATTAAGTTCTTCTTGCATGGCAACCACCCAACTTTCATCCTTAATGGCTTTACTTACAATCTTAGGTTCTACGGTTGATTTAAAACAAAAGAAATTACTTTTGTTTTGGGCTTGTGACCTATGGGTTCTTTGGTTTAGGTTTCCTATGACATTTTCAATAGGATTGTTCTTGGATTCCTTAATGTTGACAACTTCGTCAACTTCAACTATTTCATCCTCAATGTCATCTTCTAAAGGTTTCTTGCCATTAACCTTAATGGCTTCATCCTCATCTAAGTCATCATCCACCAAGGGTGATGTCTTAGTTGGTGGAGGACTTTCATCGAATGTCACGTTGAGTGATTCTTCGACTTTCATGGTTTCTTTGTTTAGGACTACATAGGCTTTACTACATAATCCAGGAAAACACCTTCGTAAGACTTTGGGTCAAACTTGGTGAGGTAGTCTTTAGTGTTAAGTAAGAAGCACTTGCTTCCATGCACTCTAAAGTAATCAAGAGTAGGTTTTCTACCTTTCATGATTTCATATGGGGTTTTTCCTAAGATAGGTCTAATTAGAATCCTATTAAGAATATAAGTTGCAGGTGTCCACCGCATTACACCAAAACTTTTGTGGAATTGATTGTTCATTCAACATCGTTCTACTCATTTCTTGTAGAGTACGATTTTTTCGCTCAACTACCCCATTTGATTGTTGAGTGCGTGGAGCTGAGAAATTATGTGTAATACCATTAGCATCACAATATGCTCCAAATTTCACTTCATTATCAAATTCCCGACCATGATCCGTCCTAATGGAAACTATTGTACATCCTAGTTGATTTTGAACTTTCTTACTAAAGACCTTGAATTCTTCAAAGGCTTGTGTCTTATTCTTAAGAAATCTAGTCCAAGTGTACCTAGAGTAGTCATCAACTATCACTAAGTTGTAGTAGTTTCATCCGTAGCTCCGTACGGCGGATGGACCAAATAAGTTCATATGAAGTAGTTCTAGGCACCTAGAGGTCGAGACCATATTCTTAGATTTGTGACTAGAATGAGCTTGTTTTCCAAATTTACAAGCGTCACAAAAATGTTTATCAAACTTAATCTTAGGTAGGTTTCTAACTAGTTCCTTAGACGCCAATGATTGTATTAATCGCATATTGGCGTGACCTAACCTCCTATGCCATAGAGTGAAATTATCATCTATGGTTGTTAAGAATATCTTATCCTGAGGCTTATTTCCTGTTTTCATGACAAATAAGCCATTTCTCCTAACTCCCTTGCCTATGGTTTTACCATCCTTAATGATCTCACTACCCTCTTCGGAGAATATAGCTCTACATTTATTATCTACCATTTGACTAATGCTAAGTGATGGAGCGTGATGTGTCGTTGCGGTTTAGCAGTATTAATGCCTACTCAAGATTTAAATTTATATTTAGCCGACTTATCAATAACACACACACTTAACGAGCAGTGTACCCGGTCAGTATGAATATAATGGTAAGTAGAGTGTCGATCACTAAGAGTGGAACGTATTATCTAGTTATTCTAATCAGTATTTTAATATCCTAAGTTAGCTATACAACCTAATCTAACGCAAGGGGGGTTCAGCCTGAGAGACTAGCACGGTTTGGTTATGATTAAATCATAAACTAAACTAATGAGCACGAATCAGGGATTAGTACACACGTACACAGATAGATACTTGAGACAATAAGAAGACCTGTCCTGATAATTAAGTAGCTTGTCACTTGTTTTATTGCTAGTTTTATATGAAGTGTATATAATTAACCCTTTCTCGTTGGCTCTAATCTTATCGGCGAGTAAACCCTTAATGATCACTTATGTCTATCCCACTATCCTAGAAACGATAGAATAAATAGGCGAGGAAGGGCATGGCGACCCAAGCAATGCTCAGCTAGACACAGAGGTTATCAATGCAATAATAAAAGTCACCAAAGACATCAACATATAAACTTTAATTAATGGGAAAGCAATTTTAAGGGGTGCGCATGATATTCCGTAGTCACATGACATCAGCCCATCAATCCTGATGAATTAAAGTGTACTAATACAATAAAACAAAACTACTTAATGAATTGAATGCATGCAGGACCTTCTTACATCTCTTGTATCTTCGTTTAGGGTGTGTCTTGTGCTGCTAATACGTCTGAATTCGTCTCTGGTTTGGTACTCGTACGTATGGTATCTTGCACACAAAATTCGTCTGACTTTGGGGTATTTATAGTTTCTGTCTGAGGGTTAGATGCATCGCATAGGATAAGTAGATGCGGCGCATTGACTTAACTTCGCGTGGGGTCCAAGATTAATATATTCAGGAATATTCGTACATCGCCTTAAGATGCGGCGTAACTCCATTTCTCTATGCGGCGCATGTCCTTTGCTGTCTTGGATTGTAACTTGTGAAATCTTGATAGTGATACGCCGTATGTAAGAAGTATGTTGTGGCGTATCTGGAGCAGAATGATCTTGATCTTGTACATTTCAGTAGACTCTTAACATCTTGCTTGTTTTGCTCCATAATTAGTCCAAAATCGCCAAGTTTCACATAATACTTGTTTTTACCTGAGAATTACAAAAGTAAACATTAACGTATCAATTCTCATATATAATATAATAAAACAAGTCAAATAAATAGGATAAATGATGATAATAAAATGTACTTATTTGAGTTCATCAAATATCCCCCCACTTGAACTTTACTTGTCCCCAAGTAAACCTTAGAATAAATCTTATGAAAATGTATCCTAAAAGATATTAGGATTTATTTTTATATTTAAGCATGTATTCGTTTTGTCATAATTGCACAACCAAACACTTAACGAATTAGAAATAAAATAAAGTATTTCGATAAAAGCAAATCTAATCGTTTAACTGTCCAGTCGTGACGAATATTCTATCATAAGCTTGGCAAGTATACGCATCTCCCCCACTAAAGCCAAGGAATGAAAAGTCTAAAGCGGTAAAAAGGGTTTGTTGGTTAAGTGTTAATCATTCTTCTTAATCTCTATCGATCTCACATTCAAGAAAAGGCGACAAAATCACAAATACATGATCGAATCCATGACCACGATACTTGCAATTGCTCAAATCCTTAACTCGAATGGGCTAAAGATAGGACCAAGTAATCTTTACCAATAATATTATATCAAAAAGGGAGACAAAATCATAAATACATAGCCGAATCCACGACTACGATACTTAAGATTGCTCAAATCCCTAATCTCAATAAATCAAAGGTTTAGATAAAGAATGATGTAGGGTATGGATAATATTTGGGATACAAATTGGTGTAAAATAAAAAATAAACAAAATAGATAAATTAAAATCCTAAGTGTGGTAAATTACTTTCCCAACCATCCCATGAATAAGACTCATATTATTGAATAACTCACGCTTTAACACTTGAAACACACGCTTTAGGTAGACACGAATTATGCTCAACAATATCTTAATCAAAGAATAATCCTAGTTGGCGTTCCCATAACGGCCAACTCCCATTCAATCCATAAATATAATATATAACAACAATTAGTGGTGATATCTCCCACTTAATACAAAACTTTACATAAGTTGGTTAAAACAAACTTCGAACTTTTCCTTTTTCTTTTTCTTTTCTATTTTTTCCATTTTTTTTTTCAACATATATGAGTAAAATTTCACAACTTTTCTATCACTATTTTTCCGGATAATTTTTCCATACTCTTCATACTTTCAGAAATAACTGTAATAGTGAAAGTAGTAAACACACGAAAAATAAACTCAAAGTTATACAATATTTACTTTCATACCAATTGCATTGTGCAATTTCCTGACTCAACCAAAGATAATGAATTACGCACGCGAACACAGGTAATGTAAGGAAACACACTTTGCCTAAAGCAATTAACCACGGATTTTAATCTACAGGGTAGGCTAAGGTGTAAGGGTGTATCGAAACATTATAACAAAGGTGTAAGAAACGAAAGGGATGGCTCTGAGGGTTTTTCTAGGGGTATCTTACTCTAAAAGTGAGAGTAACAAAAGGGTTTATACGGGGGTTAACTAACCAATGTAGTTAGTTAATATCACATAATATATAAAGGATATTTGGGTGTAATCCTAGAAATTTACCAATTTAGACAAGTCATTCCAATTATATAGATAATACTTATTATGGTGGTCTCGAATAGTATATAAGCCAAGTTCTAAAGTTTACAAGTCACCGGCACACTCATAGATTTGTGAATTTTGATAAGTTCACAATTTTTGGAAATAATGTTATGTGTGCAGCTATGTAATTTAGACTTTAAACAAAAACATGCTAAAAAATTTTAAATTTTGATATATTAAGCGCATTTTAAGCATATTTTGAAAAAGTTTAGGACAAGTAAGTGTTCTAATTCTCCAATCCCCCCACTTAAGTTAAACAACGTCCTCGTTGTTTGTGTCAAAGGTTAAAAACTAGAAAATAAAAGAATTAGAACAGAATAACTCCCCTGAGATTTGCTCGGTATGATCCTCCATTATTCGTATAAGAGCAAAACTCAACTTTCTTGTGGATGAGAACGTTTAAGCTTCATAGATGATGTATCCACAAAAATGCAGGAATCTATAATACCATTAAGACTTTAACACACCTGAGTTAAGAAGGTTCAAACTTGCATAATACATTAGTAGTTAGTAAAAAAAAACTAAAAAAAAAAATGAAAATCATCAGGTCAGTCGATACGCCGTATCTTATGGAAAAAGATACGCCGTATCGAGCCTAGAATAAATACGAATCAGAATAGAAGATGCATCGCATCCTTAACCAGGGATGCGCCGCATTAAATAAACTGACAGAAAGTTTTAAAGTCAAAAATAAAAATGCAGAAAATGAAATAAGATATGACCAGTGCAGGTGATGCGTCGCATCTTATGATGGAGATGCGCCGTATCTTCTGCAGGTCTGAAAGACTCGACACATAACAGAAAAGTAAAAATTTTTCTTCCGGGTTGTCTCCCGGTCAGCACTTGTCTTTATTCCAGAGTCTTCAAGTTAGACTCACGTTCAGCTCCTTAATACCGATCACTGAAAGAGTCAGAAGCATCGCACTCCCTCATCGCCAGTCCAGTAATATTGAACACTCCTTGCTCGTCCTTAATTTCCATGCCATTCTTCTTTAATATCTGTATAAATAAAGTTCTGTCCCTTTCGGGTAGAGGTGAAAAAATGATAGACGGGAAATTCTTATTATTATATAGGCATAAATATGCAAGGTGGGGTGGTAGTTCAATAAACACATCATTATTCAAATTTGTATTCTCAACTATTCTCCTACGTTTGTTAATTACTTCGCAATCATACCATTCATCATCAGAATCATTAACAATATCGCGCCTAAGTTCGGTAGGTACATTAAGGTCAATAAATTCCTCGAAGTTCTCATGATTAGGATTAGTTGAGTTGTTTTGAATCAATGATTCTCCCATAAGCCTAGCTTCTAGATCGAGGTCCATACGTTCTCTTAATCCTAGCACATAGACACCTCTAATTATGCTCTTAGCAGGATTTTGGCACTTATAGACTAGTTTATTATTCCCTACCTTTAATGAGATTTTTCTTTTAAACACATCAATCTTAGCATGGGCGGTAGACAAGAAAGGTCTTCCAAGGATTAAAGGAATCTTAACATCCTCGGGCATATCTAATATAACAAAGTCTACGGGGAAAACAAACTTCTCAATCTTAACTAGCACATTTTCAGCAACCCCTTCAGGTCGTTTTACCGTTTTATCAGCCAATTCAATAAGCAACTTAGTTGGTGCTAATTTTCCTAGTCCTAGGGTAGTGAATGTCTTAAGGGGCATAACACTAACGCTAGCTCCTAAGTCAGCTAATACATTATTGAAAGATATGTCATTAATTGAACAAGGTAAAGTAAAACTTCTTGGGTCCTTTTCTTTATGAGGCAAGGCACGTAAGTCGGTTGCAGAGCTCTCTTCTTTCATTGTGGCCTTGATCTCCTCTTCAATCTTTGTCTTCTCTTTGAGTAACCTCCTTAAACTGATTGAAAAATTAAAGAAAAATTCGGGCTTTGCAGCATCATTACCATTCATCAATCTTCTAGGAAAAGGTATGTTAGGTGTGACTTCTTCAGTAGTGCATATGGCCTTGACATGATCTCTTGGGTTAGTTTCAGTTGAGCTAGGTAAACTTCCGTATCCCCTTTCTTGAAGAACTTTGCTCATTTGTCCGATTTGTTGTTCCAATGCTTTGATCGAAGCTCCTTGATTTCTTGTTATAGTATCCGTTGAGGCTCGGATGTCTTTGATCATAGCGGTGTTCTCTTCATGTATTTTAGCAGCATCGGCCATAATTTGCTTTAGAGTGTCATCTAAAGTCTGCCTCCTTTCTTGATAAGTGGGATTAAAGTTGTTCTTTTGATAGTATCCCGGAGCAGCTTCCCTAAATCTTCCTGAAGGTCGGAATGGTTGTCCAAATTGTGTGTAGTATGCTTCTTCAAAAGTCTCACTTTCATTCTTATTAGGGTAATCTTTGGTGTAGTGAGGTCCTTCGCATTTTTCACATCCAACTTGGGCAGCATAAACTTTCTCATCACGCTTCTTCATCTCTCTACTAATTTTATCCAATTGAGCTTGAATTGCAGCAAACCCGTCAAAATTAGTGCTGCTCTTAGATCTAGTAGAGGTTCCGTCGTGCCATTTTTGAGAGTGATCAGCAGCTTTTTGGATAGCTTTTCTAGCATTGGCTGCACTCATTTGAGGCACAGCTCCCTTAGCATCCAAGATTTGTCTAGTAGGCACGTCCAATCCTTGATAGAACAATATTATCTCCTGCATTGGACTTAGATAATGTTGAGGGCATTTCATCAATAAGTCTTTAAATTGTTCCCAAGCTTGATAAAGAGTTTCATCAGGCTCTTGCTTGAAACTGTTGATAGCCTCCATCTTTTTAGCAGTTTTAGCAGGTGGACAATATCTTTTCAGGAATTTGCTCTTCAAATCTTCCCATGTTGTGATTGAACTAGCAGGTTCATTCCTTAGCCATTTATTAGCAGCTCCTTCAAGCGAAATTGGAAAGATTCTTAGCATAAGTTGATCGTCAGAGACTCCTTCTGTAGTAAACAAATCTGCAATCTCGAGGACCTTTTCAACATGTTCATTAGCATCTTCATGTTCTGTTCTACAGAAAGCATTTTCTCTTAGCTCCTTGAGAAACTGACCCTTCAACTCAAACTTTGACTTTTCATCAAACTTTGGTCTAGCAACTCTTGAACTGTAATCAGCACGGGTTTTGTTCATGTATTCCTCCATAGTAGTGTTTTCCTTCATTGTTTCTGTTTCTTCTTCCTCTTTCTCTTCAGAAAAGTAATCAAGCTCGAACGAACTTGAAATTTCAAAGTTTTTTGTGTTGAAAAGCCTTTTAAGCGAATGTAGGGCTCGTTCAGGATCTTCGAAAGGCTTAATCAAGTTCTTAGTTGAACTCCTGGTCATGCACTTCCTGAAACCATCACAAAAGCATCAGTAGGGTATGTCCAAGAAAGTAATATATCAGAAAATTAACAACGAAAACGGAATACGAAAAATAAAAGTTGCTGATATCTGTAGACGATGCGCCGTATCCAGAAAGTTGGATACGCCGTATCTTATTACGTTAAAATTTAATAAGACTTTTATTCAGAAAACAGATACGCCGCTTATGAATTAGAATGCGCCGTATCAGTTTAATTTATCAAAAATCGATTATATTTATTAAAATTGAATGCGTCGTATTAACAAAAGCTAATGCGCCGTATTTTCGTTACGTTTCAAAATACAAGATTTTTGATTTAGAAGATGCGTCGTATCGATAAAAATCGATGCTTCGCTTTTGTTTAATAATTCGAAAAAAACTGTTTTTAATTTAAATAGAAAATACGCCGTATCTGTTAAAACAGATGCGTCGTATGGCGTTATCGTTTAGAAAAATTTCTTATTAAAAACAGAATACGCCGTATCTTGGGGAAAGATGCGTCGTACTCGAATTTATTAAACGCGTTGTATTTTATAAAAATTAAACGAAATACGCCGTATCGTTTGTATCAGCACAATACAACGATAGCAGAATGCAGAAAAATAGAAAAAGAAAAATAAAAAATAAAAACAAACAAAAAGAAACAAAAATTAAAGAAAATAAAAAACACACAAAAACAGAAAATATGCAAATAATACAATGAATGCAATTTATCTAATATATAACAGGGTTAGTGGTTAGAATCTAAAAATTAAAAAGAAAAACCTAATTAAAATACTAATCAAATTAACAGATAATAACAATTCACTCCCCGGCAGCGGCGCCAAAAACTTGGCGGAGCGTGATGTGTCGTTGCGGTTTAGCAGTATTAATGCCTACTCAAGTTTTAAATTTATATTTAGCCGACTTATCAATAACACACACACTTAACGAGCAGTGTACCCGGTCAGTATGAATATAATGGTAAGTAGAGTGTCGATCACTAAGAGTGGAACGTATTATCTAGTTATTCTAATTAGTATTTTAATATCCTAAGTTAGCTATACAACCTAATCTAACGCAAGGGAGGTTCAGCCTGAGAGACTGGCACGGTTTGGTTATGATTAAATAGTAAACTAAACTAATGAGCACGAATCAGGGATTAGCACACACGTACACAGATAGATACTTGAGACAATAAGAAGACCTGTCCTGATAATTAAGTAGCTTGTCACTTGTTTTATTGCTAGTTTTATATGAAGTGTATATAATTAACCCTTTCTCGTTGGCTCTAATCTTATCGGTGAGTAAACCCTTAATGATCACTTATGTCTATCCCACTATCCTAGAAACGATAGAATAAATAGGCGAGGAAGGGGCATGGCGACCCAAGCAATGCTCAGCTAGACACAGAGGTTATCAATGCACTAATAAAAGTCACCAAAGACATCAACATATAAACTTTAATTAATGGGACAGCAATTTTAAGGGGTGAGCATGATATTCCGTAGTCACATGACATCAGCCCATCAATCTTGATGAATTAAAGTGTACTAATACAATAAAACAAAACTACATAATGAATTGAATACATGCAGGACCTTCTTACATCTCTTGTATCTTCGTTTAGGGTGTGTCTTGTGCTGCTAATACGTCTGAATTCGTCTCTGGTTTGGTACTCGTACGTATGGTATCTTGCACACAAAATTCGTCTGACTTTGGGGTATTTATAGTTTCTGTCTGAGGGTTAGATGCGGCGCATAGGATAAGTAGATGCGGCGCATTGACTTAACTTCGCGTGGGGTCCAAGATTAATATATTCAGGAATATTCATACACCGCCTTAAGATGCAGCGTAACTCCATTTCTCTATGCGGCGCATGTCCTTTGTTGTCTTGGATTGTAACTTGTGAAATCTTGATAGTGATACGCCGTATGTAAGAAGTATTTTGCGGCGTATCTGGAGCAGAATGATCTTGATCTTGTACATTTCAGTAGACTCTTAACATCTTGCTTGTTTTGCTCCATAATTAGTCCAAAATCGCCAAGTTTCACATAATACTTGTTTTTACCTGAGAATTACAAAAGTAAACATTAACGTATCAATTCTCATATATAATATAATAAAACAAGTCAAATAAATAGGATAAATGATGATAATAAAATATACTTATTTGAGTTCATCACTAAGTAAGTTAAATCCTAGGTTGTCTAAATGCTCTACATTTTTAATAGTGGGGGAGTTTTGAGTGATCGTACCTTTTCCAATAATGTTGGCCTTAAGTTTGCTACCGAAAGTGACATTACCTCCGTTGTATGCTTTGTATGATGAGAAAAGACTTCGATTACCCGTCATATGATTTGTGCATCCACTATCCTTGACCCATTCGTCAGGCTCCAAGTCGATTCCCAAGCATATCTATTGAATAAGACAAACATTCAAAGATTTGGTCCCCAATATCTCATGGGTCCAAATTTGTTAGCATTAAACATCCCATGCATTAGTTGCATTTGGTTGGGATGTTGGAACGGAGGACAAATTTCTCAAGGTAAGTAACTTTGTAGATAACGGTCATTCCAAGTTACGGGATGGTTACTTGGATAACTTTGTCTTCTAGAGTTACATCTCGGTAGAGGAGTTCTTGACCGAGGTTTAGGGGAATTTTTTTTCTAGGTGGAGGTGTCTTAGACCTAGCATCGGGTTTTACAAAGTTATGTCTGGGGGTTGATAACGACTTGTAGAATCTTTTGGCTTCCTTTATACTAGTAACAGATACCTTGGTTGTAACACCCCGAAAATCGGGTCCAGCGGAAGCATACATGTCACTAGGGTGCTACTAAATTGGTATCACAACACAAGGTACAAAGAACGGTTTTACCTTAACCGTTTAGAAGAAAGTTTCATTATCAAAACATTAAGTTTACATCATTCAAAATATAGTGCGGAAGTAAGGCCCATAAAATAAATAAAGCAGTCCCAAATATAAATATCAGAGTCGTCTATGACCATGCCCCTTGCCAAGCGCCTTCAGAAATAAGGTATCACATTAAACCTGAAAATACATGCTAAAAGGGTCAGCTTACGCTGGTGAGTTCATAGGTTTTAGTTTAAAATGAAAAGCATTCAGATAATGATTTCCTAGCAAAGGCATTGTAAATCCACTCAGTCCCAAGTCCCACCCATACAAGACTTGCAACCTGTGTGTTTACAACCCACTGCCAAATAAGATTTGGTTTAGGTAAACAAAGTAGTAGGTGGACCAAGATAAGGGATATGCTACACCGGACTAAGTTAGACATAATCACGAAATCCACATCATGAGCCGCCCTCAAGGAGGGTCTCATATCATAACCAATCATGAGCCGCCCTCAAGGAGGGTCTCATATCATAACCAATCATTCCAATATCAATCATTCTAATTTCAATCATTCCAATGTCATAACGAGATCTCAAGTAGGGCCCTATGCGACTCTAGCTAGGTGACATGGTTATAGCAAGGGGTTGCTACCCTGGTCTAGGCCGTAAGCAGATATCTATTCTTAGCTAGGCATCATGGTTATAGCAAGGGATTGCTACTCTAGACTAAGTCAACATCTACCGCAAGTAAAATCCTTAGCCAGTCAACAAGTTATAGCAATTCCAAAACGACGGTTAGGTCCATTCAAAATAGTTTAAATGTTCTCACTCATGAATACCAGATAAATCACGTAATGTCATCAAATAACCAGATATAATGTATCAGCCAAATAGTCAAAATAGAGCAAGTAGTTTACGTATTCCAAATAAACAGTCATGAGTTTAGTTAAAAACGAGCATGTATTCTCCCCCGAAAATAGTTAGAAAACCGGTAAAAGTAGGGGCCATGAACTCACCTTAGCCACAACAATGCAGGAATCACAACAGACACAACTGGCATCTAGAGCATATCACAACGGTCTCAAAACATGCAGCACGACGGTACGTGGAGGTACAAGCACGGCGGTACACAACGGTCTAGGATCGGCACAACCTAATACGTATACGATCATCTCAAAACACATTTCGCAAAATAATAAAGTCTATAAAAGACAATGAGTCGTAGTTTTCGTGGATTACTCAGTTTTCAAAACTTATCAAAAGTTTAGTATAAACGTTTCGTGTGGTGTGGTAAGAGGACATAGACTCGACAGACGACTCACGCCAAAGAGAAGAGACATCAACAAACTCGAGAGAATTCTGACGAGAGCTCAAACCAAGGAAGACAACTCTAGAAGTTAACGACAAACAACCATCTCAAATAAAATATCTCAGTTTGTACCTTTCGACATTTACCCCGTTATCCCCAAATAATTTGTATAAAACATAAACGTTTTATAAGAAAATGAGTTTAACTAATAAAATTAGTTTTTCTTGAGTCGTCGAGACTTGGATTAACCAAAGATGAATTCTCAATATTTAATAAGTTTTATGTCTCGCTATTGTACTTGTAAATATTAGTTTTGGTTTTATTGAAGATTTTGTGTCCAGTCCGAGTTTAATATATTAAAGTCTTTTCGTGTTGAATATATTATACCGTCTCAAGTCTCAAAATGTTCAATAAGTCCAATATCTAATGTTGACATGTTGTACATCCGATAACGATCCATGATTTTCCAACGTCCAAGTATAATAGCCAAAATCCGTATTCAAATCCAAATCACAATTTCTATATATTCCGGAACGTACCAATGTCTATAAGAGTTAAAACGTTAGTCCGATAACAATCTAAATTAAATTTCCCAAACACACAATATATTAATTCAACTCATTTTAAAACCCAAGTTCAATCACAAATGGAAATCTAATGGGCTTTGGCACGACAACCCAATAAACAAAATCACTTTTACGTGGGTTATTGAGCCCAAACAAATTTTTATCACCATTCCTGTCTATAATAATTTTGGACTACAAACACAACCAAAAACCAAAACATACCCTTCTTATGCTGACAACAACAGACTCCACTCGGACCAACAATGAGATTTACAAGACTTACCGAGACCACTTGGTCTCGGTTCGGATTTACCTCGTTCGAACCAGTAGCGACCAACAGTCACGACTCCCACCAAGTCTTAACATCACTACACCAAAACTATAACAAAAGAATGCATTTACTTGTTATGCCGAGACCAAGAGGTCTCGGCTCGAAACCGTTTACCGCGACAGCCAAAACAACGCAACCAAAACTAATCCGAATTCAAATCCACTTTCGTCACACCATTAATCTCAAAAATAAACGTACCACATCGAGATCTCAAGGGTCTCGGCTTCGAGCCACAAGGTTAACTGATGCGTGGTTTTGCGACCTTACAATAGGTTTTACCTCTCGAGGGATCTCAAGAGGCTTGCAATCCCCACCAGGCAGTGTACCTGACCGATGTAGTATAGTGAAGTGGCAAGTACCGGGGGATTGATCGTTCTCTAGGGGAATAGTGTCGTTAGGATTGAAAAAACTACTCTAATAGGTCTAAGGGTGAGGGAAGATTCTTTTTGTATTTTTTTATATTTTATGGAAAGCAAGTAAAATCTCGGGTTTGAAGGAGTGGGCGGAATTAGTTGCTAGTCAACTAACCCAAATAACTACAATTGCAAATAAAATAAAATAACTGAAAATGAAAAGGTTGTGGAACTTATATGGGGAGAAATGTGTTTACTTAGATTTCCTTACTCCCTAACTATCTTTTACCGGTTGATTAGTGTGTATTAATTGCGTGGATGACGGGTGTATTCCTTAATACCAATCGTGGGGTGGCGTACGTACTTCCCCAACTCTATAAGCTCCTACTTCACTCCTATGTCAAGCCGGCTAAGAAGCTCCTAACATGGGATCACTAGAATTCGCTCATGCATTAAATACAACCATAAAAACCTTAGTACGCATTGGTTCATGTTTCTTAAGACGTTCAAGCAAATTACCGTATAGGAGGTTAGCCAGTTTTCTTAAGCCTAACATCGATAAACAATCATCCAATACAATTGATAACACACCAACAACCAATAATCAATAGTTAGGTTTCATTAGATCTAAGCAAAAACAAGATAAATCTAGCCTAGCATGTTAATTAAAAGACAAGAACAAGATATAATCAAACAAAACATAGACATATTGAATGATTAAATGATTACTTATCTTCAATTAAACATGGGAGATCCAAGGGTATAAAACCCTTAAAAATGGCAGAAAATTCGTCTTAGGGTTTCTCCTCATAAAGTTGCACACTATGAATAAAAATTGCAAAACTATATATAGAGTTTAGGGTCTGACGGCGTCACGTTGTAGGAGGTGACGCCGTCACCTCGCCACGGCTAGGGTTCCCGGATGGTCTTCCTGACGCCGTCCCTCTTTAATCCTCCAAAATCCGCTCTGGCGCGTCAAGTGTTGACGCCGTCAAAATTATGCTTGACGCCGTCTCTCTTTAACTTAAACCGTGACGACCTTGATCACCTTAAAGGGTGACGCCGTCAGATTTTCATTGTAAAACTCTCTGGCGCGTCACGTGTATTTTGTCATACCCACCTCTTTTGCCAAGCCGTGACGCCGTCAGGAGCAATCCTTGACGCCGTCACGTGTACTTTTCCAGCAGCTTTGGAGACTTTGTCGTTTTCTTCACTTTTATGCTCCAAAAACGTCCAAAATGCTTCCTTTTCCAGATTTCTTCTCCAAAGTACCTAAAATGACAAAAGGAACGATTTAGGGCAATATTTGATCAAATAAATACGATTTAGGGCTTAAATGACCCCCTAAAAGCGGTACACTTTTCGCTTCATCATTAACACCGAATTAACTAGACTCAACTTAACACTCAAATAAGCTCACAAGCTTGATATTCAATTTAAATAAGCTAAAACCCTCAAAATAAGCAACTAAAATCCACGACCCACTCGGGTCAACTCGACCCGAGAACAAACTCGAAGCAAAACGGACAACTTATACAACAAGTTCTTACCACACGAACAAGTTTCAAAATATGATTATATCCGGTTTTCAAGTCACGATTTAATAGTTATATTCATTGTTTAAATCCCACGAAAACATTAACAATACTTAATCGGTAATAAAAATACAAAAGAAAATATATAACGACGGGCTTCTCGGTTTTACCATGACGAGAAGGAGAAGAGAACGAGGCGGTGGAGATGATGGCGCGTGGTGACTGGAAACTCGAACCAAAACCTTCGATCTATACACGTTACGGCTACAAACATGGTGTCGCCGGAAAACTTCGCCAGAAAAATCATAAGTTACCGAGAGTGGAGGAAATAGGTGAGGGTGGGTTAGAGGCGCGTGAGCCATATAGAAATGACGAGGAGGGTGAGAGGATTAAGGTGGTGGTGGCGGTGTGGTAGGGTGAGCGGCGGTGAGCGGAGGCGACCGGAGATGGCCGGAAACATTGAGAGAGAGGGAGAGCGGCTGATTTTTAGTGGAAGAGATATCAAAACCCTAAAATGAGAAAAAGTGTATTATAAGTTGGTTTATATAATATTAGGTTTAGGTTAGATAAAGTCTTGGGACCAATGCTGTAAATAACAAAGTTTAGGGTTGAAGGAATAAAATTTACTATAGGGACCATAGTTGTAATTTAGGCTATCTTTCTTGAAATGAGGCTCGGGGCTCGTTCAAGATAGCAAACGATCAATTCAAGACACGGGAATATCAACACTGCGCTCAGAATAATTTTTCCAATAAAAACGGTTATTCATACGCCTCGTTTCTCACGAATAATAAAATAATCAAAACAAATCGTCGGTTGTGCCAGTACGCGTTGTGTACGAAATTGTAACACCCCCGTTTTTGATATTCGCAGCGGAAATATAAGTTGGGGTGCTACTTCACAGTTCACAGTCATGATGATAGAAAACGACTCGAAAATGAGACGTTTTAGATAAAATTGTTATCATTCATTTATATCAGAGTTACAATATGCAGGTCCCAGCAGGAGGTTCTCAAAATACATGTATAAAAATATATTATTGATTTGAATGATAACATAGTTGGTATGTGCTTAAACACATACCTTTATTTGACCAAAACCGGACCAAAAAGACCAAAAACCCGACCAAAATGCCAAATATATTGTGTTTTTGTGTTTTTACATATGCAGGCACGGATATCGAAGAAAAGGACAAAATCAAGCAAAGAACCGGGAAACCGAGCACGAGATATGGAAGTGTTATTTTTAGCCGGAACCGGGAAAGAAGATTTGGTCAAAAAGTCAACAGAGGTCCTCATATTTTCAGAGATTGTCAATTTCAGCCCTTGGATCTACTTTTGAAAAATGGCATGATCAGTCCCTATAAAATCAGAAGTTACAAAAATGGTCCTTCATTAAAAACACAAATCCTAAAATTACTACACCTTACCCGGATTCACTTTAAATCCAACAAACCAAATCCAATCCACAAACTAAACCCCCAAGCCCAAAGAATAAACCCGCTAGCCCAACTCCTTTTACCTAAACCCGGATCCACCCACAAAACCCCAACCCGGTCAAAGTATTAACTAAAACTAGTCAAACAAAAATAAATAACTCACAAAAATTTACCCGCCCCCCTTTTTATCCTTTCCCAGAAAAGATGAACCCTAATTACCCCGTACCCCCAATTTACCCAATTAAGGGTATAATTGTCTAATCATTAGGTGTCAGGGATGTCAGATGAGGGCAAGAAACACACGCTTGGACACATGGCAGCTTTCTATTGGTCAAGACACCTCATCGAACCTGATCAGACGGCTTGGAATTGAAGATTGGAGGGCAAGGAATGATCAAGGGTTGGAAACAAATCTAAGAAGCACACTATCCCTCGGATTGATGACCTGGAATCAGAGGCTAGAAGGTTCTCCCCTCAGCTATAAATAGGAGGTCGATCCTCATGTTAGTTAGTTAAGTTTTTAGTATAAGGTTACTCTGTCAAAATTATTTACTGTTTTGTAATTTTAAATTTCTTATTGTAACTTTTGAATTTTGTTAATGAAATTTTAATTTTAGATTTACTTTGATCCTGTTTTAGTTAAATTGTTTATCTGAAATTAGTTTATTAAAATTGTTATTAGTTTATTACAAATCATTTCTAGTTTAGTTCTGTTTTAATCTCAGCTTTTGTTCAAATTCCTTTTAAAAAAATCCAAAAATAATTCCAAAAATATTTCAAAAATTCAAAAATATTTTAAACTTAAGCTTCAACAAGCTGTTTTATCTTAATTTTAAGCTAATATAAGCTATCTAGCTTATTGTTAGCTTCTGGTAGTTAAATTCAATTGATATCTCACAAATCCTCAAAAGTCAAATAGAAAGTCAACAAGTCAACATCTGGTCAAAGTAGCAGTTCAGGTGATAAGCTGGGGTGTTAAGCTGATCTGGGTGTTGTTTTTGGCTAATTGATAAGCCTGGGTTCAGATTAGTATTTGGTTCATCCCATTGCAGCCATATCTCTTGTGAACAACTTGTGAGTTCCATATAATTTGCATTCATAAGTTGATTTAGATTAACTGCTTTATTAGAGCTTATTTAGGTTTGGCAATTACTTCTCAGTAGTTTATTTAGTCAGAAAGTTAGTTGAGTTTTATTTTCAGAACTTATTTCAGTTATTCATAGTTTAAGAGTGCAAAAGTAGATTAAAAAGGGTTGTTTGGATTATAAGAAGCTGAGCTTATTACTGTAGCATTGCAATTAAGTGAAATCTGATCTAGCTTAATTAAGGTATTTTGAGTTCATATCAGTTGGAGTTTTGAGGATTTAAGTGCCTAAAGTAAGTTCAGCCTACATTGTGATTTTAAGACTTAATAAGCTTAGAATAAGCATCAGCATAAGCTGAGCTTAATTGGATCTTATTCTTGCAATTCTGAGTTCATTGTAGTTGCCTAAGTAAGTTGTTAAAAGTGTGGTTCATTTGGTCAAGGTTTTCAACAAATTTGCGCCACTTTTACATCTCTGCTGTCACAGAACAAGTGCAGACCTGCACTTGTTTATGGTCTGCTGATCTAAGCTATTTTGTAGCTTATTTAATTAAGCTTTTGCCTTGAAATTTGGTTTGTAGTGAGTTAGTATAATAAGCTATAGGTGTGATATCTGGGATTAAAGTTTTGTGCCTTCTTAGATAGCTTAAAAGAGGCCTGCAAAAGCCCCCTTGGCTGTTCTTAACTTGTTCTTAGTATTAGTGTGTTTTCTTGCTCTGTTCTTGGCTTCTTTTGAATGTGTAGTTGATTGATTTAATTGATCATTTTCAGTCTTTGAATAGTTAGTAGTACAAGCTTCTTAGATTAGCTTTTGTTTTCTATTGAATAGCTTTTGGTTAGCTTTTATAGTTGCTTGAAGTTAGCTGCAAATCAACCTTTTCTGTCCAAAACCAAAAGCTGTGCAGCAGCTTTTGGGATTGTCCCATAAGCTTTTCTGTTGATTGTCAGTTGTTTTAAGCTTTTGTCTATGTGTTTTATCCTATTTGAGCTTTTGGAAATTTTTGGCTAGCTATAGCTTATATTTAGCTTATTTCTCAATTGCTTATTCTCTGTTTTAGCTTAATTAGACATAATCAGCTTTTGAAATTATTTTTCTTAAATTTCTTATTAAAAATTAAAATTACTCTAAAATTTTCAGATTTTATTAATTAGTTTTACTATTTTTAAATCATTTAAATTGTTCTAATTAGTTTTTAATTCATAAAAAAATTATTAAAAAGTCAAAAAAATATTTTTCTTTTTCCAAAAATTTTCTTTTGTCATTTTTAATATAAGAAAATTATTTTTATATTTTTAAGTTTTAAATTTTAGAATTTCATTTTTATTTACGTTTTATAATTCGTCGCGTAACGTTTTTAAATTCAAATTTTCATTTTAAAATTCGTATGCTTAGTTTAATTGTTTCATTAGCTTAATTAGTTGTTTACTTTTATTATTTTATTGTTCGTAGTATAAAATCACCAATCAATCAATCACTCTTTTTCACACTCATTCACCACACGTATTCGACATCGTTTACAACAACTCGATATTCGACCTTCGTTGGGACACGACCCTGGGAAAACGCATACGTTGCCTTTTCCTTTGGAAACTATAAAAAATAGACGAATCAATAGTCCATAGCCAATCCCATGCCAATCCATGCTTCCAATAACCTGAGATAAACATGCTAAAAAGTCAACACAAAGGTTGAGTGAATCCATAGTGTTTAATGTTAAATACTTTTGAACATAAGCTAAGTGGATAGTAATTCGGAAATAACATATTGCCCTAAGTCTCACAATCTCATATATTAATGGGGTATGTGTGTGTGTGGGTGATATCATAAAATGATATAAATATTGGTGTATTTGGTTATCAATCCGGCTAGCGCAAAGTCTATCCATCCGGCTAACACAAATAGGGTGCATTTGGTTATCTATCCGGCTAGCTCAAAGTCTATATATCCGGCTAACACAAATGGGGTGTATTTGGTTATCAATCCGGCTAGTACAAAGACTATCTATCCGGCTAACACAAATAAAGCATCTTAGGCAATATTAATCAGGAAGGCATACAGAAAATACTTATGTTCGGTTTGGTAGCATGTATCTCCCCACATATTTAGAAAAACGTAATAAAAAGTGGGACTATGAACTCACCTGGGCAGTCTGGATGGAAAACAAAAGGAAAGAAAGTTGATAAACGTCTCCGGACAATAAACCTGGGTTGTTATGCCAATATTTAGTAATCATTTCTAATGATTATAGTTTATTTTGTTTCGTTCTGTTTCTTTGTTTGGTTGATGGTTACATATTTTATTTGAACCAACATGTAGTTTCAAAAGTAAGATTTTATCTTTATCTTTTATCTGTAAGTTTTGGGTTCGGTTTATTAAACATATTATGTTAGTATAGAGTCGGGAAAATAAAATAGAAATGATGAAAATATTGATTAGGAAAACTTACGTTTTAATTCCTAAGGTTTGGTCAAATGACAGTTCACACCCTGGACTTTTGGAAAATGACAGTTTCTACCCTCAAGTTTCAAAAATGACAATCTCACCCCTTTTTATTTGTTATTGACAGAAAATACCCTTAAATATATTTATTTACAAAACTAACCCTAAAAACTTTAATTTAATAAAAATCTCTCTTATGAAATATTGGACTTGGCTAGATCTTTGGGCGCGAATAACTTAACGAAAAAGGAATCATTTTACGAGCTTGTGGTTTTTATGAAAAGTCACCTAGGTCGACTTTAAACATATCAATTTTTCATAATTTATGGAAATCGTTTGGTGTTCGAAATATAGTTCAAAAGTCGAGTGATGAAACATGGTTTTGAATGAAATTTTGAAAATAGGTTTTTGACTAGCGCTCGACCCAATTTTGAACTCGAATATTTTCTAAACCACTCGATGGTTTTTCAAAATTCTTCTTTGTAAAATAAGTTCACCAGGTGAACTTTAATATGCCAAAAGATCGAAATTTATAGGGATTATATGAGGGTCGAAATCTAGGTCAGAAGTTGGGTGACTGGTCGACATATATTGAAAAAGAAATAAATCTGAAAATCTGTTTTTAGCTTAGCGATAATGGGCAGTTTTTGGAACTCAATAACTTAACAAAAACTTAATCATTTTTAATGATTGCTGTTTGTAATTAAAGCTAGCTAGGTGAACTTCTTAAATACCGAAAACCAGAAATTAATAAGGTCGTTTGGATGTTGGTTTCGTGGTCAAAAGTAGTTCTGTGGGAGGGATATTTATGAAAAGTAAATAACTGGTGTTTTAAGTTATAGACCTAGCGATAAGAGGCTACTTTTAAGACCCGATAACTTTGTGAGAACTTTATCATTTTCGTTGATTCTTTTTCCTGTCATTAGCTATCTAGGTGAACTACTTAAATATCAAAAATCGAAATTTAACAAGGTCTTTTGGGTGTCGGTTTCTAGGTCACAAGTTGGGTCTCTGGGCTTGTTTTTGTTCGACTGAAAACACAGAAAAAGAACTCGATAGGTATTTTAATGTTTTAAATGTTTTGTAACTAGTTTTTATGCATGATTTAATGTTCGTTGATATGTTCTAACATGTTGAACACATTAATGATTTGTTTAATCAAAAGTTCGAAAACCTAGAGTGCGTTTGGGGTTTACTGTTCGAACAAACAAGATCAAAGAAAAGAAAACCTAGTGTTTTTAGTTATCTTTATTATTAATGGTTACATTTTAATGTTTTTAAAAGTAAATAACAGAAGTAAAGCTGAATTAGAAAGGTTTAGTAATACTTATTTAAGTTGGGATCGACTAGGGTTTAAGAACTTGAATGAAGTGATGCCTTGGACTCGACAGTTCCTCTCCCTCTTCTGGACTTCTTAAGTTAGGTTTGAGAGTATTGTGAGATTTTGATTAGGGCAGAAATAAGTTGGAGTTGTTTTAGTGTTTAGGTTCGATTGGTGTGAAAGAAGAAGGAAGTTTATGTTGCTATTTATAGTAGTGGTAATTAGGGTTTTGTAGCTAAGTGATAAGGAGACATGTTATGCATACAAGGGCTGACAGAAATGGAGAGCTATGCCACATGGATAGGTGGAGGAGGAGGGAGAAGAAGAGGGTGATGTGGCCGGATATGGGGCAAGATTTTTAGCAACCAATAGGGAGGCTTCTTGAAGATAAAGGGTGCCATGTGGAGGGGTTCTTAGGAGAGGGCATGGAGAAGGCTAGGTTCAATGTTTTCTTAATGTGTAAGCTTAGTTTGATTTGTGGTTTTCATGTTAGGATCGAACCAGTTTTTTTAACGGAGAAGTCGAATGAGCTTTAGGTGGTGGTAATTAGGGTTTTAAGGAGTTGTACTTTAAGGTTTAGTGAGGAACTAAGTTGGTTAAGAGGGTTGGTCATCTTAAGAAAATATTTATGGTTTTATATATGTCTATATAAATCGAAATAATTTAGAAATGGAAGAAAAATTATGTTGAGCTTTAAGAAAATTGTAAAACATGCTTAAATGAGTTGTACATAAGTTTAGAAAATTAGAAAAATATAGTTTTAATAATTAATTAAGTAATAAAAATTATTTGTAACTTTTTATTAAGTTAAAAGGAAATTAAATGGAATTTATGATCTTTGTGCATTAGGCACTTGTACTCTGGGCTAAAAGACTTGTAAAAATAATTAAGAAGTTTAGAAAATATCATTTATAAAAGTTATGCATGTATGGTTTGTATTTTGTGCTTTAAAAATAATATAAATGAGATTTTAATAAAAGTTTTGCAAATAAATGATTTTATACATTAATGACTTGTACTATAGCTTAAATAACTTGTAAACTTTATATTTTATAAAAATATTCTAGAAATAAATTAGGGTTTGTGAAATGAATGCATAAAATAACACTTATGTGAAATTAGGGTTTTATCGGGAAGAAAATAGAATTAGGGTTTTTGGTGCTTTAGGAACTTGTACATTAACTTAGATATGTCATATTTTTATGTTATGAGATTTTTTTGTTCATATTTGGTGTTGTGGTAAATTTTGGGGTTTCATAGAAACTCTATACAGATATTGAATGTTTTGTTAAGGATTTTATCGTAAAGTGGTAAATGGTATTCTGTAATATTTTTATATCGTGATGTTTATAAAATAAACATTAGATTTGTTAGGCAGGTCTTGTGGGAGCACGTTTATCAATGATGTGATCTATGTCATATAAGATGAGAGATACATTCAAATAAAATAAATAAATAAAAAAATTTACCTGTGGAAAAAGGATAATAGTTCAGTAAAGTAAATAGGAAATTTTACGAGTGGTTACAGTATCCCTCTGTTGAAGGGAATCTCGTCCCGAGATTCGGCCTGTGTTGGTTGGTAAGTTGAGAAAAATGATGTATAAGGATAGCGAGGTTTAGAATTCTATCTTATTCAGATAGGGAACGCGATAAGGAAAATCGTATAACGATTTGGGTTAGGATGGAAGTTTGATATGCTTAAAATGCCTCAAGGTAAAAATAATATTACTTAAAATATTATCTTATCCTTGGGTCTGATTTTCTATAATGTCGTTTCGCTGATAATCCTTGGTTCTTCATTTAATACCAAAGGATCTAGGTTTGATCAGTTTTATCTCTACTGGATGAGTTAAATTTGAATGTTTTGCCACCTAGTACGTCACTATGCAACGGTCAGATTTCTAAAGTGGATGAATAGTGATTCTAACGTTCGAGTATAACGATCGAATTTCTCTTATAAATACCACATTTCTAATCCTCATTTTTCATCACAAAATTTCCTTTCTAAAACCTCAAATATGCCGCACCTTGTTACATTCTTAGCGATTGTCTACGTGGTCCTTGCGGTTTCTTATTTAGCTTACGTCCCTAATGAAGATCATGCTTTCCTAGTTTGTGCTCTAGCAATCGTTATGCCTATCGTGGTCTTTGCTATTGGAGTTGACAAGATATGGGGGTAAGGTTTATTTCTCTAAGTATCTTCCGAAATTCTCGTATTTATTCTGACGCCTAGTTTTTATTCTCGTAGGATAATCAAGGTCATTCATCCTGTCGTGGCTCTAGCTATTGTGTTGTTGGTGGCTACCCTCATATTCATGACGGGTCAACCTTTCAAAGAATCTATTCCTTATCTTGTAATCATTGTAACCTTAGTATTTCCATTCTTAATCATTTCCCTATGTATGAACTTCCGAGGTTATGATTAAATCTTAGGGTTTTTCTATCCATAATGTTGTAAAATTCCTATCTTAGAGATGGTGGGCAGTAGATGTAGACTTTTGTTGTATGAAATCAAAATAATGATTTATAAACAATTTGTTTTGTTTCAATATTTTACTTTTGAATGAAAATTTGTAATAGAAATTCTGAAAATATATCTATCCAATTCGTTACATGATTCTTCCAAAATTATACATAGTTGATCAGGTTATGTATAATTAAGGACCAAATGATGTAATGTTTCGTACAGTCACTGTGGTATTTATTCAAAAAGTTTTAGATGGCATTCAACGCTTTATTTTTAAATAATAACTTCATAAATAATTTTTCAAAAGCACCGGAATTTTTTTTTTTTTTTTTTTTTTTTTTTTTTTTTTTTTTTTTGTCCCACTACAGTGATGGGTTAAGGTTTTCTAAAGGATTAATGGGATAACCTCAAAATAAATCTTAGAGTTCGTCTAAGGTTTTACTAGGCAATGTCTATGAATAGGGTTTGGGAAAATAGAATAGATATGAAAGCTATACGCATATTTGGAAATATGAAGAAATTATCGCGAAATAGAGATTTCATAGAGTAAAAAGATAGTTTATTTAGATTACGTTCATCGTAGCTAAGGAGTATCTGAAAGGAAAATTACAACTTAGAGGGTTCTAAACCTCAATTTATTCATTACTTCCGAGATATCAAACTTAAAAGTCATACTAGGTCATAGATATGATTTCTTAACGAGTTCTAGTTTTCTTCCGAATCAGTCTTAGTCTTCCAGTTGGGATTGAAGTTCGGGCATCGATTTATCTTATGTCCTTTTCCTTTACATCCGAAACAAGTCACGGTTAATGGTTGTGGGTCGGCTCCTATCATCTTACAGTTTCTGGTCTGATGTCCTATCTCCTTGCATCTTCCACACTTGACAAAACAATCTCCAATATGATGTAACTCACATTGTTGACATAGAGGTTGTTTTCCATGATAAACAACTTCATGAGTAAGATGATTGTGATAGTGGCAGGCGGGGGTAGTGAGTAGGGATGGTGGTTTCTATTTCACTATGTTTTCTCTTTTGGTTATTTTGCTTAGTTCCTAAGGTATGGGTAGTGGTAGGTTTAGTCGTTCCTTCTGGGCATTTGTTATAAACTGGTCTATAACCCGTAAATCTCTTAGGGGTACAAGACACATTCATTTTCTTCTTTTCTGTAGCCTTCTTATTGCTTCCTAAGCAAACCGTCGTAGTCGCCTCGAGTACTGCTGTAATGAGGTTGATTACCAACTTCTGGATAACTTCGGGAGTCATTGGCGTAGTATTTTTCATTCTAACGTTCTTCCGGATATGTCTGGTTAATTATCGGGGATAAAAGGATTAACTCTTGGTATAGCTGCTAAGGAATTAACTAATTCTCTTAAATTTCAGCAACTTTCTCTTCATTCATCAAGGTTCTCTTCTGAAATTTTATCTTATGGGGTTCTATGGTTATGATACGTCGGGATGAGAATAGAATAATATTAATAACTTGATCAATTGTTTTTACCGAAAACAATTAATACAAGATCTTTTATTAATATTGCATGAAGTAAATTTAGGGTTTTCTATCGTTATCATAAGGGTTAATCCTCAAATTTCTCTGTTGCTTAATGGGTTCTATGTTTAGTTAGCTAGGTAAGTGACACTTATTGGACTCTAGGTATAGTTTATACGAAACCATTTGTTTATTAAACAAATGATAGAGTTTCTGGAGTGTCAAATTCAAGAGGATTTGAATTGACATCTTTCTGAATTTTTTCTTAACGTGAATTTTGTCCTAACCTCGAATGTTATTGGGTAACCAATTTACTTTTCGTCGGATGTGGTTTTCTAAGAGAATAGGTAGGTGATGTACATATAGTACGGAAAGTTGTTTCGTTAAGTTCGGGAGTTTAGGGGAATAGGATACTATAGTAACCCGCAAATAGTGATTATTAGCAATTCGAAATTGTAAATAAAGCTAATCAAATAGTTATCAGATATGAGCATTACCCATGCCAAATAATCATAATAAAGGATGCTCTAAATACTGAAACATACCTGGCACGGAGGGCGTAGGACTTTATAGTGTAAGTTTATTTATTTTTGAAAACGCGGTTATAGTCCAATGTTTAAAAACACTTGGTTCTCTATAACCATGAGCTCTGATACCACTCTGTAACACCCCCATTTTCGATATTCGCAGCGGAAATATAAGTTGGGGTGCTACTTCACAGTTCACAGTCATGATGATAGAAAACGACTCGAAAATGAGACGTTTTATATAAAATTGTTATCATTCATTTATATCAGAGTTACAATATGCAGGTCCCAGCAGGAGGTTCTCAAAATACATGTATAAAAATATATTATTGATTTGAATGATAACATAGTCCATAGCCAATCCCGTGCCAATCCATGCTTCCAATAACCTGAGATAAACATGCTAAAAAGTCAACACAAAGGTTGAGTGAATCCATAGTGTTTAATGTTAAATAATTTTGAACATAAGCTAAATGGATAGTAATTCGGAAATAACATATTGCCCTAAGTCTCACAATCTCATATATTAACGGGGTGTGTGTGTGTGTGGGTGATATCATAAAATGATATAAATATTGGTGTATTTGGTTATCAATCCGGCTAGCGCAAAGTCTATCCATCCGGCTAACACAAATAGGGTGCATTTGGTTATCTATCCGGCTAGCTCAAAGTCTATCTATCCGGCTAACACAAATGGGGTGTATTTGGTTATCAATCCGGCTAGTACAAAGACTATCTATCCGGCTAACACAAATAAAGCATCTTAGGCAATATTAATCAGGAAGACATACAGAAAATACTTATGTTCGGTTTGGTAGCATGTATCTCCCCACATATTTAGAAAAACGTAATAAAAAGTGGGACTATGAACTCACCTGGGCAGTCTGGATGGAAAACAAAAGGAAAGAAAGTTGATAAACGTCTCCGGACAATAAACTTGGGTTGTTATGCCAATATTTAGTAATCATTTCTAATGATTATAGTTTATTTTGTTTCGTTCTGTTTCTTTGTTTGGTTGATGGTTACATATTTTATTTGAACCAACATGTAGTTTCAAAAGTAAGATTTTATCTTTATCTTTTATCTGTAAGTTTTGGGTTCGGTTTATTAAACATATTATGTTAGTATAGAGTCGGGAAAATAAAATAGAAAGGATGAAAATATTGATTAGGAAAAGTTACGTTTTAATTCCTAAGGTTTGGTCAAATGACAGTTCACACCCTGGACTTTTGGAAAATGACAGTTTCTACCCTCAAGTTTCAAAAATGACAATCTCACCCCTTTTTATTTGTTATTTATAGAAAATACCCTTAAATATATTTATTTACAAAATTAACCCTAAAAACTTTAATTTAATAAAAATCTCTCTTATGAAATATTGGACTTGGCTAGATCTTTGGGCGCGAATAATTTAACGAAAAAGAATCATTTTACGAGCTTGTGGTTTTTATGAAAAGTCACCTAGGTCGACTTTAAACATATCAATTTTTCATAATTTATGGAAATCGTTTGGTGTTCGAAATATAGTTCAAAAGTCGAGTGATGAAACATGGTTTTGAATGAAATTTTGAAAATAGGTTTTTGACTAGCGCTCGACCCAATTTTGAACTCGAATATTTTCTAAACCACTCGATGGTTTTTCAAAATTCTTCTTTGTAAAATAAGTTCACCAGGTGAACTTTAATATGTCAAAAGATCGAAATTTATAGGGATTATACGAGGGTCGAAATCTAGGTCAGAAGTTGGGTGACTGGTCGACATATATTGAAAAAGAAATAAATCTGAAAATCTGTTTTTAGCTTAGCGATAATGGGCAGTTTTTGGAACTCAATAACTTAACAAAAACTTAATCATTTTTAATTATTCCTGTTTCTAATTAAAGCTAGCTAGGTGAACTTCTTAAATACCGAAAACCAGAAATTAATAAGGTCGTTTGGATGTTGGTTTCGTGGTCAAAAGTAGGGCTGTGGGAGTGATATTTATGAAAAGTAAATAACTGATGTTTTAAGTTATAGACCTAGCGATAAGAGGCTACTTTTAAGACCCGATAACTTTGTGAGAACTTTATCATTTTCGTTGATTCTTTTTCCTGTCATTAGCTATCTAGGTGAACTACTTAAATATCAAAAATCGAAATTTAACAAGGTCTTTTGGGTATCGGTTTCTGGGTCACAAGTTGGGTCTCTGGGCTTGTTTTTGTTCCACTGAAAACACAGAAAAAGAACTCGATAGGTATTTTAATGTTTTAAACGTTTTGTAACTAGTTGTTATGCATGATTTAATGTTCGTTGATATGTTTTAACATGTTGAACACATTAGTGATTTGTTTAATCAAAAGTTCGAAAACCTAGAGTGCGTTTGGGGTTTACTGTTCGAACAAACAAGATCAAAGAAAAGAAAACCTAGGGTTTTTAGTTATGTTTATTATTAATGGTTACATTTTAATGTTTTTAAAAGTAAATAACAGAAGTAAAACTGAATTAGAAAGGTTTAGTAATACTTACTTAAGTTGGGATCGACTAGGGTTTAAGAACTTGAATGAAGTGATGCCTTGGACTCGACAGTTCCTCTCCCTCTTCTGGACTTATTAAGTTAGGTTTGAGAGTATTGTGAGATTGTGATTAGGGCAGAAATAAGTTGGAGTTGTTTTAGTGTTTAGGTTCGATTGGTGTGAAAGAAGAAGGAAGTTTATGTTGCTATTTATAGTAGTGGTAATTAGGGTTTTGTAGCTAAGTGATAAGGAGACATGTTATGCATACAAGGGCTGACAGAAATGGAGAGCTATGCCACATGGATAGGTGGAGGAGGAGGGAGAAGAAGAGGGTGATGTGGCCGGATATGGGGCAAGAGTTTTAGCAACCAATAGGAAGGCTTCTTGAAGATGAAGGGTGCCATGTGGAGGGGTTCTTAGGAGAGGGCATGGAGAAGGCTAGGTTCAATGTTTTCTTAATGTGTAAGCTTAGTTTGATTTGTGGTTTTCATGTTAGGATCGAACCAGGTTTTTAATGGAGAAGTCGAATGAGCTTTAGGTGGTGGTAATTAGGGTTTTAAGGAGTTGTACTTTAAGGTTTAGTGAGGAACTAAGTTGGTTAAGAGGGTTGGTCATCTTAAGAAAATATTTATGGTTTTATATATGTCTATATAAATCGAAATAATTTAGAAATGGAAGAAAAATTATGTTGAGCTTTAAGAAAATTGTAAAACATGCTTAAATGAGTTGTACATAAGTTTAGAAAATTAGAAAAATATAGTTTTAATAATTAATTAAGTAATAAAAATTATTTGTAACTTTTTATTAAGTTAAAAGGTAATTAAATGGAATTTATGATCTTTGTACATTAGGCACTTGTACTCTGGGCTAAAAGACTTGTAAAAATAATTAAGAAGTTTAGAAAATATCATTTATAAAAGTTATGCATGTATGGTTTGTATTTTGTGCTTTAAAAATAATATAAATGAGATTTTAATAAAAGTTTTGCAAATAAATGATTTTATACATTAATAACTTGTACTATAGCTTAAATAACTTGTAAAATTTATATTTTATAAAAATATTCTAGAAATAAATTAGGGTTTGTAAAATGAATGCATAAAATAACACTTATGTGAAATTAGGGTTTTATCGGGAAGAAAATAGAATTAGGGTTTTTTGTGCTTTAGGAACTTGTACATTAACTTAGATATGTCATATTTTTATGTTATGAGATTTTGTTGTTCATATTTGGTGTTGTGGTAAATTTTGGGGTTTCATAGAAACTCTATACAGATATTGAATGTTTTATTAAGGATTTTATCGTAAAGTGGTAAATGGTATTCTGTAATATTTTTATATCGTGATGTTTATAAAATAAACATTAGATTTGTTAGGCAGGTCTTGTAGGAGCACGTTTATCAATGATGTGATCTATGTCATATAAGATGAGAGATACATTTAAATAAATAAAAAAAATTTACCCGAGGAAAAAGGATAATAATTCAGTAAAGTAAATAGGAAATTTTACGAGTGGTTACAGAAATTTTCACGTTTCGCGAGATAAATTTCACGTTTTCAAACCAAATAAGTTCAGAAAGGATCCGTTTATGAGGAACGGAGAAAGTCTCAAATAAAAAGTATATTCGGAAAATTATGGGTGGTTACAGTCTCACCTCCTTAACGGAATCGCGACCTCGCGATTCAATTCAAGTTACTCGTTACGGTTGAAAAGAAATGAGTACATACACACGAGGATTCGTCGTCACGTTCTCACGTGAATTCAGGACTTTTTCACGAGCTTCGACGAGCTTTGTCGATAAGGATGTGACTTTACTAAAGTCGTTTGACTTCATGGTTCAAGATTTTGATAGGTTTCTCAACAAGTTTTAAACATTCGTCAATCTGGATTATTCCCGAAGGAGTAGCAACTGCCTCATCGGCAAGTCGTTTCTTCATATTGTACATAAACATGTTGTGGACACTGCTGGGTCCTAGCGGTAGCTCGAGTCTGTGAGCTACTAGTCCAACTCTAGCGAGGATTTCAAAGGATCAATACAGCGGGGATTAAGCTTCCCACGTTTACTTAACGTATCACACCTTCTCACGGTGAATCTTTAAGCATAATCTAAGTTTTATCTGGAAATTCAAGGGGTTTACGTCATTTGCCAGCATGCTCTTCTGACGACTCGTGAGCAGCGTATAACTCGTTTCTGATCTGAACGATTTTCTCGGTAGTCTCAATGAACAAATTCGGGGTCGGTAAGTTGGGTATCCCCAATTTCTACCCATCAAGTCAGCGATCGGCACTTGCAACCATATGGTGTCTAGTACGGTGCCGTGAAATACTGGAGTCGTAGGTATCGTCATAAGAGAATTTGGCCAACAGGGGGTGTCGATACCAACTATTGCCAAATTACGCAGGAACACAACATGTCCCTTAACACTCGAATGATTTTTCCGCTTCGGCCATCAGTCTGGAGATGATACATAGTATTCATCTCCAAATATGTTCTCATGGCTCTTTGGAGTGATTGTCAAGAATTTGATGTGAAACAACTATCACGATCAGAGAATGGTAAGAGTCGACACTCTATACCGGGTGATGATTCCCGATGCATATTGACGAGCAAGTTTGCCAATACTGTCGTTTCATGGGTTAGCAGAAAGTGAGTAGATTAGATGGGATTATCAACAATCACTCTGATAGCGGCGCGAGATTTACTTCCAAGGTTTCATTTATGACGTAATTAATTATCTGGTAAGGAGGTAGCAAGGATCACTGGTACTTCCGAGGGACGAGTGAAAAGTCAGGTGGTTGTCCCAAGGAATCGCGGTTACAGTTACTCCTTAGAGTCTCAGGATTTCTGATGGGCGTGGAATCTCTGCCAAATAGAGAGTTTAGCGAGTTCAGAGTATAATTCTGAGGGAAGGTGTTGATTGCCATAAGCAATCAGTTGGTTTAATCAGTAGTGTACGAGGTACTCCAAAACAGAAGGTACAACATTGATTGAAACGCTTCGATTAAGCAATCCCGATCAGAAAGATGAACATCATCGATTGAGCACAAGGCTTAGAGTAGAGGCGACTGTAGCAAGGTCACAACAAAACGAGGTCGGATAACAAATCCAAATCTAGGATGACGTTCAAAATCATAAAATCAAACAATTCGAATTCAATCAGAATCAAAACCAATCCAAACGTAGTCAAAATCAAATCCAAACAAAGCAAAAATTAAATCCAGACGTAGCCAAATTCAAACATAAGCGTAGATAAAATCAAATCCAAACGTAGTCAAAAATCAAATCCAAAAGTAGCCAGAATCAAATCCAAACGAAGCTAAAATCAAATTCAAACGTGGCCAAAAATCAAATCTGAACGTTCCAGTAAGCTCAGACGGCTTATAATGTTCTCAAGGAGTTACAAATAACTCGGATTCAAACGATGCCAATCGGATCTAACTCGACCCGATGCAAAATACGGCCAGACAGCGGCAAACAGGATTTCCATATAATGGAGACGTATAGCGATGCCAAGGGCATTACAGTTCATACGGTGTTGTGATGCCAGTGTGTAGTGTGTGTGGAAGTAAAATTCCATGTTCGTGTACACACGCAAAACTGTACCATTCCAAAATCCAAAAGTCAACTCGGACATAATTCCATTATAACTACTCCAAATATCGCAAAATTCACCTCTGAGTCAGACATAGGTGATCAGGCTATGTCCAACTGTCCCTGGTTGAATATAGGTGATCAGTCTATATTCACCCGAGGTTCAATGAATTTTGGGATACTCAGCCTAGTTATACTAGTAGTATGTCCTTTACATCCAAAATCATTCCCAAAACCACGACAAGTGTATAAACTCGACATTCAGTAGTGAGATTACGCAAGAAAATAGCGTAACTCTGTGACATGTACGGTGCGTGCATAAGTATATGGAAATGCTTATGGTGAACAACTAAAATGAGCGGATATAAAATATCTAATAGTCAGGCACACATCTCAACAAATATAGAATCAAGCATCTCATCAAACAACTCGTCAAATATACCATGAACATCTCATCTAATATATCATCAATTATCTCGTCATATCAATTAAATCCTCAAATAAAATCGTACGCGAGGCATCAGCTTGGCAGGCAGGCACGTGTCGGTCATAGGGTTAAGTTTTCGCCAAAAGTGGTTATAGTCCAGGTTTTTGAAAATAAACCCAGTTCTCTATAACCTAGGCTCTGATACCAATCTTGAACACCCCGAAAATCGGGTCCAGCGGAAGCATACATGTCACTAGGGTGCTACTAAATTGGTATCACACCACAAGGTACAAAGAACGGTTTTACCTTAACCGTTTAGAAGAAAGTTTCATTATCAAAACATTAAGTTTACATCATTCAAAATATAGTGCGGAAGTAAGGCCCATAAAATAAATAAAGCGGTCCCAAATATAAATATCAGAGTCGTCTTTGACCATGCCCCTTGCCAAGCGCCTTCAGAAATAAGCTATCACATTAAACCTGAAAATACATACTAAAAGGGTCAGCTTACGCTGGTGAGTTCATAGGTTTTAGTTTAAAATGTAAAGCATTCAGATAACGATTTCCTAGCAAAGGCATTGTAAATCCACTCAGTCCCAAGTCCCGCCCATACAAGACTTGCAACCTGTGTGTTTACAACCCACTGCCAAATAAGATTTGGTTTAGGTAAACAAAGTAGTAGGTGGACCAAGATAATGGATTTGCTACACTGGAGTAAGTTAGATATAATCACGAAATCCACATCATGAGCCGCCCTCAAGGAGGGTCTCATATCATAACCAATCATGAGCCGCCCTCAAGGAGGGTCTCATATCATAACCAATCATTCCAATATCAATCATTATAATGTCAATCATTCCAATGTCATAACGAGATCTCAAGTAGGGTCTTATGCGACTCTAGCCAGGTGACATGGTTATAGCAAGGGGTTGTTACTATGGTCTAGGCCGTAAGCAGATATCTATTCTTAGCTAGGCATCATGGTTATAGCAAGGGATTGCTAGTCTAGACTAAGTCAACATCTACCGCAAGTAAAATCCTTAGCCAGTCAACAAGTTATAGCAATTCCAAAACGACGGTTAGGTCCATTCAAAATAGTTTAAATGTTCTCACTCATGAATACCAGATAAATCACGTAATGTCATCAAATAACCAGATATAATGTATCAGCCAAATAGTCAAAATAGAGCAAGTAGTTCACATATTCCAAATAAACAGTCATGAGTTTAGTTAAAAACGAGCATGTATTCTCCCCCGAAAATAGTTAGAAAACCGGTAAAATTAGGGGCCATGAACTCACCTTAGCCACAGCAATGCAGGAATCACAACAGACACAACTCACATCGATAGTACACGGAGGTACAAGCACGGCGGTACACAACGGTCTAGGATCGGCACAACCTAATACGTATACGATTATCTCAAAATACGTCTCGCAAAATAATAAAGTCTATAAAAGACAATGTGTCGTAGTTTTCGTGGATTACTCAGTTTTCAAAACTTATCAAAAGTTTAGTATAAACGTTTCGTGTGGTGTGGTAAGAAGACATAGAATCGACAGACAACTCACGCCAAAGAGAAGAGACATCAACAAACTCGAGAGAATTCTGACGAGAGCTCAAACCAAGGAAGACAACTCTAGAAGTTAACGACAAACAACCATCTCAAATAAAATATCTCAGTTTGTACCTTTCGACATTTACCCCGTTATCCCCAAATAATTTGTATAAAACATAAACGTTTTATAAGAAAATGAGTTTAACTAATAAAATTAGTTTTTCTTGAGTCGTCGAGACTTGGATTAACCAAAGATGAATTCTCAATATTTAATAAGTTTTATGTCTCGCTATGGTACTTGTAAATATTAGTTTTGGTTTTATTAAAGATTTTGTGTCCGGTCTGAGTTTAATATATTAAAGTCTTTTCGAGTTGAATATATTATACCGTCTCAAGTCTCAAAATGTTCAATAAGTCCAATATCTAATGTTGACATGTTGTACATCCGATAACGATCCATGATTTTCCAACGTCCAAGTATAATAGCCAAAATCCGTATTCAAATCCAAATCACAATTTCTATATATTCCGGAACGTACCAATGTCTATGAGAGTTAAAACGTTAGTCCGATAACAATCTAAATTAAATTTCCCAAACACACAATATATTAATTCAACTCATTTTAAAACCCAAGTTCAATCACAAATGGAAATCTAATGGGCTTTGGCCCGACAACCCAATAAACAAAATCACTTTTACGTGGGCTATTGAGCCCAAACAAATTTTTATCACCATTCCTGTCTATAATAATTTTGGACTACAAACATAACCAAAAACCAAAACGTACCCTTCTTATGCTGACAACAACAGACTCCACTCGGACCAACAATGAGATTTACAAGACTTACCGAGACCACTTGGTCTCGGTTCAGATTTACCTCGTTCGAACCAGTAGCGACCAACAGTCACGACTCCCACCAAGTCTTAACATCACTACACCAAAACTATAACAAAAGAATGCATTTACTTGTTATGCCGAGACCAAGAGGTCTCGGCTCGAAACCGTTTACCGCGACAGCCAAAACAACGCAACCAAAACTAATCCGAATTCAAATCCACTTTCGACACACCATTAATCTCAAAAATAAACGTACCACACCGAGATCTCAAGGGTCTCGGCTTCGAGCCACAAGGTTAACACCGAATTAACTAGACTCAACCCAACACTCAAATAAGCTCACAAGCTTGATATTCAATTCAAATAAGCTAAAAGCCTCAAAATAAGCAACTAAAATCCGCGACCCACTCGGGTCAACTCGACCCGAGAACAAACTCGAAGCAAAATGGACAACTTATACAACAAGTTCTTACCACACGAACAAGTTTCAAAATATGATTATATCCGGTTTTCAAGTCACGATTTAATAGTTATATTCATTGTTTAAATCCCACGAAAACATTAACAATACTTAATCGGTAATAAAAATATAAAAGAAAATATATAACGACGGGCTTCTCGGTTTTACCATGACGAGAAGGAGAAGAGAACGAGGCGGTGGAGACGATGGCGCGTGGTGACTGGAAACTCGAACCAAAACCTTCGATCTATACACGTTACGGCTACAAACATGGGGTCGCCGAAAAACTTCGCCAGAAAAATCATAAGTTACCGAGAGTGGAGGAAATAGGTGAGGGAGGGTTGGAGGCGCGTGAGCCATATAGAAATGACGAGGAGGGTGAGAGGATTAAGGTGGTGTTGGCGGTGTGGTAGGGTGAGCGGCGGTGAGCGGTGGTCGGAGGCGACCGGAGATGGCCGGAAACATTGAGAGAGAGGGAGAGCGGCTGATTTTTAGTGGAAGAGATATCAAAACCCTAGAATGAGAAAAAGTGTATTATAAGTTTGTTTATATAATACCAGGTTTAGGTTAGATAAAGTCTAGGGACCAATGCTGTAAATAACAAAGTTTAGGGTTGAAGGAATAAAATTAACAAAGTTTAGTTGTAATTTAAGCTATCTTTCTTGAAATGAGGCTCGGGGCTCGTTCAAGATAGCAAACGATCAATTCAAGACACGGGAATATCACCACTGCGCTCAGAATAATTTTTCCAATAAAAACGGTTATTCATACGCCTCATTTCTCACGAATAATAAAATAATCAAAACAAATCGTCGGTTGTGCCAGTACGCGTTGTGTACGAAATTTTCACGTTTCGCGAATTAAATTTCACGTTTTCAAACCAAATAAGTTCAGAAAGGATCCGTTTATGAGGAACGGAGAAAGTCTCGAATAAAAAATATATTCGAAAAATTACGGGTGGTTACATTGCTACCATTTACAACTATGTGACTTGGTTTAGAACTTGACTTATTTTTCAAATCAGACTCAGTTCTGTCTTCAGCAGCACACGGTACCACGGTACCATTAACTTTAATGGTGCCGTGTGTACATTTAGTGGTGTCGTCTGATGTTTTGACAGAATTTGTGGGTTTGACAGATTCTACCTTTTCTGTTTTACTTGTTGAAGCATTATCTGTTTCTTTTTCAAACCTACTGATCCTAAATACATTTTCTTTGAGTTTTTCGTTTTCTACTCGATGTCTTATTCATGACTTGCATTCTACATCTACTTCTTTATTTTTCTCAAGTCTTTTAACTTGATTCTTTAGTTCTAACACTTGCATTTCAAGTTCATGTAATTTCAATTTTAGTGATTTGTTTCTACCTAAAATTTTGGAACTAACTTTGCATAGTTTATTATATTCTTCATTTAGTGTGTTCTCATTTATTGAGGAATTATCATCAAGATAATCAGGATAGTCGTAACGTACCTCATGACAAGCTTAAGCCATTAGGCCTGTTTTGTCCTTGGGCTTCTTCTATTCTTCTTCACCGCTATCACTCCAAGAGCCTCCTATGAAAGCTCGTTGGTTGTTGGATTTCAGTAATTTGGGACATTCTCCTATGAGATGATTAGGATCTCCGCATCTAAAACATCTCCTATCAATTGTCCCATTCTTTTCAACTCGGTTCTTTTGTGATGTCTTCTTTTCATCACGAGGTTACCTAACGAACCTACCTCTTCTCCTAAAGAACTTCTTAAAGTCCCTAACCGCTAATGCATATTCTTCATCTTCACTATCGGAACAAGAACATTCCTCATCACTAGACTCCTTCTTGGCCTTTAATGCTAGAGATCTAACTCTTTCACTTTTGCCTTTAACTATATCGGAGTCTTTCTTGATTATCATCTCGTGAACTTTCAAGTTTCCTATTAGTTCATCAAGTGACAATGTCGCCAAGTCCTTTGACTCTTCAATGGCGGTGACATTTGCTCTCCATTTAGGATGTAGAGCCCTAAGAAACTTCCTAACATAATTCTTGCTAGAGTAACCTTCATCAAGAGCTTTAAGACTAGTGATAATAGTGTTAAATCTAGCAAAAGCATTATCTATTAACTCATCTTCCGAAATGGAAAATGGTTCATATTGTTGAACAAGAAGATCAATCTTGTTCTCTTTGACTTGATTATTACCTTGGTGAGTGACTAACAAAGTTTTCCAAATATCTTTTGCCGTATTACACATGAAAATTCTTTCAAAATCCTTTTTAGGCAAAGCATTGTAAATCATCATTTTAGCCTCATTATTTTTGGCTAGTTTTCTTTTAAGTTCATCACTTTGTTTATCATAAGAAACTATTTTATCCTTTTTAGTTTCCGGATTCATTTGAATCGGTTTAAAGTCACCCTCGGTAATAACATGCCAAAGATCAATGTCTTTTGATTTCACATACGTTTTAAATCTTGTTTTCCAATAAATAAAACAATCGGTTTCGAAAATTGGTGGTCTTTACATAGATTTCCCTTCTAGATATTTGTCGGAATCCATTGATCGATTCAAGTTTTAAAATACAATATACTTTAAAATCTTGACTGACGTGGCTCTGATACCAATTGTGGAAAACTAGAAGGGGGGGGGGGGTTGAATAGTTTTACCGGTTTTTAAGCTCTTTTGAAAACCTCTTAAAAGTCTACTTATTGAAAACCTTGATTCGAATCTTATGTGTAATCAATCAACACCAATATGAACTACACTAAACTAACTAATAATAAGTAAAGTAAATAAAGAGAAGAGTTGGAAAGATCAAACTGGGACAAAGGATTTATAGTGGTTCGGCTATGAAGCACCTCTTCGCCCTACTCCACTCCCTGAGTACCACACTTGAGAGTTTCAAGCACTATGTCAAGGGAGGTTGTTAACATAGTGGATCAAGGGAGGTTGTTAACATAGTGCTTGAAACTCTCGAGTGTGGTACTCGGGGAGTGGAGTAGGGCGAAGAAGAGCTTCATAGCCGAACCATTATAAATCCTTTTGTCCTGGTTTGATCTTTCCATCTCTACTCTTTACTTTCATTACTTATTATTAATTAGTTTAGTGTGTAGTTCATATTGGTGTTGTTTAATTGAACATAAAAATCGAATCAAAGGTTTCCAATAGAAAAGTTTTTAAGAAAAGTTAAAAGAACTAATAGAACTTAAAAACTGGTAAAACTATTCAACCCCCCCCCCCTTCTAGTTTTTCACATGGACTACGAAACATATTTTTAAATATTTCACTTTGTAAGTCTAGTTGTACGTACACTGTTATTGTTACCAAAATTTCCAGTGATATTTTTCTTGACAACCATTACATTCATGTGATCCACAAGAACAAAAGTACAAGATCTGAACCGACGGTTGCGGAGAATAGGTGCAACGGGGAATCATGGGAATAACAAAAGACTAAAACCAAAACAAAAGTTAAAACATGGATCAATCATAACACAACGTTTTTCATTGATATTTCTTCAATGCCTTTTGCCTGAACCACAACTTTTTTTGCTTTTCTTTTCTTTAGTTGTTGAAAAAAATATTCAAGAATTTTAAACCTGTTTTCCAAGGCATAAACCTTTTCTAAGCCGGGATCATCATTCTCTTGATTCACCTCCTCATTAACACCCAAAAGCTCATCATAGTAGAATTCTTTTTCCCTCAGTCAATTGAGAATTTTGACCCTCGTCCGATCATCTACTTGCCTATACGAACCGTATTCAGAAATTGGTTCGGCACCAAAACCTTCGAGGACTAGGTCAAAGAGAAAAGGGTTGTCTAACACTTGCTCATACTCCTCTTTATTAGTCTCAAATGGGTACACAGCCATTGTTAGGTGATTTGTTCGTTTGGGATTAGTGTATGTTTATAAGCAATTTGTTCGAGTATTAAATGGACCTTTTTTTCCAAAATTTAGACCTTTGGTTGATCATCTTTATTTGATGGGTGAAAGAAATAACGCAGGAAAAAAGTCTCTTAAGCGACTTTTTAGGGGGTATATAAGCGACTTTCTAAAATCCAACTCTAGGGTGCAAGTGGCATGTAATGATGACTTCAGTCCTGGTAAACAAGTGGCATGCATGATATCAAGCAACTTTTTTTAAGCGACATTTTATTATTTATTTATTAAAGCGACTTCTTACCCAAATACCAAAATATTTTGTAGTATAATTATTTTTCTAAAAGATTGTTGTGTACTAATTATTTTTAATTTCATAGTTGTTGTTTTGGTAATTGTTTGAAGGTTTTTAAATCTTTTCTGTGTTGTGCTTTTTATTTACCTATTTTCTAAAAGATTGTTGTGTAATTATTTTTAAAAATACAACGTTTTTCCATTCTATAAACATTAGAATACCAAAAATTGAAAATCACTACAAGTTTTATGTCTATTGATACAAAAAAATAAAAAAATAAAAAATAAATAAAAAAAAAAGGAAGAAAATGAAAATTTTAAAACCTTTGATAATACAAAATTCTTTGCATGGGAAAAGGGAAGAGGCGCTTGTTCAGTTTTTGTGTGTCTCGATGTTACAGATATTTTTTGTTTCATCATTACTTTTCTATATAAAAATCTACTCATTCAATTGATGGGATAGCGAACCGGCGTTGCATGTACTCAAGGCTATATGTACTATCAGTTTCCCACTCTCCTATACATATACTCTCTCCTCCTAAGACACACACACACACACACAGACACATCTAATTTTCCATCTCATTTACAATCTAATCTGACAAAAAACATCAATGGCTCGTCTTGAACGTTTTGATGAACTTGCTAAAGCTTGCGGTTCCACCTTGTTGGAACGCCAATTAGATTTATATTTTGAGAGGTCTGTTGCTGAAGAAAAGGCTCTAGATAGTGATATTAGGAAGGTCTACTTGAAGTTATGTGATTCCATTAATGAAACTCGTGGTTTTGTTAAGGAAGTTTCTGTTATGAAGGGTAGGGAAGATTCGGTTGAGACTACAAAGTTTCTTAGGCATCGTCTGCATAAGGATAGCCTTAGGTTGATGTCTTTGATGATTTCCATGGAGATTGAATTAAGTCAGCATGAGAAGGAGATATTTGTTGAGAAGCTGAAGGGGTGGTTGCCATTCTAGGGTCTGGGACATATGTTGTTGGTATTTGGGGTTTTTGGTCTAGTCTTTTGGTAACTTGGTTGTTGGTTAATATCAATTAGTATGGTTTATTTTAGGGTGTCTCCTTGGCTGGGTTTAGATTGGTTTTATGTATTTCCATTATCATGTGTCTCATGATTTATGTATGATAATGGTTGTTCATGTTATTATGAATGAATGATTAATTATATATTTTATGATGTTTATTTAATTTGCAAATGCTTATTGGTTTTTATTTATTCATTTGATCGAGTTTTACTTCTTTAAGTTTTGGTTATTGTGATATTCATGATTGATGGAATTCAAAATGACATATATTTATGGTACTGTGCCTATATTGCTTATTAAGAACTACTTATGTTATTGCTTATTCATAACTGGTTATTGTACTGCTTATTTTGAAGGTTTTCTTAGGTGTAGTTTGTTAGTTTAGTGTAGTGTTCTAAAGTCAAGATTTAGGAATAGCAAAATGAAGTATGGTTATTTTAAAGTGCTTGTATTGATAAGCTGATGTTGTCTTTTGGAAATTTAATTTTCACATTATGGTATTGGTGCAAAATTAAGTATGCTTATTATAAAGTGCTTATTTTGAATTCAGAGAGACTTGGGTTTATGTTTGGATGAAAGATTGGAATGGACTGTCATGTTTTCCTCTTGTTGACAGAGATAGTAAATGGTGAGAGATAGTGCATGGTTGTCAAAGATAATCATGTTTGTGTATTAACTAATTATGCTGTTATCAATATAATTTGATGTTAGTATGTATTTTCAATTACTGTTTTCTTGCTTTATATAAGTTTTGATGGTTTTGGTATTGTTAACAAAGTGTGGATATTAGACATAAGTTATGAGAACTGCGTGGACTGAGTTGAACAAGATGAATTCAGAACAAGTTTGTAGATCAGATTCAAGTTCACTAATCTTACTTAGATGATACATTTAGATTCAAAACTAATAAATGTTTTGTTCATAAAATTGAAATGCTTATGATTGGACGGTATAACATTATTGATGAACTTGGAATAGTATGCAGTAAAGATATTAAAAAGGTATACTCATGCTGTTTGAACTTTTAGATGCTGGTATACCGATAAAAAAACAAGCGCTAACTTAAATTAAATTGAAATGCGACAGGTTTGCCTATTTCGTCTCAGACCAAGAAACAAGACGAATGTACATCAGATTGCGGAGTTAAAAGACAATCCAACAGATCTAAACAAGCAGAAAGGTAAGTATTCAAAATTTATTTAACATAAATCAGAAAGGCATATTAGGTAGGCACATGAGTTTTATCACAATCCATGGTATCATAGTTCAGATGATAAGTTACAACTTCCATATAATATGCTATAAATCATCCAAATGAACAAAGTTCGGATGACCTGAGGGCCCCGGTTGTGACTGACTGTGGTTGTTAGGAACGTTGACATTATTTGACGACCCCGGTTGTGACTGAATTTTGTTGTTAGGAATGTTTCTTTGAGGAGTAGATGATTCACAATTCCATATCAAAGCATTGTTTGACTCAGCATTTGGTTCTGTCCGTTCGATAGCTTCACTAGTGCTTTGTACTTCCTGTCCTTGTTGTTCAACTGCCTCCTCGTTAGTAGGGGTGCACGATTCTGTGTTTCTTTTACATTTCTGAGATGTAACGTTAGTTGAAACAACAATTATACTATAAAGTAAATAACAAAAATGTGTACATTAAACTAAAGAAAAACAATTACCTTTTCTTGTACCAATGGTACAGTACATGACTTTCTTGTGTGTCCTTTCTTGTCACACCCCTACATTTTGTGCTTTTTGGATCTTCCCCCTGTGATCGGATACGGTCTTTCTCTTTTGGCCTTCCATGTAGCAATCTGTGAAATTCTCCAGTAATTTGTAAATATTAATCAAGTATTAATCACCATTACTGTTCAGTTAACAATTGTTATGGGAAAATTTTGAACTTTTTGTTTATTACATTATAATAACTCAAACACGTTGATACGTGATTCACCAAACATTGGAAACGGGCTCATGTATGGACCACGACCATCACCTATACGAATAATTCACCAAACGGATCCTTATACTAATTCTCGGCCCAAGTTTCTGGCCTAGTACTATTCATAAGCCCAAACCAATTTTATAATTTTTATTAACTCTCTTATATTACACTCGGCTAACACCCATTACTTGGCCTCAATTTCTTTTAAATTCGACACACAACACATTCAACTCTTATACAATATCATACGTTAAATATATGTTTGGACCTTTGAGAATGTCGACACATACATATTTGCATGCAACTCGACTCATAACCAAACTAACACACAAACTCCTTCCAAATATCTTTTGTATATCTTCTAAAAGTCACCAAATCTCTGCCATATCCCTGATCGATCAACTTGTAACCATAAAATACAATATATACTTGTGTATGTGTACATATATACGAAACATACATATATATTCACCCCCTTATAACTCCCTTTCACACTTAAACTCATTCACAATATTTTTCAAGGTCTTTCACTCCATATTCGAGCCTCAAGAAGCAGGGAGCAATTTCCATAATCATTCGAGTCCATTTCAAATCGTTCAAGACTCCATTCGATCCTTTGGTGATTATTTTTACAAGCTACGTCTGTATCTTTCAATTTCTAGACCATTTTGACGTTAAACTCACCACCTTAAGGGTGTTGTAAGTCCCTTAAACTCATTTCATACTCTATTACAAGTTTCCTATATCCCATGCATCGTTCTATATTTTACTCGAACGTATTTTACTTTTGAGGCATTATTTACGTTTCTTATATTTATTTTACGTATCACTTACGACCTCCTATATCCAAGGATGGCTATAAATCGATGTACACATTTGTTCGACACTCACAAGTCCATTTTATAGCATTTCGAACCTCATTTCTATCATAGGTTGAATTGTATCATTTATATCACATATTTTAAGTCATATTTCATCTTGAACCAACTCATTTTATTCGTTAGAAATGGCTCATTTAAAACCGAATACATACACACAACATATCGATTTAATGGCTCGACTTGATTCTCGATATACTCAACTAATAAGCTGAAGTAATAAGCTCATGATATAATCAATTAAAAGTCCTTTTTGAACCACGAACCTATCGCTACTCGGACTGTTTCTAATATTCTCATTTTATACGCATGGGCCTCAAAGCCCAATAAGCAGTTTATAAGCTATATCGATAAGCTGATGATATAAGCTATTTGGTTATTTTTTTAAGACCTTAAAACCAGCCCAATGATAAGCCCACTTTGTCCTTAAACCCAACGAATCATAAAACGTTAATGGGCCTTTGTTTTTATATCGTTAAAGCCCATTAAGCTATTAATAAGCTCTTTTTGTAAATAAGCAGTTTGGTAAGACTTGAATAAGCTTTTTAAAGTTGTTAAAACTTTCGGAAAACATTTCACCTTCTTTTTGTAATTTTTGGACTTGTTTTGCAAAATATTTTACTATTCGGGTTAAAAGTGTAAAGTTTGTATAATTAAGTTGCAAACTTTAAATTCAGTAAACTAAGGGTGGAGATTGCTAAAACAGTAAACGTAAAGCTTAAAATGTAATTTTATAACTTTTGGACTAAAAATGTAAAATATAACTAACCAAGGACTAACGGTGCAAAACATACTCCGTTAGGGTTAAAAGTGTAAAAAATGTATAAGTACAAGGACCAAACTGTAACTTTATATCATATTCAATTCTATTTCATATTTTACACTTTCTCATTCAATCACGTGCATTTTCACAATTCGTTCAACATTTAACCACGTTACGTTTATATATTTATATAACGAATTTTAACGATTTAACTTAACGTTTCGTTCCACCACTTTCGAGGAAACGATATTTATGATTTCAATAACATAAAAACAAGATAATACTATATATAATATTATTTTTGAACTTTAAGCATTTTAAGCATATCACTCACACTCATCACAAACCAAATCGTTATCCGTTACTCGTTTTCACACTCGTTGTTCGTATTAAGTCAAAACTGTCAAATTCTCAGAATTCACTATTATTCAGGTCATGTGTTGGAGCTGTTCCCGTAATTCACTTGATTTCACATTTCACCTTGCCAGTTACACGCAAGGTGAGTCATAGCCCCACTTTTACTCGTTTAATCACTTTACACTCCATAGGGGAGATACATGCAACTAATAGAACACAAATATTTTATGTATGCTACACCTGATTGATATTACCAAAGTTACCACTATTGCCACAAGCCCCTCATATCATGAACCATTAATCACTTGCGAGTGAACGCGAATATAGTGAATAGATCTATTGGAGGCTGAGTGCCTATTCCACTAATACCTGATGGATAGCCTTAGTTGCTAGTCGGATTAGTCGCAATGCATTATATTTGAAGGAACTAGGAAGATGGCAATCTCCTACACGAGGGCTGTTGGGAATAAAATGTTCAAGTCAAAGAGCCTGCTGGATGATGTATTGAGCCTGCTAGTTGATTTGGAAGAAGCTGAAGATGTACTAACAGTACCTTCTGGGTGAGAAGGTACTGCAAGTTCAAGAAGGTCCTGCCAAGTTGATGATCAAGTTGATAGATATTTATTTGTAGATATTTAGTTGTATTATTAGTCTTTGTACAATGTAATACGTTTAGTAGAAGTAGTTCAGTCTTCCATGTTTGTGCAGAAGATTATACTGAGTGATTTACATTGGAAGTTGTAATAAATAGTAGGCTAGAAAAGTCCAAGTATATTATTATATTGTGCAACTTGACAACTTGTAATAAGGGGTCCTTATCCTATAAAAGGATCCCTTAGTCACCACCTTTGTAGCATCTCTTTTCTAACTAAGAACTTAGTAATATCCAAAACAGAACATCTCTCTAGTAACTTAGTTACTAATTCACAAATCCTAAAACAAATCAAAGATTCAAGGTTACTTTGTAATCCTGGTGATAGTTAGATCATCCGTATTATTTCATCAATAATATTGAATCGTTTTGTGTTACTAAAGTTGTGTTCATTATTCATTATAACTCACGTTTACATATTCACCACCCTTTGTTTCTTTTAAGTGTGTTATAGTAAATTCCGAGTACTAAAGCACATTCATTCTTAAATATCCCAAACACATTATTAAGATTCACATCCCAAGTGTTCGTATAATCCTTCACAAGTGGTATCAGAGCTAGGCTGATATTTACGATTTAAAAGAACAATGGACGTTGAACACATTCAAACCAATGTTGCTGCAAAACTTCCATTACTCAAACAAAATGAGTTTGATATGTGGAGACTGAGGGTAGAGCAATACTTTCAAGTGCAAGACTATGCACTTTGGGAGATTATTGAAGAAGGAAACTCATTTAAACCTACAATCACCACCTCCACAGTAAACGATGCACTAGTAACACATGTGCAAGTAAACCCAACAAGCGCAGAAGAAAGAGTTCAAAAGAGAAATGATCTTAAAGCCAGGAGTATGCTTCTCATGACTATTCCAAATGACCAGCTTTTGATCTTCAACAAGTACAAATGTGCTAAAACCCTTTTCGAAGCTATTGTGGCTAGATTTGGTGGAAATGATGCCACCAAGAAAACTCTCCTCAAACATCAGTTTGAAAACTTTACAGCCACAACAAATGAGTCTTTGGACAGTATGTTCAATAGACTTCAAAAGCTTTCAAGTCAGTTAGCCATTCATGAAGTGCTGATAACTCAAGAAGACTTAAACTCCAAATTCCTTAGGAGTTTACCCTCTGAATGGTCCATGCATGTCATTGTCTGGAAAAACAAACCAGATATTGATCAGATGAGTCTTAATGATCTCTACAACAACTTCAAAATAGTAGAGCATGAGGTAAAGAAGACTACTGGTTCAAACTCAGGAAATATGGCCTTTGTATCATCTCCAAGCACCTCAAAGGTTGTAGATGAAGAAAAAGATTGTAGAGAAGAAGGTACTGCCAACACAAATTTTGGTACTGCCAGTACTTCTAGCAGTACCAAAACAATTCTAGATGAAACAATTGGTTGTGCTTTCCTGACATCACAACACAATGGGTCCATATTGACTTTTGAAGATCTTCAAGAGATCAATGATGATGATCTTGAAGAAATGGACATAAAGTGGCAACTTTCACTTCTGAGCATAAGGGCTAAGAAGTTACTGATGAGGACTGGAAAGAAGATTATCATAGATGGTAATGAGCCTGCTGGGTATGATAAGTCCAAAGTGGAGTGTTACAACTGCCACATGAAGGGTCACTACTCAAGAGAGTGTAGAAGACCAAAGAAGCAGGATGATAAGGGAAGAGGGTTTGAGAACAAGAACAAGGGAAGCTTTGAGAAGAAAGGAAGCTTTGAGAACAAGAGCAAGGCTGTGGAAATCACTGAGCCTAAAGCTATGGTAGCTATTGATGGGATGGGTTTTGATTGGAGTTTTATGGGTGAAGAGGAGTCAACTTCAGATGAAATGGCTTTGATGGCTTTCTCCACTCCTAAGGTACAAATTACAAAATGTTCTAATACTTGTAAAGTTTTTGAAGAATTACCAACTTTTATAAAACTTTATGATGAACTGAAAATAGAAGAAAGAAAAACTCATCAAGACCTAGTTAATCATAAGTGTGGTATGGCCAAACTTGAGAAGCAGATAATCCATTTTAGGGAAAATGAACTCACTTTTTCTGACACTAAAGCCATTCTTAATAGGGAAATATTTTTGAAAGATGCTGAAATAAATATGTTAAGAACTGAGTGTGCTAAAATGACATTGGCAAAGGAAAATATTCAACTAACTGTTACCACTTTGGAAACTGCTTCTGACTGTACTAGAAGCATAGTTGAAAATCAAATGAACAAGAGAATCAAATCTGGGATTGGATACAAGACTTGTCCACCTCCTTACAGAGGAATTCCTTGTCCCCCAGGATTAGATCTTGCAGAATCAGGTTTACATGAATTCATCAACAAACCACTAGTTAAACCTGTAGTGAAAAGTGAACCTTTTGAGAATGCTAGTATTGCTTCACTCTCTAACAAAAAGGTGCTCACTGATAAGAAATCAGATGTTCTAATTATTAAAGATTGGACATCTGATGATGATGAAGAAGAGACTGTTTCAAACAAAGGAAACAAAGTAGGATCAACCAGTCCTAAAAGTGTAGAGATTAAGACTAAGGCTAAAACTGTTCTGAAAACAGTTGAATGTTGTACTAAGTGTAATAGAAAACCTAGAGGTAGCCAAAGAAATTGGAACAATCTTAAGTCACACCAACTTGGTGATGATTTTGTTATGTACAATAAGGCTTGCTATTACTGTGGTAGTTTTAATCATACACATGCTTATTGTAACAATTGGGTTTCTGGGAGTACATTAAGGTCTAAAACAAATGGAACAAACCCCAGAAAAAGTTTTGTGAAGTCTAACACATCAAAAGTTAATCATACTGTTAGACCAAATAAGCCTGTTAACACAAATAAGTCTGTTAACTCAAAACCAACTACTAAGGGTGCAATAAATACTTTCAAACATGCACCAAGAGTTGTGAAAAGTCCCATTGAAAAGAAATTTGTGGTTAAAACACAAGATTGGAGACCAAAACCAAAAGGTCCTGCTAGACCAAATGGTACTGCCAAAATTGGTACTGATAGACCAAGGACCACAAAATGGATTAAAAGGGAAAATGCTGTTAAGTCCTCAGCATGTTGGATATGGAGACCACTCCAATCAAAAGGTGCATCAACAATCCTAAAGAGGTTTGATTTCATTGATGCAAAAGGCAAACCCAAGTCAGTCATGGCTTGGGTACCCCAAGGAAACTAATATGTCTATATATGTGCAGGAACATTCAAATGATATTGCTGATCAAGGATATGTAGATAGTGGATGTTCAAGGCACATGACAGGCAACATGTCTTACCTCACAGACTTCAAAACATTTGATGGAGGATATGTTACCTTTGGGGGAGGAATCAAAGGAAAGATTACTGGTAAAGGTACAATCAAAACCAGTAAATTAGATTTTGAAAATGTGTACTTTGTGAAAGAACTTCAGTTTAATCTCCTAAGTGTCTCACAAATGTGTGACAAAAAGAAAAATGTTCTCTTTACTGACAATGAATGTATGGTTCTTTCTTCTGATTTTAAAATGCCTGATGAAAGTCAGATTCTTCTTAAAATCCCAAAAAGGAACAATATGTACAGTGTTGATTTAAAGAACATTGATCCTAAGGAGAGTTTAACTTGTTTAGTAGCAAAAGCCTCATTGGATGAATCTATGCTTTGGCATAGAAGGCTTGGTCATGTAAACTTTAAAACAATCAATACAATTGCAAAATATGATTTGGTTAGAGGTTTACCCAAAAAGATTTTTCAAAATGACCAAACCTGTGTTGATTGTCAAAAAGGCAAACAACATAGAGCTTCTTGTAAGCCCAAGACCCATAACTCAATTTCTCAAGCTTTATACATGCTTCATATGGATCTTTTTGGTCCTACTAATGTGAGTAGCTTGAATGGTAAAAAATATTGTCTTGTAGTTACTGATGATTATAGCAGATTTTCTTGGGTTTTCTTTTTAAGATCTAAGCATGAAACTAGTGAGATTCTTAAGTCTTATATAACTGAGGTAGAAAACCAAGCTGATAAGAAAGTAAAAGTAATTAGATGTGACAATGGGACAGAATTCAAGAATAGGGTTATGGATGAATTTTGCAAAGAAAAAGGAATAAAAAGAGAATTTAGTGTAGCTAGAACCCCACAACAAAATGGAGTAGCAGAAAGGAAAAATAGAACACTTATAGAGGCTGCTAGAACAATGTTAGTAGACTCTAAGTTGCCTATTTCATTTTTGGCTGAAGCAGTAGGTACTGCTTGTTATGTGCAGAACAGGGTTCTTGTGATAAAACCACATAAAAAGACTCCTTATGAACTTTTCTTTGGTAGAACACCATCTTTAAGTTTTATGAAACCTTTTGGATGTCATGTCACTATTCTCAATACCAAAGATCATTTAGGCAAGTTTGAAGGAAAAGCTGATGAAGGCTACATGATAGGGTATTCTTTGCAAAGTAAGGCCTATAGAGTGTATAATAGTTGCACTAGGCTAGTGGAAGAAAATTTGCACATAGAGTTTCAAGAGAAACTAGCAAATGTTAAAGGCATTGGGCCAGATTGGATGTTTGACATTGATAGGCTTTCAGAATCTATGAATTATGTGCCTGTTGCAGGTACAAATACTAATGATAATACAGGTTTTGAAGACAATGTTGAAACACCTAAAGATCAAGATTACATCTGGATGCCAATTTGGAAAGGATTGGATTTATCTTCAAGTCATGAGGAACCTTCAAATACAACAAATGAAGGTGTTGAAGATGATCATGGAACTCAGGGTCAAGAGAATCAAGAAAGTAGTGCAAATGACAATGGTACTACTAGTTCACCAGATGGTACTGCCAGTTCACAAATTGGTACTGCTGAACCATTAAATGTTCAATCAGATGATTCTTTACCAGAAGAAGTGGGGATTGGCAATCTTCTACTTACCTATGAAGTTCCTACAACACACAACACAAGAATTCTCAAAGATCACTCCACTGATGATGTGATTGGTAGCATTGATTCTGGTGTTAGAACAAGATCTCAAGTCTTGACTTCAGACCAAGAAGGGTTTATCTCATCTATTTATGAAGAAAAGAATCATGAAGTTGCCAACATATGCCTGTTTTCATGTTTTCTTTCACAGGTTGAACCCAAAAACATTAACAAAGCCTTAGATGATGCAAGTTGGGTTGAAGCAATGCAAGAAGAACTTCTTCAATTCAAGCTTCAGAAGGTTTGGAAATTGGTTGATTTGCCCAAAGGTCACTGGGCAATTGGAACCAAATGGGTGTTCAGAAACAAGAAAGATGAAAGGGGGATAGTGATCAGAAACAAAGCAAGATTGGTGGCCCAAGGATATACTCAAGAAGAAGGGGTGGATTATGAAGAAGTTTTTGCTCCAGTTGCAAGACTTGAAGCAATTAGGCTATTCTTGGCCTATGCTTCTTTCATAGGCTTCACTGTTTATCAAATGGATGTCAAGAGTGCCTTCTTATATGGTACTATTGGAGAAGAAGTGTATGTTTCTCAACCTCCAGGCTTCATTGATGCAGAGTATCCAGACAAGGTGTATAGGGTTACCAAGGCTCTTTATGGTCTACACCAAGCTCCTAGGGCATGGTATGAAACATTGGCTTTCTATCTATTAGAAAATGGATTCCAAAGAGGCAAGATTGATCCAACTTCGTTCATCAAAAGAACCAAGAAAGACATCTTGCTGGTGCAAATTTATGTTGATGACATTATCTTTGGATCCACAAACCAAGAGTTGTGTGTAGAGTTTGAAAAACTTATGCATAATATGTTTGAAATGAGTTCCATGGGGGAACTTACTTTCTTTCTGGGTCTCCAAGTGAAACAATCAAATGAAGGCATATTTATCAGCCAAGATAAGTATGTAGCAGAGATCCTAAGGAAATTTCAGTTTGCTGATTCTAAGGTTGCAAGTACACCAATGGATTCAGAAAAGGGGTTACTAAAAGATGCTGAGGGTGAAGATGTGGATTTGCACAATTATAGATCAATGATTGGGTCCTTAATGTACCTTACATCATCAAGACCAGATATCATGTTCTCAGTATGTGTATGTGCATGGTTTCAAGTACATCCCAAAGTTTCTCATCTCACAGCAGTCAAAAGAATCTTTAGATATCTCAAGGGTCAACCTAGGTTGGGTCTATGGTATCCAAGGGAATCATATTTTGACTTGGTGGCTTACTCTGATAGTGACTATGCTGGTGCAACCCTAGATAGAAAATCCACAACTGGTGGATGTCAATTTCTTGGTTGCAGACTCATATCTTGGCAATGCAAGAAACAAACAATGGTGGCCAACTCTACAACTGAAGCAGAATATGTTGCTGGTGCAAGTTGTTGTGGACAAGTTCTTTGGATCCAAAATCAAATGCTTGACTATGGGTACAATTTTCTTAACACCATTATTTACATTGACAATAGCAGTACTATTTGTATCATTAAAAATCCAGTTCAACATTCAAAAACAAAACACATTGAAATCAGACACCATTTCATAAGAGATTGCAATGAGAAAAGGTTAATTCAAGTTGTCAAAATTGATTCTGAAAAGAATTTTGCAGACCTTCTCACCAAAGCTTTTGATTTAGGTAGATTCAAATACCTAGTAGGAGGTATTGGAATGATAAATCTTTGAAAAACATGTGTTTTTATACATACAATAACTGGTATTGGCTTTTAAACATGGTACTGCTAGTTAGTCAAAAGGTACTCTCAGTTCATAATTGGTCCTGCTAGCATAAAATTTGCTTTGTTTTGTTCATCTTGATGATTAAATGTTTACAATGCTATAAAACAAGTGCTTTGCTCTTTGTTCTTTTGGATTGCAACTAACAATTTCAGGTTGATAACAAAACAAGAAATCTTCCAAACAAAAAGGGGGAAATATGAGTTATTTATACCTCAGGGGAGGTAATAATCTCAGGGGAGGAAATAATAGCCCAGAATGGAAGAAAAACTCAATGTTAGGGAAGGAGAAGACAAGAGCATACAAGATGATGTAGAGGTTGAAAATGATATATTCAGAAGGGATGAAGCATTCCTAAAGGAGAAAGTTCTATCTAGATCAAACTAAGGAAAGTTTCAATGCAAAGGCATGCTGATAGATGATTTCAATTGTTGATCCAAGCATCCATGATACACATCATCATTGCCTCTTATATTTCCTCCATCCAAGGAAATTGCACCATCTTACTGGTCAATATGGAATTGGTATTCAGTTCACCAAGTTTTTACAAACTTAAGAGCTGGTTAGTCCATAAGCAAGTGGCTTTTGGTAAAGACAAATCAAATCCGTTGATGGTTGATAGTTTACCAAAGACTATATGGTATTTAACTAACCATACTTTACAGTAAATAGTTGACTAGTCCATAAGCAAACGACTTTTGGTAAAGACAAATCAAATCTGTTGATAGCTGATAGTTTGCTAAAAACTATAAGGGATTTTTGCTAAAATTTCAACGAGACTGCCAAGTAATATTTTCTTACAAAGGTACTGGTAGTTCAAATTTTGGTACTGGTAGAGTAAAATGGTACTGCTAGATAACCGTTGAGCCTGTCAGATAAAAATTATAGCCGTTGGGCCTGTAGTTACAATTAGCCATTGGGGTAATTTTGTAAATTTCTGATGTTATATTATATTATATTTCTCATATAAAAGATCTTTTTAACCGCCTCTTCATTTACTTATTATACATTTTCTTATTGTCGGTTAAAAGTAAAACTCTCATAATATCTTTCATCAGTCCTTATCACAATTAACACTCACCTTTCATCTTCTACCAGTACCACCATCAAATCCCACCATACAAATCAAGTTTTTCATTAATTTTCACCATGGCTGTTCTAACTTTTGTTAAACGTCACAACCAGTTAGCATTTTTGGAAAAGTCTGAGGATAATGCCTCTTTTCATCAAATAGTAGACTTTTTAAATGATTCTTACATCAGGTTTGCTTTACTTGTAAATCCCACTATTTATGAATCTCAAATTTTACAATTTTGGCAAACAGCTAAAGTTAAAACTTCTGAAAATGGGGACCAAAGGATAAAAGCCAAAGTGGATGGCAAAACCTTGACTCTTACTGAGTCATTCATTCGAAGACATCTTCATTTGGATGATTCAGATGGTATTAGTCAATTGCCTAATACTGAAATTTTTGAAAATTTGGAAAGAATGGGGTATAATGCTGATTCTACTAAACTCACCTTTCTTAAAAAGCATTTTACTCCACAATGGAGATTTTTGATCCATACAATCCTTCATTGTTTAAGCCAAAAGAAAACCTCTTGGGAGCAATTTAGTGGTAACATGGCTACTGCTCTCATTTGCTTGGCAACAAACAGAAAATTCAATTTTTCCAAACATATTTTTGAAGGATTGGTTAAAAATGTGGATAGCCTAACAAAGTTTTTGATGTATCCAAGATTCATTCAATGCATCATCACAAAATCAAAACATTTGTTACTTCCCCCACACTCACTTTATGAAACACCAAAACTTTCTCACAAAGTATTTTCAAACATGAAAATTGGTTTCAATGGGGAAGAAATACCACTTTTTGATGAAATGTTACCACAACATGCTGAAGAACCAACACCATCATCTGAATCACCATCATCAAGTTCTTTACCTGGTTACATATCACCAACTCATCTTACATCACCAATCCCATCACCAGTACCATCTGCAATACCTCCAACACCATCACATCATGTATCACCATCCCAATCTCCTCAAACAGTGAAAGAACTAAAAGAGAAGGTGAAGCTCTTGGAAAATGCTCTCAAAAGACAGAACACAAAATTTTCTGAGGTCAACATCACGTTAGTTAAGAGGGTTAAGAAATTGGAGAATGAGGTAAAGATGCTGAAGGGTAAAAGATCTTCAAAGTTGGTATTATCTAGTTCTTCAAGATCAGATGCTGAAGGTTTGGGTCACTCTTCCAAAAAGGGGAGGATGGATAGTTCAGAAGATGAAGAGGAGGCTCAATTTCATTTTCATGAAGGAACTCAAATATCTGATGAAGAGCCTGCTGGTACAAAGCAAGAGCCTGCTAGTTCAAAAGAGCCTGCTAGGATTGAGAGGCTTTTGGCTATGGACTACAAAGGTACTGCTGATCATGTCTACAAAAGAAAGAGGGACTTAGAGCCTCAAGGGGATTTGTTTGTTCAAGGGAGGTTATTTATTGCTGATGAGCAATCTACTGCTCCATCTCAAGAACCTACACCAAAAGATAAGGGCAAGAAAATTATGGTTGATGATGAACCTAAGCCCAAAAAGTTGAAAAGAACAGAGCAAGTGCAGATGGCTTTAGATGAGGAAGTCTCCAAAAGGCTTCATGAAGAAGAAATGCAAAAAGCATTTGAAACTTCAAGGCTGCTTGCAGAAATGCAAGAGCAAAAAGATGCTGCTCAAACTCTTCTTGACACTCAAGCTGCTCAGGAAACATTTGATGCACAGATGCAATGGATTATTGCCAATGATCCAATTGTGAGAGGTCAAGCAGCAATAATTATGGATGACAAGAATCTTTCAACTGAAGAGAAAACAGCAGAGCTTGAAACTTTTATCAACAAAAAGTATAAAGAAGCAGCTCTGGATGATATTTTTCAAAAGATTCAAGAAATTCAGAAAAGAGGTTTTAAGATGGGCTCATCTCAGAAAGATCAAGTAACTTTCATGAAAAGGTTTCTAAGAAGTCAAGCAAATTGGACTGATTATCAACTGAAGAAGAAATCTGCTGGTGAAATCTACTTCCTTTATCTAAATGCCTACAAGAGTCTTTATTACAAGATCTCATCTGATGCAAAGCCTTCAATGAAAAAGAAAGATGCTCAGAAGAAGAAAGAAGCAAAATTGGATTCAGAGCAAGTAAGTAAAATGTTAATTACTTTACCAACAATTATACATGCTGATCCAATTAGGTCTAGACACCCTATTATTGATTGGGAAATTCACCATGATAGATCAGGAAAGTCATGGAAAATAACTAGGGTTGGGGGACAAACTGCAATCTTCAAAAACTTTGAGAATCTAATTAGAGCATGTGATAGAGCTGATTTAGAAGAATTGTGGAATCTAGTTCAAATTAGGCTAGACACAAATTCTAACACTGATGTTAAGGAACAAGAACTTTGGGTAGAGTTCAATAGGATGTATGATCCTAATCCAAAAGATGTTCATTGGAAGTTTCTATATCATGATCCTACAACAACATGGGAATTCCTAAGCCTTAACAGTATTCATCATCTTTTTACACAAAGTGGGATTGAGCTCTTTATGTTGGCTGATAAAGAGTATCCTCTGAGCTATGAAGTTCTTACAACCATGATTTCAAAGAGGTTGAGATGTGATAAAGATGAAGAAAAGTCAGAAGTTGTTCAAAGTTTGCTGATGAGTATTTTTGAGCAATGTGAAAGAAAAAGGAAGAACAGAGAGTAAAGGTTTTGGAAGAGTTCCCTTAGATCCTCAAGGTATGTATTTTATTCATAAGAAACTTGTGTATTTTAAAGGAAATAACAAGTTTAGGGGAGGATTGTTGGGAATAAAATGTTCAAGTCAAAGAGCCTGTTGGATGATGTATTGAGCCTGCTAGTTGATTTTGAAGAAGTTGAAGATGTACTAACAGTACCTTCTGGGTGAGAAGGTACTGCTAGTTCAAGAAGGTCCTGCCAAGTTGATGATCAAGTTGATAGATATTTATTTGTAGATATTTAGTTGTATTATTAGTCTTTGTACAATGTAATACGTTTAGTAGAAGTAGTTCAGTCTTCCATGTTTGTGCAGAAGATTATACTGAGTGATTTACATTGGAAGTTGTAATAAATAGTAGGCTAGAAAAGTCCAAGTATATTATTATATTGTGCAACTTGACAACTTGTAATAAGGGGTCCTTATCCTATAAAAGGATCCCTTAGTCACCACCTTTGTAGCATCTCTTTTCTAACTAAGAACTTAGCAATATCCAAAACAAAACATCTCTCTAGTAACTTAGTTACTAATTCACAAATCCTAAAACAAATCAAATATTCAAGGTTACTTTGTAATCCTGGTGATAGTTAGATCATCCGCATTATTTCATCAATAATATTGAATCGTTTTGTGTTACTAAAGTTGTGTTCATTATTCATTATAACTCACGTTTACATATTCACCACCCTTTGTTTCTTTTAAGTGTGTTATAGTAAATTCCGCGTACAAAAGCACATTCATTCTTAAATATCCCAAACACATTATTAAGATTCACATCCCAAGTGTTTGTATAATCCTTCACAAGGGCCATAACTCATGCCATTAATTTGGTGTGTTCACCACCATTTCACTGTGCACTGTTAACATTTGCGTGTCATGAGACTTAGGGTGATATATCCAACTACAATATCACCATTTAAAACAATGATTGTAATTCACAGGCAATCACTACTTGTGTTTCAAACTGATTACTATTACAAACTTTATGATTTCACTCATCAATTTTGTTGAATTTTAACATGTTTATCTCAGGAAATTAGCGGAGCAGTCAAGGCACGGAGTCGGCAATGAACTTATAGTTATTATGGTGTTAAATAAATTATGCCATTCATTTCAAACTACTACACCTTTTGTGGGATATTACAACACTGGAATTTCACCTTTGTAACCGAATTATTATATGAATGACAATAACTTTCAAAATGCCTCTTTTGAGCCATTTTCTATGATTATGACTATGATCCTCCCCGTAATACCCTAATTAGTCTTCCGCTTTTAACTCAAAATTTTGGGGGTGTTACATTCCAGGTTGCTGCTTATCCATAAGCGGTGGTTTTACCACTTGCAAGTCATCAGGAGTACGCCAATGTTTCATATCTTTTAAAAGATACACCTTTTCTTGGTACATATTTTTTAGTGTTGTTTTCTTAAACCATTTTAACGCCCAACTTCTATTGTTATTCAAACCTTCAGCTCTAGAAACAGCACAAACATGCCCACACGGTAAACCTGATAGTTGCCATTTACGGCAACTGCATTCTTTTTTATGAAAGTCAACAATATGAACTTCTCGTGAATCAGTAACTTGGTACATTTTGAACATCTCAATCCCGTTAACATAACAACCCAAGTAGCGCTCTTTACCATTCTATTGTTTACTTTTGCAGCTGCCCATTCAGTAAGTTCATCCGTTGGTGCATCTAAAATTAAAAAATAAAATAATCTTACATATATGAAATGTTAAACAAAACATAATACACATTTTTTTTAATTACCTGTGTATTTTGCTCAACGATCACAATACCAAGTTTGTAGAAGCTTTCTGTAGTACTCCATTAGCATGGTTATTGGAACTTTTCGAACAGCTGCGGTCAAAGAGTTTACTGATTCTGCACTATTTGAGCTCAAATAATTGTACTTGTTTGCAGGGCAATAAGCCCGTGACCACTTACCAAATCCAGCGTCTTCTAGTTTTCTATAGACTTTCGGTTTTACGCCTTAAATCTCAGAGATTGAATCATCAAACTCCCTCTCTGTGTATGTTTTGCATGTCCTCCAATATATAGCCTTCCACTTTCTACTCTTCAAATTGCAATTCATTATTAAATGACGACAACAATACCCATGAAAGGCATTAAGAAAAACGGTACTACATGTATGTGCAATTGTCGGATGTCTGTCAGAGATGATGGCCAAATCGGCATCATCACCAATGCATTCTTTAAGTTTACTCATAAACCAAGACCATGATTCGTTAGTCTCACCTTGACAAACACCAGTGGCAATAGGTATGATTTGGTTGTTACCGTCCATTCCAGCAGCAACCATATTTGTTCCACGGTATCTCCCTTTAAGATGTGCTGCATCAATTATTATCAATGGCCGCAAAAAACACAAGAAGCTCCGAATCTATTTTATTAAACCACATATTGGTTATTGAATACTATGTACATAATAATCAAGGTAAAAATTTTAAAAATTTAAGAGAAGCTTACCGCAACACCGAACCCTATGAATACCATCTTAAATCGATCTTCATCATATGTCTCAATGTGTGTTACCGTCCCCTCATTTTCCAACTTTAAGTTATAGCAATAATATGGTAACTGCTCAAAAGATTCCGTAGGGCAACCGTTTACCAACTGTATTGCAATGTGTTTCCCACCCCAAGCTCGTTTATAAGAAATGTCAATGTTCCATTCAATATTCAAATCTTTTTGTATGTCGTTACCTGTATAGGTCCTTCTGCTATCCTTCAGTTTGTCTACCAGTATGCGACCCAACAATTTTTGGGTAGCGTTTTGATGATTAGGATTAATTATAGCTCGGGAACATGTATGCACGTCGTTAATGCTTGACACATAGAATCTACATGTTATAATACTTTTTCGTATGTCAATGTTCCAGTTGCAACCCTTTTCCACACAGTTTACACTGAACCTACTCTTATTAGACTTAATTACTTTAAACTCAAAACGTTCAGTTAAAGCTTTTATTCCTATTGCATAAATGCATGCTTCCTTATCATCAAACCAACCACCATGGTTTACTTTAGATACCACAGTGTGTTTAAGGGTATTAATAATTTTAATTATAGGATCAGGTGCATTGGGTGGGATTGGCATATTTTGAAATGTGCATTTCTGCTAACGAGGCTGAACATCGTCATTCACGTGTTCGCCTGCATGCTCATTCTTATGATTTTCAACTTTCGGTGTTTGATAATCACATTCTTCAGGGAACAAAGAAGCATTAAGATCGATATCAAGAGGCTTAGAAGAAGAAGATGGTATTACCTCCAAAGTTTTCTCGATAAGTTTGATGTATAATGTCTGAACGATGGTATGCTTACAACATATTTCAGTAACAAAGAAGGAAACGTCATCATCGTTACATACATCAATATTGTTGGATCCGGATATGTAGTGTAAACTGACGCTCTTATATGTAATCTCGTATTTTTTCTTGACATACTTTACGAAGTTGAGGTAATTAACGTCTACTGGAAGTAAAACTCCACGAATTGATTTTTGAAATTCCAATAAAACTTTGAATTTTGAGGAATTAGTTGAATTCATTTTGTTTAGCTAGTGAAAATATCACCAATTTTGCCTGATTTGTGTTGTGGGATTGTGCAGAAACCCAAGTACCAATCACTTAAAGTTGTACGATCTAGTCACGCAATTGAGAAGTCGCTTAAAAATTTCCCTCCAAACTTTCATTTCCCTTTCATTTGCACTCTATATTTCCCTCCAAACTTTATTTTCCCTCTCATTTACTATCTATATATGCTTGTCAAAAAATTGGCCAAATCACTCAAAGAATGGCTTCCTCTTCTTCCACATCCAAATCAAATCAAAAGACCATGGAATACTACATCAATTTTACATATTGCGTATGTCCAAAACCATTACCAGTCGTACTACAACTGCTTGGACCCCGAAAAATCCTGGTAGAAGATTCAAGGCTTGTCCCATTTATGTAAGATTATTATCCCAAAATTTTATTATACTTGTTTAAATTGTTATGTTGAATATGTGAATCTAAAACATAATTTGTTTAGGGTAAGGACATGAAATGTAAATTTTATTAGTTCATAGACCTGGAGCTACCAGGTGAATACTACAAAGATTTGTTTTACAAAGAACATGAGGAAAAGAAGATATACATGAAGATGGGAAAGAGTACAGTACCCAATGAAGCTGTTGCAGTTTCACAAAATGAACTGGTGATGAAAATGTTTGAGGAGTTGACTTTTATGAAGTCAAAAGTGAAAGTTCATGACAAAGTTGTATTTGTTTTCTCTTTGGTTGTTCTCTTAATTGCTTTTGTTTTAGCAACAAGTGTTATGTACTAAGTGTTATGTACTGGGCTGTAATAAACTGGTAATGGCTGTTTACAAGTTAATGTCTTATTTTTAGTTCACATCACATGCACTCATAGTTGTGGTGCACTACATAGTTAAATAGTCAATCAATATACAGAAACCTATAATCAATATACAAAAACCTACAATACTTAAAGTAGTGGTTACAGAAACGTACAATCAATATACAGAAACCTACAATAGTTAAACATACATCAGTTCAAACTACCATCTCAGACCAAGTTACATGTTGTAGTTATATTAGTTCATACTTACTTTCTATGCCATCATTTATGATTGTAGTTAAATGACTCAACCATCTCAGAGAAAGTTACATGTTGTAGTTACATGACTCAACCATCTCTGACCAAGTTACATGTTGTAGTTACATTAGTTCAGACTACCAAAAAATTACAACCAACATAGAAACCATAATCTATTCACTCTTTGTATTAACAAACACCTTATACTTCCAAAAGTATCTAACCATGTGCTCTCGATACGCTAACGCTACCTGAAGAGGATCATCAACCCTCATACACAAGTTGTCACCTAACCTGTGCAAAAAAATGCATACCCAAACTCCATAGTTACCATATTCATTAGCTTGTCTTGGGACATTATCAGCCACTCGAAAAGTGATCTTATAATTTGAAGGAGATATGGATTTCGCTTCGAAAACTTTACACGACTCTAGATACTTAGGGAGCATTATCTCGAAAGTGGCCCTCATCTTTAAATTGTCCTTTCTAGTCTCTGGGTCTGGCGTACCAAGTGAATCATAAATTTTTACGACTCTTGTACTAATTTCTAACTGTGTGAGAAACCAGTGGTCTGATGGAATGTTAACAGGAAAGTAGACCTAAATTTGAAAACAAAAATATTGTGATTACAAAAAAATGACAAATATTTACAAGAACAAATGGCATTTATATACCCACCTTGTCAACACTAGACCATGGAAAAGGATACCGTTCTCCGGTGGCGTAGTAGGGACGCATAGTTCCCTGGAGAAGCCTAGTCGAGAAAAATGGACCGGCTATAGCCCAATCAGCATTAGGCGATCTGAATTGCCACATTAGATCAACCCAAAGATCCAAATGCTGTAGGGTTTATATAAAAATCATACTGTTAAACAATTAAAATATAAAAATCATACTGTTAAACTGTTAAACTATTAAAATATAAAGCCATTTTATATAAAAATCATACTGCTAAACTATTAACTATTTAATAAAACACAGACACCAACTGATTAATTTAGTACCTCATCCCCAAGCCATCCTCTTTTGTTACCTCTTCCATGTCCCAACAATGCTAACCAAAATTGGCGACGAACAACAGTGTCGAATTTACCCCAAGGAAATGTATGCGCTGACTTTAAACCTTTTTTCAAATAAATCTCCATACATTTTGGCTTAATTACCTTGTTAGTTACCTTCTTGTTAGTAAGGAAACCAGCCGGACGTGACAGATTCTGAAAAAAATTAAAATAAAACATATTAATGCATCGTCTAGTACCTTTAATTACCAGGATCCTATATGACCAATTGAGTTAAGTTGTAGTATACCTCTACCTAAGGTTCCAACTGACTTTCTACGCCATCGTTTCTGAAGACAAGGGGGAAACTCATTACTTGATTGAGTCTTTTGGAACGCCTTTTGGGCACTTGTGGAGTTGTAGTTGGTAGGTTCACATAGGGGTCCTTCAAAGACTTACCAACCTGTTTCGTCCTCTTTGGTTCAACATCTGGTTTCAACTGAGTAGTCATCTTTTTGGTGACATTCGGCTTACAACGTTTCTTTTTTTGTTCGCCATCATAGGGTGATTGTAGAGCCTTACCCAAGTTCCTCTTCCTTTTTAGACGCGTGAAAATTTCCTGTACGCAAAGTTCAGCATTGATATTAACATCGTTATTGACCTTTGATATTTATAATAAAAAAATAATGTAGTCATATATTAAAGTACCTCAAAGGCTTGTTGACTTGTCCTTCTTTCACAACCTCCTGGCGAGTGTTTTTTTTAGATTTAAGAAAAATGGCGTTTCTTGCTCTCTCAGCATCCAGGTCGATTTTGTCAAAAACCGCCTTGCTTACTGTCTCATTTGCATTATCTGGATACCGTTTCTGTTGGGAACACATTTCATATTATCAAGTATTGGTCATAGTTTATCTAATAGGTTGCTTATTTATTTAGGCCTTTATGTTTGTTATTAAGGTTCGGCCTTTGTAGAAGGCCCATGGGCCGTGGTCTTTTATTTATTTCTCTATTAGGGCAATGCCCCATCAATGTACAAACACTATAAATACCCCCTCCCTTGATGGGAGAGGGTGTTGGTTCATGTTAATTCAAGTTTCATTATTCATATGCATGTTCCTTCCATTCTTTCTCTCTCTAGATTCGTAGCTTGTGTGATAGATTTGTCATCTAACAAGTGGTATCAATCACCAAGGGATAAATTAAGTTGTTTTAGATTCGATTTGGTAGAAAATTTGAAGATTTTGAGCTATTGTCCTTCGAGTAAGAAGGGTTTTCTTCGAGTAACAGTTGAAGATCTTCGAGTTAGAAGACTTTCTTCAACTTAGTCCTTCAAGTAAGCTTAAGTTCTTCGAGTAAGTAAGTTGAAGATCTTCGAGTTAGAATTAATTCTTCAACTTAGTTTTCTAGTAAGCATTAGTTCTTCTAGCAAGACTTCGAGTTAGAAGTGTATTCTTCGAGCAGGTCTTCGAGTTAGAAGCTTTCTTCGAGCAACATTCTTCGAGTTAGAAGATTACTCTTAAGTTCTGTTTATACTTTCCGAGTTAGGAAATCAGAATTTCTTCATTTATAATCCTTCTACTAAGGGATTATATTCTTGGTGAAATTTTATTCTTCGAGTAAGGATTCTTCGAGCAAGGATTCTTCGAGTAAGATTTCTACGAGCAAGAAAGTTCTTCGAGTAACAAAGTTCTGTTTATACTTTACGAGTTAGGAAATCAGAACTTATAAGGATTTAATTTCTTCGAGTAAGGGAACATATACTTCTTCATACTTTAGTCTTCAAGTAAGGAATTGAATCTTCGAGTAACCATTCTTTGAGTAAGGAGCTTCGCGTAAGAACAAATTTCTTCGATTAAGGAACTAATTCTTCGAGTAACGACCTAATTCTTCGAGTAGCCATTCTTCGAGTAAGGACCTAATTCTTCAACTAAGGATCTCTCTTCAAATCTTCTACTTAGAGATCTAAACTACAACAACAATTACTTCTACAATCAACAACAGCAGTATCGTCAGCAACAACTGTATCCTCAACAACCAAAGTATCCGCAACAATAAATCTTTATGCAACAACATCAATTTTTCCCACAAAAACAAATACCTCAACAACAACCATATCAACAACAACCAATGCAGTCCTACCCACTTCCAGCAAAACAACCACACTGATTTGATCAGATGTGTGAAGCCATAAGTAGTCAACAATCAAGACACGAGGATGGATGATTAGACACACCCCCTGTGCTCACTCCGGGAAACTATATTCAATCGGAAAGTCGATTCTTACGGTTCATCGAACTCAAGAAACCGCATGGCAAATACATGAAAAGGCTATCATTGAAGGACCATTCCAAGTTCCAACTACAACGGTTCCAAGAGATCCAAATGCTATTCCTCCAAGAGAAGCAACTGTGACCCCTATTCCTGATGCTCAGCTTATAGCATAACAAATACTTCATCGTGAAGCCAATGAACTTGCAATGTCTTCCATTCTTCAGGGAATTCCTAATCCAATCTTCAGAAGTATTGATGCTCTGAAAACTGCCAAGGACATGTGGGAACACGTTCATCTTCTAATGGAAGGCACTAAATTGAACCAAGAAGATATGGAATCAAAACTCTATCTTGAATACAAAATCTTCATGATTGAAGCAGGAGAATCACTAGAGTCTTATTACCATCGGTTCACCAACATCATAAATAACCTGGATAGACATAACATAGTTTTACTCAGGATTGCAATCAACATAAAGTTCCTCAGTTGTCTTGGTCCAGACTAGCAGAAATATGTAACCTTTGTTCGGCGAGCAAAAAATCTACATAACGCATCTTATGGGTTGTTGTATGATTATTTGAAACATCATCAGTCAGAAGTTGATAAAGATCGAGCTTTACGTGGTAGTTACTCACCATCAACAACTCCAAACTCATTGGCACTGATAACTCAATCTCATTTTGCTCCACCTCCACAGTTAAACCAGGCTTTTGTCCAACAACATCACTCTGCTTATCCTCAACAAACCTCATCGAATCAACTCATTCCATATGAATCAACACCGCGATCAACTGACAATCAACTTGTTCCTTATGACAATACGGATACCATGCTTTACTCCAATGCAAATAGTGATGAAGATGATGCATTCAATTCATTAAATGAAGGATTTGCATTAATTGCTCGAGCTTTCAGCAAGTTCTCCAACAAATCTAACAATCAACTTCGCACTTCATCCAACACTCGGAATCAAGCTGTTGTACAAGATGGAAGAGTTGAGATTCAGAATCGAGCTTATGGAAGAAATGGATCGGGAGGTTACATGGGAAACTCAGGAACTGGACAAAGGTTTAATGCAGCAGGTGGCAGTAGGAACAATGCTGATGACCACAGAGAAGGGCTGAGATTGTTGATACCGAGAATCAAGGGATTGGAAATACAATGGTTAGATGTTACAACTGCAATGGAAAAGGTCATTTGGCTAGTGCATGTCCCAAACCGAGAACAAGAGGCAGTGAGTATCACAAGCAAGCACTACTTCTTGCTCTTAAGGATGAATCTGCGGGCACTCTTACTGAAAAAGAGAACAACTTCATGGCAAATACATACTTTGATGATGATATGGAAGACTTGGAAGCTAATGCAGCCGTGATGTTGGTGGCCAACATGCAGGAATTGCTCATGAGTGAAACAGGCCCAGTATATGATACTGACGGTCTGTCTCAGGTACCTGATTCAACATGTCTAATACATGAAATTGTATCACCATCTGCTTCTGCATCAGCCGAGGAGCAAGTTGTTCAAAATGCTTCGTTATTATCTCCTCAAGAAGATGAACAAATGAACACAGTGGTTACATTTGATGATTATCAAATTAACACAGTTGTTACATTTGATGATCCAATTGATGATGACAACAATGATCAATTTGAACAAAATGATCTTTTGCTTGGTCCAGATCCAGAACTCATGACCTTGCTATTGACCACCCAAACTCAGTTGGACTCACAAAAATCCCAGATTGATAAATGCAATGAGATCAATAGAAATTTAAAAGCAAAAGTTGCATTATTGACTAAAGATCTTGAGTGCTATAAAATACAACTTACAAATTATGAAACAAGAGAAAAACGTGAAAAAAGTTTTGAAGTTGCATTCCAAAAATCTTATGTAAAAGAACAAGAGTTAGAACATCAGATACGAGAATTAACTGTTTCCAAAAATAACTTGATTTCTCAAATGGAACAAGAAAAATTAGATTTCAAACAACAGGTTGAACACCTAAATTCTGAACTTTCAAAATTAAAAACAGAGTTGTCAACTTGTCAAACTAGTTTTTCTGAACATAAACAAGTGTCTAGGAAATGAATTGATTCTTATCTTGAGGAAATCGTAGAGTTGGAATGTAAATTAAAAGAGTTTCAAAAGGTTGTTTATAAAACTGGTGAGTCAGTAACAACAATTCAGAAGTTTACTGTAAAGCAAAATCCCCAAGAATATGGCTTTGCTATTGGGGATGACAAACCACGTTTTCTACACAAAGCACTCAAGGAAAATCCAAAGTTGTATAGTGCAGAACATCTCTTTGATGACTCTATTATGCGTGTTGTTGTACATAACTGTGAGGAAGAACAGGAACAAGAAGAAGAGATTCGATCTAAAATGAGCAATGTCAAGTTTAACAAACCATTTGATTATTCAAGAATACCTCATATTACAGACTCCTTCGTTCCTCAACAAGATAAAACAGAACAATCATGGTTTGTAATGCAAATTAATGAATCTTCTTCTGAGGTGGGTCCTGTTAAACCAGTGGTACAAGTAAATGGTCCTTTACCAAATTCGGGTGTAATTGCACCATTATCAAAACAATGTCTTGTACTCAGATATTTTTATACGTTTATGGAAGACATAAATTTTTTGGAACAAGCAATTGAACTTAATTCTGAGATAAGAGTTTCTACTTTTCTTTCTCCCTATGAAAAAGAAAAGAGAGAGATTTTTCAAAAACAATTTTTTCCATATGTTCAACATTTTTGTCTTTGTGCTACACACTGGGAACAGGATCTTCAAATAGAACTAACATCCATGATGAACACTTTCAATGCAACTGAAAATGCGGTCTCAAAACAAAAACGTCGAAACAAAGTTTTACAAAAAGAAGTAGATCGACTCTTGGAAGATGTTCTATGTTCTGATATTATCTCTGTGTTCATGAATTCCGTTTATGTGTCTTGCAATGCTAAGCTTGTTGATGATCACTCTACTGATACTCAAATGTTGAGACTTGAAATTGTGAATTTAAAAAGAGAAAATGAGAGAATCAGCAAAATCAATGATGATGTGCAAAGTAAACCGTCAAAAGAAGTTTTTTAACTCAATCAGAAGTTGCAATGGTGTCAAACTCATAGTCTTGATTTTGAGTTAAAGTTGCAAAGTCAAAAAGAAACAATGTCCTTTCAGAACAGTAACACATCCAAAGTTAAGAACCTTGAAAATGAAAATGTTGTTTTAAAACGTCAAATTTTTGAATATGAAAAGGACATTGATGAAGTTTGTCAAAATCAGAATGACACTGTTCACTTAAATCGAGAATTAGATTCAAAAATTCAACAAAAAAATCACATCATCATTGAACTCAAAAAGAAAATTAAATTACTTGAAAAAAGGAAGTTTGTTCACTCAAATGTGATTGCACCAGGAATGTATAAACTGGATAAAACACCTAGGCAAGCATCCCCTCAGACTACTAATTTGAATGCTTTGACTTCTACAAGAATAGTCACCCCTCCTAGCGTTAGCAGATCCAAGCCTAAGAGCAACAAAAAGAAGACTAGTATCTGGCAACGTAAGAGCGGCACACTAAAAGACCAAGAAGTAGAAGACCACCTTAGGAGTTTGAATAAAATGCATGTTGCGTCTGATTTAGAATCAAACTTAAAAACTTGTAATTATAATCTTGATGTAACAAATGCTAATACTTTGAATGTTTTGAATATTGATGCTTCTTGTGTGTTTTGCCTTCAAAGCATGTTATATGGTGATCATAAAAAGTGTGTTGCAAAATCTCTTTTGTCTCGTAATCAGAAACATACATATGGCATTTCCTCTAGGCCCACTACTGCTTCTAAGTCTATATTAGGAAAACCGCCAAGTGTAGTTTCTATGAATGCCAAAGACAAAACCATAGTTGCAAATAAAACTTCTAAGACAATCCAATCACCTAGTGCATTGACTAAGAAGAAAGCTGAAATTAGTTGGACATGGCAACGTTGGCTACAAAGGAAACCTAGTTTTACTTGGTTACCTAAAGTGCTTAATAACTGTGCTACTAACCCAATGGGTTCCACCGTTACCATCTCTCCATCCTCGTTGTCTTCATGTGATGCAGGTGATTCAAATTGTTCTTTGGATTATTGATAGCGGCTATTCCCGACATTTGACAGGCAATCTCAGAATTTTAGTAAACTTTGTTGCAAAGTTCATAGGCACTGTCAGATTCAGGAATGATCATTTTGCTGCTATCATGGGCTATGGAGACTATGTCAATAGAAACATCGAAATTAGCCTTGTATATTATGTCGAAGGACTTGGACACAACCTTTTCTCAGTAGGGAAATTTTGTGATGGTGATTTGGAAGTAGCTTTTCAAGAGAAAACTTGTTTCGTTCGTGATTTACAAGGAAATGATCTCATGACGGGAAAACGCGGAACTAGTCTCTACACCATTTCTATGTTTGACATGACCGCTTCTTCTCCCATATGTTTACTCTCCAAAGCACACTCAACAAAATCCTAGTTATGGCACAAACGGCTGTCTCATCTGAGTTTCAAAACCATGACTGAACTTGCTCGTCATAAACTAGTCGATGGTCTTCCAAGGTTTCGGTATGCAAAAGATCACCTATGTCCAGCATGTGAACAAGGAAAAGAACTCGTGCTCATTTCCCTTCTAAAACCGAACACAGTACTGATCATGTTCTCCAACTTCTTTATATGGATCTATGTGGCCCAATGCGTGTTCAAATAATCAACGGCAAACGCTACATATTGGTAATTGTCGATAATTTTTCTAGATGGACTTGGGTCTACTTTCTATGAACCAAAGATCAAGCTCCTTCGATGATCATCACCTTTCTCACTAAAATTCAAGTTCAGCTTCGCAATAGAGTCAGAAAAGTCAGAACAGATAATGGAACTGAATTCAAGAATCAAACTCTTCGTGAGTATTTTGAGAAAGTGGCAATTGAACACCAAACATCTATTTCCAGAAGTCCAGAACAGAATGGGGTTGTCGAAAGATGCAACAGGACGTTAGTGGAAGCTATAAAGACGATGTTAATCAACGCTCAATTACCTGATTACCTATGGGCTGAAGCTGTCTCAACTACATGTTACACTCAAAACCGTTGTATGATCACCAAACGGCATCACAAAACTCCATATGAGCTTGATCACAACCGTAAACCAAATATAAATTACTTTCATGTATTTGGTGCCCTTTGTTACCCAAATAATGATCGTGATGACTTTGGAAAATTGAAAGCCAAAGCTGACATTGGTATCTTTATTGGATATTGTGAGAACTCTAAAGGTTTTCGATTCTGGAACCGTCGCACTAGAGAAATTCAAGAGACTATCCATGCTAATTTCGATGAGCTTACAGAGATGGCTTCTGAGCAAAACAGCTTAGGACCCGCAACTAACCATCTTAATTTTACAGATCCATCAGCTGCACCACTTTCCCTCAACTGTAAGGAATTGGAAACTTTGTTTGCTCCACTGTTCGATGATTCTTTTGCAAGTCATGCACCAGATGTATCTACAATTTCTGCGGTACAACCTGATCATAATCCAGTACCTGATACACCTGCTACTACAACAACAACAGTTGCTGCAGATGCACCTCCAACTGAATCTCCATCAACAGTAGAACAAACAGCTTCCAACACTGAAAATGAAGCTGAAGATCTACAACCACAAGAAGTACCCGCACCTACAAATTATGACGAAAATGCAGTCTTTAATCCATTGCTCCGGCTCCAACCATTCCCGATATTGCTGAGTCGTCTACAAACAACTTGGATCCGTCTAATATACACAATACTTTTCAACATTACCCTTCAACATACAAATGGGCAAAAGATCATCCCTTAGTAAATGTGATTGGTAATCCTAATAATCCAGTCATGACATGACAAAGACTTCACACGGATGGTGACACATGAATTTATGCACTTACCGTCTGTCAAGAAGAACCAAAGAACATTAAAGAAGCTATGACTTATGACAATTGGATTGTATCAATGCAAGAAGAACTCGATAAATTCAACCGTCTTGAAGTCTAGGAATTAGTAGAAAGACCTGATGGAGTCTATGTTGTCGGACTTAAATGGATTTAGAAAAACAAACTTTATGCTGATGGAACAGTTATACGTAACAAATCACGCCTGGTTGCCAAAGGCTTCAGCCAAGAAGAAGGCATTAACTTTGAAGAATCCTTTGCACCAGTAGCTAGACTTGAAGCTGTCCGCATGTTTCTGGCGTATGCTGCCCACAAGAACATCACCGTTTATCAAATGGACGTGAAGACTGCATTCCTGAATGGGCAACTCCGTAAAGAAGTGTATGTCACACAACCAGAGGGCTTCATCGATCAAGATCATCCTAATCATGTGTATAGACTCAAGAAATCCCTTTACGGCCTTAAACAAGCCCCAAGGGCATGGTACGACAAACTGTCTGCATTCTTACTTGCTAATCACTTTACCAAAGGATCAGTTGATCCCACACTGTTTATACAAAAACACGGGGAGGACATCTTAATTGTTCAAATTTATGTTGATGACATCATTTTTGGTTCAACACATAAAAAGTATCCAAATGCTTTTGCAAAATTAATGAAACAAAATTTTGAGATGTCTATGATGGGTGAACTTACATTCTTCTTAGGACTTCAAGTTCATCAATCCCCCCATGGTATTTTTCTTAATCAGTCCAAATATGCTCTAGAGATTTTAAAGAAACATGGCATGACAAGTTGTGACACTTATAATAATCTTATGTCTGCATCATCTCCAAAGCTGGATGCTGATTTGCATGGTACACCAATTGACCCTATGAAATACCGTAGTATGATTGGGTCCCTCATGTATCTAACAGCCAGCAGACCAGATATTGTTTTTGCAGTATATCTTTGCTCCCGCTATCAGTCTCGACGAACAGAAAGACACCTCTCTGAGGTTAAAAGAATCCTTCGATACATAAAAGGAACCATCCATTTAGGGATCTGGTATCCGAAGGATTCTGGTTTTGAACTAATCGCTTTTTCAGATGCTGATCATGCAGGATGTTTTGATACACGTAAAAGTACATCTGGGGGAGTGCAGTTTCTAGGAGACAAAGAAGCAGGATTGCACCTCATTTTCGTCTATAGAATCAGAATATGTAGCCATGTTAGCATGTTGTGCTCAAGTCATTTGGATGCGATCTCAGCTGATGGACCACGGTTACATTTTCAACGAGATTCCCATGTACTGTGACTCCAAGAGTGCCATTGCCATCTCATGCAACACGATTCAGCATTTGAAGTCCAAACATATCACACTTCGATATCATTTCATCAAGGAGCATGTGTAACAGGGTACTATTGAATTATATTTTGTGGGTACTAAATACCAATTAGCAGACTTATTCACCAAAGCCTTGCCCCATGCAAGATTTGTGGAATTAGTTCACCAAATTGGTATGCGGTGTTTGACTCTAGAGGATTTAAACAACTTTCTCAAACACAATTAAGAAAGTCAAACACCAAAACTATCTTTGTAACATATTTTATCAAAAACACAAAAAGATTTTCCATTCTTTATTTAAAAAAAAAAAAAAAACAACAACAACAATTTTTCATCTCTTTTTTAGTGCGCAAAATTCAAAACGAATCAAAATATGTTCTTGAATTTCACATTTAATCAATTTTAATCATGAACATATTTTGAGGGGGAGAATTTTTATAACTTTTGCACACTCTTATCAAAATCTTCATCATTGACATCAATTCTTCATCGTGCAACATTTCCGTGATCTCTTGAACTAAAATTTTGACAAAATTTTAAAAGTATTTGTTGGTTTAAGGGGGAGAAATGTATATTACAAAAGTTAACAACACAATTGGACCAAGATTAAAACAACAACAAACCTTAAGGACTGTTGTTGTCAACTATCAAAAGATTGTTACATAAGGATTGTGTTTGAATGGAAATACGGGTTAAGGGACGAAACTTGAAAAATCTTCAAACTTTGCCCTATATAAGCCCCAACTCAGAATTTTAAAAACACACAAAATTAAAACCATAACTACTTACCGCCATTTTTTCCACATTCATCCAAGATTTTTGATTTTCTCTAAACTCACGATTGTAAGTGTTATAATCACTCAGTTATGCATGTATATCACTCGCCTGAATTCTTGAATCATTTTTGTGGTTAAATTGTACAATCAATGAATTAGGGTTTAAGGCTGCGATTTGGGCATTTCTTGTATGTTAGCTTTTAGTCTAATTAAATTAGTTCTATAGCTTAACATCGTGTTTAGGATTGCTTTAAAGCTGCTTAATTGTATTGGTTAACATCAGTGAATGCAAGTTGAGTATTTTAGGGTTTATGTGATCGAATGCATTGTTGCTACTTATCGGTGTAGTGTATATGTGTTTTAAGTAGTTGGTTGTGCTTATATCAGTCCCCAAATAATGCGCCATAAGTCTTGTACCATAAATCAAACACATGTTCTGTAATACCTAAAAATCCAAAATGCCCCTACAACTTTAAAAATTGATTAAAAAGCCTATAAATTACCAAATAAATTCCAAACCTACAGGAATGAACTAGATATGAAGCCAAATAATTTTTGTGTCTGCAATTTAACATTTAGAAATGTACAAAAATATACAAAGAATTAATAGGGCCGATTTTTATTATTCACGTATTATTATTATTATTATTATTAATCCAAATTAAATTAAATAAATACAAGATAATTACAAATAAAGTTAGGAAATTATCAAAATCAGTATTTGATCTTAAATACACTTTCTTGGGCCGAAATTATTGTTCCCTCCCCTTATTTTATTCGGCCTATGATTTATTCTATATATACAAAAATACCGAAACCCTAAAACCCTTCACAAAAATTCAATCAGCCTTTATTCGACTAGGGAAAATTCATGTGCTATTTTTCTGGTGTTCTACAACGTGTGAGGAAGCTTAGAAAATTGTTTGGAGGTCGTGGGATTCGTTCGTTGATCGCTAGTGTTTTTGTTTTGTCGAATATAGCCTAACCGAGAGGTATAAATTCCATATATCCCTTTGACACGTTCGATCTTGTATGTGGCATTTTTCTTATGTTCCTTAGGTCCTATATGTTCTAAATAAAATACATAAACAGAACCATGCATGATAAATCGATCATAAAAATTTTAGAGGACAAAAATGTGTATAAAATCCAAATTAAATCATATGATTTTTCTGGATGTTATGTTTATTTTATTTGGACCTTATATGAATAATATGACCTGGGAAAAATGTTGGAACGAATTATAGAAGCCTAGATAAGTCGTGACTAATTTTAGTTGTAAACGGGTTTACGGAAATCGAATGAAAAAAATAGAAAACCTAGGTAGCGATTTAGGTTTAGGGTTATTGGGTTAAATCTGGACATTTAATGCATATTAATGATTGTGTAATAATTGGATGAGCTAGGGTTTGTTTTTGCATATTAAAAGTGTTATACGAATTGAAAATAAAATAAGAAGGGTGTGTTTTACTAACTTCAAAACTTAAGGGCTATTTTTATAATGTTAATTAGGTCATTACAAAGGTGTAAAAATTATAATATGAGGTCCTTATGTGTAAAATTTGCAAGATAATGATTTATTGGTTAATTATGGGTTCGAATTAAAATAAATTAAAAAGGAGGGACTAAAAGTGTATATTCTAGAAAATTAAGGTTTTCCTGTGTAAATAATGATATTAGAATTGTAATGTAAAATTTTGGATATTTAAGGGGTTGATATGTAATTATTAATAAATTATGATTTAAATTGTAGTTTTGTAAATTAAAGGGACTAATTGTGTAAATTATGAAACATGAGGATATAAATCATACCATATGTTAATTGTAAGGGTATATGCTGTATTTGGTAAAATAAGGTGCGTGATGAGTAAATATAAAAATTGTGAGGGTTAAATTGTAACTTATGTAATTATAGGGATTAAGTTGTAATTTAAATAATCAAAAGGGTATAAAGTGTAAATTGTGAAACTGAAGGGATAAAAATTGTCATTCTGAATAATTTATGTAATAAAGATGAGTGCTGGTAATACTTTCATTCTAAACCTTTAACTTTGATTTATTAGCATTTAAAATCCTAAAATATGTAAGGTTGTCATAATTAACCCTAAACTGTCGTAACTTGTTAAAATGTACCCTATTTCCATAATATGCTTAATTATGACTTAACCTAAGTTAAAATACTTAAATCTTTCTAATTATGGGAACTTACTAAATAAGGAAACTTTCTAAAAATGGGAACTTACTAAATTTGGAAACCTGCTAAAAATAGAAAGTTACTTAAAATAAAAAGGCAAGCTAAAATGAGAAATTAAGAACCAATTGTAACTCTCTTCTACTCCTTTAGGTGTGAAGAAGGAGAAGTCTTGATCCGTTCAGTGCTTTCTATTCTTGTTTTGTTTGCATTCGTAATAAGGTACAGATATTCTGCCTTTTTAGTAAGGTGCCTTCGTTTTCTTTTGATTCGTTGATATTGATTCGTATTAGGGTTTCCCTAAGCCATTGCTATGTTCCCTATTCTTTGATCCCTTTGACTTTGATTAAATATGTACCCTTTGCCATGAACCTTTGATATTTGGACTTAGACTATTTGGACCTTTGCTTTGATCTAGACTTTTGACCTTTCAGTTTGATACCCGAGCCAAGTTCGTTTCCTAGCCATGAAGGTAACGTGGTTGTGTCATTGATGCACCAATGGCATAACTTTAGTGTGGTTGAGTGATGTTCCACACCGTCCCCATATTGTTCGTAACGTGCACATTATATTTATTATTGGCCTATATTATTGTTCGGGGGGCGTATGGATGCATCCTAGGTTCGTGTTCGTATTAGCGAATTTGACATGATATTATATTATATTGTTCGGTGATTGATGTTGTGTGCAATACACGTCCTTCACATCTGAGAGGACTCCCCTCTCTGGTTACTATATGTGGTTTGTTCGGGCTCGTGGAGGATTACTGATCCTTTTATTTCTTTTTCTTTTCATTTCATTCTTATTTATATTCTTTGCCTATGACTTATATATCCCAATGCACTAAACTATACATGTTCGTTTCAATTTTCTTTCGTTTTCGTTTCTATATATCTGTTCACTGGGCTTTTTAAGCTCAGCCGCATTTCTTTTCCTGCGGCAGGTATCTAAGCTAGAAGCTGGGATTTTGCTATGGGATTGAGAGTAGAGATTAGAAGAAGATTCTACCTTAGTTACTACCCTTATTTATGACATCTGTTAGACTGGATTTCATTTCGTTATTCTTTCCTTTGGATTATTTATTATCATTTAAACTTATGGCTTTGTTTAAGCCGTGTTGGTTGAATTCCTTTAATGAATTTTGTTTACGACTTCCGCTGTGTATTATGTATGTATGCTTTGATTTGACACCATAATGTGATGCTTCTACCCTTGTCGGGTTGGGGTGTTACTTGTTCTTAGTCGAAGAATTGCTTGAGGCATAATAATCTGTGGTGACAAATGTGCATGTTTGTTTGGATTTCTGGGTGCTAGGATATGTTTAGAATATGTTTAGGAAGATGTTTGATGATTGCTTGATGTCTAAAACAGTCTAATATAGAATTTAAGAAAGATTGAATGTCTTCGAGTAAGTATGAATTTCTTCAACTAAGGATGAAGTTCTTCGAGTAAGAAGAAATATGTTGCTTACTTAGAAAATTTTGTGAAATTCTTCGAGTAACGGTTCGATTCCTTCCACTTAGAAAAATTTGATAAAATTCTTCGAGTAAGCAAAATATTTCTTCAACTAAGAAAAATTTTCTTTATATTCTTTGAGTAAGCAAGAATTCTTCGAGTAAGGAATTTTCCTTAGATTCTTCGAGTAAGGAAAAATTTATTCAACTAAAAATTTATCTTTAACTCTTCGAGTAAGGAAACATCCTTCAACTAAACAATTTTTTATTTAACTCTTCGAGTAAGGAAACATCCTTCAACTAAGGAATTTTTTCTTAAACTCTTCGAGTAAGTAAATTTTAATCAGAATCTTTGAGCAAGTGTGAAATTTCTTCAAGTAAGGATTGTATCCAATTTCTCCGAGTTAGGAGGGTTTCATAATTTTCAAGTAAGGAAAATGGTTATCTCCAAGTAAGGGCTGTTCTTTTCAAAAATTTTCTTAAATCCTTCGAGTAAGGATATTTATCATACTTTCTTCGAATAAGCTCATTTCCTTCGAGTAAGCCAAGTTTTCAGACTTAGTGAAATTTTTTCCTAAGTATAGAATTGTGTTAAAGTTGAAAAAGTGTGTTTGCTCCAATATGGTTGTTTGTTTACTGTGTTCATATTATTCATGATCATCTTACATGTCTCTCTATATGGTGCATCATATCAGTTAGGCACAGATCATGTAATAAATGACTTACACTAACACAAATATACAATTTCCATTGTGTTTCTTGGTTGGTGTTTGTGATACATAGGTTCAAAATGTCTCAAACGTCCATGGCAAAGAATGAATTGATACCAGAAGGTGATGAAAGAAAGATTGGAGAATCCAATTCCAAAGTAGATTTGGAGAAATTGCCATGCCATCCTTCCTGTCAGATCATGGTGGAAATTCTGAAGAGACACTTTTGCAGACATGTTCTGGCAAAGTCCGCTACAGTATCAGAAGTCTACCTCAATCAGTTCTGGCACACTTTGATGATCAGTCGGGACTCAAAGACCATGACAGTCACCCTGGACAAGAAACATATCAAGTTCGAGGTTCATCTTCTTCGCACCGTTCTTGGGCTTCCTCCAATAGTATTTGGCAAACACACAAAGTTTCTAGAAGATCCTACTTCTAAACGTATAGTCAGGTCTTTAAAACACCTTGGCTATGACGATTCGTTTGAAGAACTCTTCACATTCAAAGGTGGACCGAAGATACATTCCTCAACCGTGGTTAACCATGTACACCATCTTGAGGCACTGCATCACGAGAAAGGAAACTGGTCACGAGTACCCCAGACTTGAACATCTGCAGTTGTTCTGGGGTGTCATCAACCTATATCATATGGATTATGCCAAGTACATATGGATGGACATGATCTATCAAGCCCGCCAGTTTGGACAAAAGAAGGGCTACAAGATTCCCTTCCCACGTTTCACCAAACTTCTCATAGCTCACTTCATGGAAAGAGAACGAGAAATTGATAAATGTCCGACTGAAAAGGCTCACTCAGTACAAATGGACCATGTTCTTTCTAGAGTGAGAATTCATACCACCAACACCACCACACAAGGTCTTACAATTCCAGACACATTAATAACGGAGGCGGTGAAGGCAACTAAATCATATGAAAGGTATGACGAAGCAGAGAAAGCAGGCACAGTGGGGATAACAGTGAAGGGAACTACTGTGACAAGAGGAAGAGACAGAGGAATTAAAGCCAGAACTACAAGAACTAAGAAGGTCTCTCGAGCTACCAAGAGGAAACCAATGCTCAGAGATGAATCTACAGAGGAAGAAGAAGAAGAGGAACCGAGATTAAGGGATGAAAGGAAAAGAATTATGCAGATAAAGAAAGAAATACATGATGAAGGTCTTGGTAAAGGCAAGGGCAAATCAATAAAGATTCAAGACAAACCCGATGACACCCTTCAACCACCTAAGACTAAAGAAGAGGAGATTGCACAACTCAAGAAAGCCCTACAAGAAAACAAGCCAAAGTATCTGGCTGATATTGAGAAACTCGAGAGAAAGGTGAAGGATCTGCATCGAAGGTTAGTGAAGAAGAAACCTTGTCTCAGTCCGAGGATGAAACAGAAGCTACATTGTCTAAATCAGAAAGTGCTTCTATGAGTGAATCTGAGGGTGAATATGAAGAATCAGAACCACTCATTCACAACCCACAGAATCTGATTATGACAAAACTGATGAGGAAAAGAAGGAAGATGAAGAAGATAAAGAAAAAGATGATGAGAGTGATGATGACAAAGACAGTGAAAGTGATGAGGATGACGATCGCCAAGATGATAATCGTATACCTACTCCACCTTTTATACCACCATCTCTTGATCAAACCTCCAAAACCAAGCCTCCCTCACCAATACTTACACCGCAACAACCAGATACAAGTGAACTCCAGGCTATCAAGGAATAACTCAGCACATTGCAAGATCTACTGAAGACGCAGCAACGTGACATCAATGAGTTCAAGGCTTATGATGTGGCTCTAGCAATGGAAGACTACCTCAACAAAAACTTACTAGAAGAGATCGGCAGACACCTTCAGGAGACACTTCCAGCTCTTCTAAAGGAATATGTCAAGAGGAAGCTTGATTGAATTATAGCACATCACATTCAATCAACACCGCTTACAATCCAAACAAAACCATTAAAGCGTTCCACCGCAGATCTTAAAGGACAATTGTTGGAAGCCATCATCAATGATCCAGAGGAGGATGATCTTCGCAAAGATTTGATAGAATCTATGAAGAAAGCTAAAAAGAAGGATCAGCCGTGCAAGAAGGCCAAGCCTAGCAAACGTCGTCGTGATGATCATGACAAAGACGACCAAGCGAAGCTGAGCAAGAAACATACGAGAATGACTAGACCTACAACTACACTACCATCATCTAACGTTCATCAAACGGGCGAAGAAGAATTAGTACCTCAAGAGACTGGAACAATTGATGAAGCTGAACCTCATAATGACATCACTATTAACCAAGCTGTAGCTGTTCCTGAACCACCTGCGGATGCACCACTGAAGCCCGCTCCTGAGTGGGTTAATCCTGATGCTGAAAAGTTTGAATGGTTTGAAGAAATGGTGGATGCATACCCAGACATTCCAGAAGATGAAGTTCCTGTAGAAGGCTCAGTTTTGGACTTCACAAAGAAACTTAAGAAAGTAATGAAGATCCAAAACTACAACTGTCCGATATTGTCAAAATCCGCAAAGCATGTTTCTCACAATTCATGACTTCAACTACTTCTCAACTGGAATTCGTGTACAATCTGGAACAAGTTGCACGAGCCTTATTTGAGAACGTTAGTTGGGATGTTACAAGATCTCATTATGAAACCGACACTTTCCAATTTCGTGACTACTCACAACCTTTACCCTTCATTGGTCATGCCCATAATCCCAAGATACCTAAAGCTTATTTCTTCAACAAAGACTTGGAGTATCTGATATATGGGAATACTAATCCAGAAAAGCGTTATGCTACATCTCTTACAAAGTTCAAGGCCGCTACCTATGTGCAAGAAGGACTTGAAGAACAGATCGGAGACTTGTTCAGCAACTCGATTGCAGAATACAATGATGAAGCTGTTTTGGGAATCTTTCACTGGCCTGATATGCGCAAATGGTTTTACAAATTGAAGCTTACATTTACCTCAAAACATAAGGTATACTACAAAAACAAGATTCTTTCCATCAAGAGTGCTGAAACAGAGTCAAACTATGGATACAACTTTCTGACTAAGATCACGGTTCGAAGACAAGATGACAAGGAGTACTCGTTCAACGAAGTAGACTATCCTTATTTGAATCTGAATGATATTGAAGATATGAACCTGCTCAAGATACAAGGAAAACTCGAGCATCTCCCTAGCAGCCTTCAATACGACATCATCAACTCTCTACTCCTGTACATCTGAAGTATAGTGATAAAGACAAGAGTCAAAGATGTTCATCTCGGTGTTGAAAGTTACCAGAAGAAGTTGAATCTCATTAAACCTGATCTTAGACCTCCGGGTATCGCAGAAATGAAGCCATATTCCTTCAGCAAAAGACCATTTGGAGTAGTGTACGTCAGATCTGGAAGACCAAAGTTCATGGGCTACCAAGACATTCACAAGTTTAGCGATGAAATTTTGATACAAGTTAGGGCTGAACTTGATCACATTCTGGAAAATCATACACATGGAAGGGAGCAGGGTTGGTTGAGGCACATGACCTGGAGAAGAAATGATGTGAAGTAGGCGGTCAAGTTCTTGGCATGGATTGACTACGAGCTAAAGCATCAGGTTCAGATGAGAAGATTAGAGAGTTATGTGGGTGGAAGAGCTAAAGATCCGAATATTCTCACATTCCGTCGTCCGGAGTAAATCACTGGTATTATTTTCAATTGTATGTCATCATTCATAATTGTTAATATATGACTATGGCTTGTGCACAGATAACAGTACACAACCCGTACTTGTAAAGAAAGGACCTTGAGGTACGCTTCAGTGCCTCAATCCTAATATAAGGACCGAAAGCTTCTTACTTTTGAGTAGAATTAATCAAAATTTTGATAAGCTTTTTCAAAATTCTGCTCAAAAGAACAAGTATTCCCTCTTAAAAGGTGATTTCACTTGTTGAGGGGGAGTACTTGAAACAAAATCTTTGTTCAAACACAAAAGTTCTTGTTGAAATTCTTCCCGTAAACCTCAAAAAGCATATTTTAACCAAAAGTTTTCCAAAAAAAACACGAATATGCTATTTTTGAGGGGGAGAATAAGTATGTAATTAAAATATGGTAATTGAAAGGATGAAATCTCGCATGAGTTCGACTCCGATTTTACCCAAGAATTGACGAATATCAAATGTCATTAATCGAAAAGACTTTTCCTGGACGGGTAATAATTTCAAGCTGGTTTATCTAGTGATGTAAACGCGTCTCGCAAAGGACTTGTCTGAGTGGAGTGTACCATTTTTCGATAGATTCTCTTTGAAATGACCTGGATGAGTAATAATTTTAAGCTAGTCTAACTAGTGATGTAAACGTGTCTCGTTGTCACAACCGTGATTTTTAGCAGGTTAGTTTGACCTATAGTCTCAACTCATTTAATTTTGTTTGGTGTGTATTACTTGATTAATTGTGATATGTGTATTATCTATGGTATATAAGTGGTGTAAGTGTGTGTGTTGACCACTAAATCCCTTGGTGTGAGATTTTGTCATGTTGAGTAGTGTTGGATTTTGGGATGAGTTCATTTTGATCGCCTTTGTGGTGTAGAAATAATAAGTATGAAAAATCTATTTTTGGAAACTTTGAGTGAAAATGATATTTTTTTTTTCCGGTTGTTGTAAAATTTGAGTTTATCGCGTAAGACATTAGGTTTTGGATATGGGGTTTTATAAAATATCAAAAAAATACAAGGTTTTAAGTGTAATAAATAAATTTGATAAAAAAAATAAAAAATATATATATATATATATATATATATATATATATATATATATATATATATATATATATATATATATATATATATATATATATATATATTTCGGCCGAATAAAGAGAAAGAAAGAAAAATAGAAACTAAATTTGATTAGGATTACAAATCTTTGAGGAAAAGTTATTCACTTAGGGTTTCTAGAGGTCTATAAATACAAACCAACAACCCTCATTCCTCCCTTGTTTAAAATTCGGTCGATCACCACAAGGAGAGGAGAGGAAGATTTTTTTGGGTTTCAATAAATCAATTTAAGGTATGTCTAGTAAACCCTAATTGTGTAATCAATTTTTATTATGCATGTAACAAATTATGGTGGATCTAGGGTTTATATTAAGATCTGTAAATTTATGATATTAAACATGTAGGAATCAATAATTAATAATCTTGTGATAATTGGGGAAGTAATTAGGGTTTAAAAGTTGTTAATTAAAGAGTCAGGAATCTGGCAGATTTAAAGGTCTGTAAAGATACGATTGTAATTAATAGATCAAGATGAGTTAGATCACGAATTTTATGTCTAAATTATATTTCAGTGAAAGATCTTTCCAAAAAGTCCGACCACAATCAATTTTGAGGTAGGAAAGGTAGTCAAACGATTTTTGTAAGTTAAGGTGTCAAAACAGTTAAACCGGGACAGAATTAGAGTAAAAGTATTGAGGTCAAAGGTGGCTTTGAAAGTGGAATTTGGATAAGGGCTTCTGTGGGAATCAAATTCTATATTATATTTGACTTCCACGCGAAAATTAGATGATAATAAGTAGTGCGGGTGGGTCTATGAGGTCAAAACTTTTTGATGTCCGATCAGATCTGAATCTAGATAGTTGTCATGTTTGATTTTTCATTGGGTACTTGTGTGTGTTTTTAGTGCATGATCTTCTAGGAAAAGCTTTTATGCTTATGAAAGATCATGGTGAATTTTTGGTGTGAGTTTCGAATCTTTATTCGCTGTGATTTTATGTGGGTGAATGTACTTTAGAAATCTGCGTGTCTAAAAGTGTTAATTAAGGGATTTTGTGAGTGTCAAGTATTGGGTGGTGATTATTATGGTGTCTAGGTAATCCATAGTGGGTTATATGAACCTTAGACATCCATCATATGTGTGTTACATGGACTATGGCTTTTAGTTTGGTCGCGTGTAACGTGATTGTTATTTTTGTGTGATATAGATTTGTGTGTTGATAACTTGGAAGCTGCGGATTTGAGGTAAGTTTCATAGTCCCATATTTTTACTTTGTTTTAAACTTGGGATGGAGATGATGCTTGTTTAAATTATTTTGAGTTACTGTGATTATGTGGTTATAATATGCATGGACGTGTAATTGTTATTATACTTATACTACATGTTATTATGGTGTTTATTTGTGGTGATTATACAAGTGGGAAGATGCCCTAGTGGCTCTACTCGTTATTATTATGTCCGGCCGGAAGGGGAATTATATTGGATCGGTGGGCACGTTCCGTCCCAATTATTGTGAACTTGGATCGGTGGGCACGTTCCGTCCCAATAGTGGTGGTATTTGGATCGGTGGGCACGTTCCGTCCCGTAAGCTATGATTGCATGCTAGTGTATAATGACTATATATCTTCGCTGTCCTGCTATGCTATGTTTTATAATCACAGTGGACTGATGATAAAGGTGTTTTGTGTGTCTTAAACCTATGAATCTCACCAACATTATGTTGACGTTTTAAGCATCATTTTCAGGTGAGCATTCTAAGGCTAAGATAGAAGGGCGCGATTAGAAGAGACCTAGATTGCATTGGGGATGGCTTATCATTGAGTTTAGTTTGATTAAAAATGGATTTTGTTTGAGATACTTGATTTTCTTTCATTTTAACTCTTTGTTTTAATGGAGATTCCTTGGAGATTTTATTTGGATTATTTATATTGGGGTATCGTTACGACACTTTGTGTTTGTGCTTTGCTCTATTTGTTTGCATGTAGTATTTTCTCTATTTAGACACCAAGTGTTGTGATGATATCCATGATGTTGCACTCGCGTTTCCGCCATTGGCGAGGTGTGACAAATTGGTATCAGAGCCTTGGTTGTAGAGAATTAGGTGGTTGAGCCTAGACTATAACCTAGGAATCCCTCATATAGTTGCATTTAGGGCTTATGTGTTAGTATAGTATTTTATGTGTTTTTCCTTCTTGAGATTTTGAGTAGTTTCGATTGGGTTTTTGACGTCTGTTGGATCCTCATACCTGTTATCATATGTGTCATTTGTAGCATGGCACCCCTTGCGAGTAAGAGGCTTCGTTGGGCAATTGTTGTCATGACGGGTTGCAAGTGGGTTAGTAACTTGAGACGGGTGAACATGAGGATTCGGATTCCTGCAAGTATGGGGCCATGTCGGATCGAGGAGAAGCTGACCATGGTGAACGTAAGTGTCAAGGAGGTAGAAGTATACGAGATGGAAGTAACCAATAAGGAAGGTTTCACGACTAGGTATCCTGGAAAGTATCCCAGATTTGCAAAAGATGGAGGAGTAATTCGGGCTGAGCCTCTGAATTTGTATGGATTTGTAGATGGCATAAAGGAGGAAGGAAGGAATCCCGTGAGCAGTTTTGCAAGTCGTCCGTTACCGCAACCCGAGGGAAACCGAAATGGATGGGTAAGCGAGGAAGATGAAGTGGATTCGGACCTGGAGTCTACGGCTAGTAGTTGAATTATTCCAAGATAGACGAAAGTTAGGATGGGACCCGAGCCATATGTGGTTTTGTTTATTTAGTATTATGTTTTGAGATGTTTTCTAGTGACTTTTGATGATTAGTATTGGTGGAATGTGGATTTTATTGGATTTTGTGATTTTTCCCGTGTGATTAATAATAAGGCTTGAGCGGTTTTTGGATTTATATATTTTCGTGTGTGATTTGTGGTTTATTATGAGTTTGTGTATATGCTATTGTAAGGTGTTATTATTGCTAGGTGTGGTATTGGAAGCGAGTACACATGTGAAAGGATACATCTATAATTATGGGTGGCCAACATAATTATACAGGTATCACGACACATGTAGACTTATGGCCAATACTACATTGACCAATGGTGACATGTTTTCGTGTGTTAGGAGTTGTGATTAGTTGTGATATTTGTAATATTGGGGAGTACTTGTGTTAAATGTGGAAATATATTCACGAATGTCGTGAATGGCGCCTAACGATTTGCGTGTCCAGGTTATGGCACCAAAGAGACCAAGACGCCTATTTAAGTCACCAATGAGTGGAGCTTATCGGACGCCGAGAAAGCGGACGCCTAAGGGACGAAAGTCGACACCCACCATGGGGGATAGTAACCCTATTTTTCAGCAGATGGTTAATCAGCAATTGGAAACAATGCTGCCGGAAATTGTTAATCAGGTAAGCCTTCAAGTGGGGGATGGTGCTCGACCAAGTGGTGCTGGAAATAGCGGGAGTGGTAATAATGGATGCTCGTACAAGAAATTCATGGCTTGTAAGCCTAGGGAGTTCGATGGTAAGGGTGGTGCGCTAGTACTCACCCGGTGGATCAAAAAGATGGAGGCTGTGATGGACATTAGTGGGTGTTCTGAGGATCAGAAAGTTAAGTATGCGGCGAGTTCCCTAAGTAACAAAGCTTTGACTTGGTGGAATACACAAGTCCAAGCTAGGGGAAGGGTTGCTGCAATGGGTATGACTTGGGAGGACTTCAAGGCTTTAATGGTGGAGGAATTCTGCCCAAGTAATGAAATGCAAAAGCTAGAAGAAGAATTCTGGAATCATGCGATGGTAGGGGCTAACCACGCGGGATATACTTATAAGTTTCATGAGTTGGCCAAGTTGGTTCCACACTTGGTAACTCCTGAATCCAAGCGAATTGAGAAGTACATTCGGGGATTGGTTCCGCAAATACGAAGTATGGTTAGGGCTACTGAACCCGCGACACTTCAAAGTGCTATCCAGAAAGCTGGGGCGTCAAAGGATGAAGCTGTTAGAAGTGGAGTACTTGCAAAGACGGGTGAGAAAAGAAAGGAAGAGACTGAAGCGGGTAAGCAGGGTAGTTCTGGGACTGATAATAAGAGAGCGAGGCATGGGAAAGGTTTTGTGGCGGCAAATCCTGTGGTAGCAGCGAGTCCTGCAATGGCAGCTACGCCGGCGGGGACAGGAAATGTCGATAGAAGAGGGTACAATAATTTTCCCAACTGTGCTAAGTGCAATGGCTATCACCATGAGCAAGCTGGATGTCGTATGTGTTTCGGGTGTAACAAACCTGGACATTTTGCTAGGGAATGCCGTGCGGTGATTACTCAGGCAGCACCAATCAATGCGGTTGGCGCAGGGTATGGACGTAAGGCGTGTTATGAGTGCGGGAGTGCAGATCATCTTCGGAATGTGTGTCCTAAGTTGAATAGGGCAGCTGGGCAGTCGGGAAATAGGTTGGCTATTGAAGGAGGTCAAGGTCAAGGGCATAATCGGGATATGGCTAGAGGAAGGATGTACACCATGACTGCAAACGAGGCGAGGCAAGATCCGAACGTCGTTACTGGTACATTTTCTCTTAATGGTCATTATGCTACTACCTTATTTGATACGGGTGCAGATTATTGTTTTTTGTCTACTGAGTTTGCTAAGTTGCTAAATATTGAACCTAGTAAGCTTAGGTCTAGTATAGTGATCGAAATAGCTAGCGGTAGGGAAGTGGAAGTTGATACGGTTTTACGTGAGTGTACTATAGTACTAGAAGGTATACCATTTTTGATTGACTTGATACCTTTTGGGCACGGGAGTTTCGATGTGGTGATAGGGATGAGCTGGCTATCTAAGGATAGGGCTGAGGTCATATGCCACGAAAAGGTTGTTCAAATTCCTTTGGAGAGTGGCATTATACTTCGAATTCAAGGAGAGAGTGTAGGGAGTGATTCAAAATCCCTTAAGAGTGCGAAAGCCAAAGAGATTAAGTTAGAAGAAATCCCTATAGTATGCAAATTTCCTGGTGTTTTTCCTGAAGACTTGTCAGGATTGCCTCGAATCCGTCAAGTTGAGTTTCGTATTGAATTGATTCCTGGAGCGGCACCTGTGGCGAAATCCCCATATAGATTGGCACCCTCAGAAATGCAGGAGTTTTCTGAACAACTGCAAGAACTTCAGGATAAGGGGTTTATCCGACCTAGTCATTCTCCGTGGGGAGCTCCTGTGTTGTTCGTGAAGAAGAAGGATGGTTCATTCCGGATGTGTATTGACTACCGGGAGTTGAACAAGTTAACGGTTAAGAATCGATATCCTCTTCCTAGGATTGATGATCTTTTTGACCAACTACAAGGTGCACGGTTTTTCTCGAAGATAGATTTACATTCAGGGTATCATCAGCTAAGAGTGCATGAGGAGGATATTCCGAAGACCGCCTTTAGAACTCGTTATGGACATTTTGAGTTCACGGTTATGCCATTCGGGCTGATAAATGCACCTGCGGTATTCATGGATTTGATGAATCGCGTTTGCAAGCCTTACTTGGATAAGTTCGTGATTGTGTTCATAGACGACATTTTAATTTATTCCAAGACAAAGGAGGAACATGGAGAACATCTGAGATTAATACTTGGATTATTGGAGAAGGAGAAGTTGTACGCCAAGTTCTCAAAATGTGAGTTTTGGCTTGAAGAAGTACATTTTCTTAGACATGTGGTGAATAGTGAAGGAATACATGTGGACCCACTACTAGAAAAAGGTCTATCCTTGACTCGCATTTTATGACGCACGCTACAAGATGACGCGCAAATAGCAAAGTCATAAAATAAGAGTCATAACGAGTAAATTTTCTATTGGGGATGACTCGCTTTAACAAGCGTCATAACATATGGGTCATAATTACATTTTTGGCTAACTCCCGCCCACTTTTTTTCCCCAAAATCTAATGATTTTCATTGTCCCTCCATACTTATCTCCATACTTATCTAGGTCACCCACTATTTTCACTACTCCCCACTTATCTCTCTTCTCCGCCGCTATAAGACAACCGCTATAACCCTAATCTCTTCTCTGCCGCTATACCTAGTTGGTTTTCTTTGCCAGTCAACCACACTCCTACTCTCGATTTCAGGTCCACATTTCCATGAATCAGGTACTTTAATGTGTTATATGTTCAATTTAATCATCAATTCGTGGTGTTCATGAGTCAATTTCGTGTTTGGTTAACTTTTGAAATTAGGGTTCATGAGACCCGAATCTGTATATCTGTGAGATATGCTGAGTATTTTTTTTAGTGTGCTTATGAGTGTGTTATACGATTCAGGCAAGAGAGATGCAGAGGAGATTATTGAGAAAGTTGTCAATAATCTAAAGTATAAAAACCTTTGCGCTTAAGGTGTTATTTTTTTGTCATAACTGATTAGATGTTACTGATTCACAAAATTAATACATAAATTTACCAAAAATGACATTCTTGTCTGAAGGGTGTTAATGCCTTAATGGGCCTATCAAATTAGGCTAAAAGAAGGGTTCATTAGATGATTTTATTGGATTGATAATAAGTTTAATTCCAGCTAATAAACCCCTGAATAGTAAGGTATTGAGAAGTGGTGGAATTTGTTTATAAAAGCAATGCAAGTTCTAATATGTATTTGTTTGGTATAATTTTGATTTCTAGTTTTAATTGAACATATATGTAGTCAGAGAGAGCGAGCAGCCTTTTCATTTTCCTAAGGGCATAGCGTTATGCTTGCAATAGAACATTGACTAAAATTACTTGGCTTTTACAGCTTGCTGCAAGTTTTACAGAAGAGAAGATAGACACCGATAAGAACATGGCAACTATGTTTAACGTGTTAAGAAGTAATAGAGCTGCCAAGCTTGAAAAATTGGTGTTGAACAGAAGCTCTTTTGCACAAACTGTTGAAAATCTGTTTGCGTTGTCGTTTCTTGTTAAAGATGGTCGGGCTGAGATACAAGTTGACGAGAAAGGATGCCATCGAGTTTGTAAGTTTCTTTAAAAAAATAACAATTTTTTTGAGTGAATCTATTTGATCTTTATGTTTTAATGCTGTTTCTTTCAGTACCTAGGAATGCTCCAGCTGCTAATGCAGTTGCTTCTAAGGAGGTCGCGTACACTCATTTTACATTCAGATTTGATTTCCGAGATTGGAAGGTAATTCTATAAGAATCTGAATTTTGCTTTTATTACAGATATTACTCTGTAGGTCTGTTGATGAATGCTAATAGAATCAAGTATGTTGCAATATGTGTTTCAATCTGATTACATTTTTTGGTATCATATCTATATTAGTTTTACGTAGTTGATTACCGATTTTGCTTATATTAAACTCCATATCAGACAATAAGTCAATAAGTACTATCCGAATTTGATAAATTCAATATTTGATCCTTATTTAGTATATCGATACACATTTACATATATGTTTTCTGTTTTTGTTTTGTGAACCTTTTTGCGTTGTCTCACCTTTTAATTTTGTAAGGTTGCAGTATAGGTGTCTAGTTTAATATTTTAGGATGTTAACTTTATGACATTATAAAACTCTGTTGACTTATAAGGTTGCAGCATTGCCTATTGTTCAATTTAAGTAGGAAAATATGTGGGTAAAATTGGTATACTCCGCCTTTGAATTTGTTTTTGTATTTGTATACAGTAGCTAATTGAATGTTGATAATCAAGAAACATCAGATATTCAGACATGAGACCATCTAGCTTTATAAAATATGTTCATTGACATGTGTTTTGAATTTACAGTTGATGCAGGACTCTGTTACTGAAGGGGAAGAACTCATACCATACAGGATCCCAGCTGATGCATCAGCAACTTCTCAACGAAAAATCCCTTCAGCTGAAAATGAGTCTGTTTTGCCCACAACACCAATAAGGAAATTTTTAAGGAATCGTGGTCTGGTTCTACAAGAACAAACAGTGGTCAAAGACTGAACTGAAAGTAGTGATTCAGGATCAAGAGGTGGCAGAAATGTTTTACATATTCATACGGAAATTAGACTTCGTGCCTGTATGTGATTTATATATCAGATATGCTATTGTCTGCATGTTTCGAAACTTGCATCACCATTTCTATGATTGCTCTTTTTGTTTGTTGAAACTTTCAAACCTATTTCCATACTATCTTTTTGACTAATAAGCTACGTCATGTTGCTGCTGCAGATGCCCCTGCACAGGGTGTGTAGCCAGACCAGATCATTTTCACTGACGTTGCTATGAAGAATAAACACATCAGGCGTAGTTCTTTGGCGGATCTTTGCCTTGACACGTATGCTACACAAACTCTTTTTATCTTTGAATGTTGTTAACAACTGCATGTTCTTGTATTATGATGCCTTGATTGATAATAACTTCGTATTCCCATCGATTAGGCCATTATGCAATGCACATACAACTGGCACTGATGTTAAATGGGGTGGGTTGCCTATGCTGACCCTCCCCCTTGAGAAAATGGCAACTAGAGTTGCTGGTTCACTTTGTCTAGCCACTGGAGTTGGTGAGGAGATGATTGTCAACAGGTTGGTGGTCCAATCTCTAAATCAAATTGTCAAATAAATTACGATACTTGGGCATTGGCTCTACACTTAAAGACCACCAAGTTGTAGTTTTATTACCAATTTGTTATTTCTTTGTGTATATTCATTCATCACAAATCTGCAAAAATGACCGTCGCTTGACTTTGATATCCTACTTGATTAGTTTAAGGTTCTGCTAAGCTGAGCCATACATCTTGTGATTAACCTTATGTATTTTTCTGTTATGAAGTATGAAGGAGTATGAAGACAGGGCAGTGTATCTAGCTTTAAACCGACCAAAGCTTCAAGAACTCACTAACCGACTTAAGTTATCACGCCTTAGCTGTCCTCTGTTTGATACATCTTGGAGCTTATTTAAGTGCCTTATTTTGGTCTGCAAAAGACCTCAGTGAACCATAGTCTGCCCTGCACCACACCTTAGTGGTCTGATTTAGCTAGTTATCATTAATTTGTTTTTCCCCAGTTTCATCAGTTTTGTGTGATTTTTAGTTTCTTAGATAATAGTAGTTATAAGCTGTAATTTGATACTTAGTAAGTTGACCAGCTTATCTAGCCTTCCTTATTTTTATTTGGATTTTAGGATTTAATCTAAGAAGTTTTCTCAGGCCTTGAACAGACATGTTTTTGTCCTGCCCCTAGTTAGACAGCAGACTGATTGAACAATTGGCATGTCTGCAGTATTCTATTGACGTGTAACGTATTTTGAATTTGTCTATCTTTTCTCTTTTCTAGATGTGGTTAAAGGGAATGGGAGACTTATTCCTCAAGCGGTTAAATCGTGGGTCGAGCAATACGAAAAGGAGCCAAAACCAGCAATGGTTGAACTACTGCTTCAGGAGAGCTACACGGATGACTCGGGTAGTCTTGTTGTATACTCGGTGGTCGATGTGGAAGCTGTCAAACTAACTTGTGAATTGCTATCGATATGTAATTTTTGTCGTTAATTAACTTGTGACTTATCGTGAATTAGTACTTGAATTAACCTCATTGTTTTGATATATATATATGAAATGCGTTATTTTGGTAGTTGTGTTTTTAATTTTGTATTATCAGGTTTTTAATTGTCATTTAATAGAAAATTAGGAACTGGAAAAAATTAAATTTTTTTTTAAAAAAAAATTAGGTTATGACACGCAAAAAGGAGAGTCATAAAACGTGGGTCATAAAAAAAAATTAGGTTATGACACGCAAAAAAGAGAGTCATAAAACGTGGGTCATAAGTGCGCGTCATAGAGGGATGACGCACAAATGCGAGTCATGAAGTTTTATGACGGGTCCATCCTTGACTCGCATTTGCGCGTCATAAAGCCTCTTCTTGACTCGCATTTGGAGTCAAGAATAGCTGTTTTTCTAGTAGTACCCTAGTAAGATTGAAGCGGTCAAGAACTGGAAGGCTCCTACGACGCCATCCGAGATACGCTCATTCTTAGGATTAGCAGGATATTATCGAAGATTTATAGCGAATTTTTCGAAGATTGCTAAACCCCTTACTTTGTTGACTCAGAAGAACAAGAAGTATGTTTGGGGAGAAGAGCAGGAGGTGGCTTTTCAGTCACTTAAGGATAGTTTGTGTAATGCACCTATTCTGACGTTACCTGATGGGCCAGATGATTTTGTTGTGTATTATGATGCATCGAATCAAGGATTTGGGTGTGTGCTAATGCAAAGAGGTAAGGTGATAGCGTACGCATCTCGACAGCTAAAGATTCATGAGAAGAATTATACGACTCATGATTTGGAGCTTGGTGCGGTGGTATTTGCTCTCAAGAATTGGAGACACTATTTGTATGGCACAAGGAGTGTTGTATATACGGATCATAAAAGTCTTCAGCATATCTTCAATCAGAAGGAGCTGAATATGCGGCAAAGGAGGTGGATTGAACTATTTAGTGATTATGATTGTGAGATTCGCTACCATCCTGGAAAGGCGAATGTGGTAGCCGATGCTTTAAGTAGGAAGGAGCAGATTAAGCCTAAGCGTGTGCGAGCGATGTGTATGACTCTACAGTCGGGAATTAAGGGTAAGATATTGGCAGCGCAAGAAGAAGCTCTCAAAGATGAGAATGCGACTGCTGAAATGTTGCGTGGATTAGGTCAACAAATGGAGAAAAGGGAAGATGGTGGACTGTATTTCTTAGATAGAATATGGGTTCCATCGGTAGGAGGTGTAAGAAAGTTGATCATGGATTAGGCTCATAAATCGAGATATTCGATTCATCCAGGATCGGATAAGATGTATTATGATCTTAGAGATGCTTACTGGTGGCCGGGAATGAAGAGGGAAATAGCTGAATATGTTAGCCAATGCTTAACTTGTTTGAAAGTTAAGGCTGAGCATCAGAAACCCTCAGGATTGTTACAACAGCCGCCGATTCCGGAATGGAAATGGTAGAGAATAACAATGGATTTTATTACGAAGTTTCCTAGGACGAGTAGTGGACATGACACGATATGGGTCATAGTGGACAGGCTGACGAATTTTGCACATTTTCTGGCCATTCGTGAAGATTATAAGATGGAAAAGCTGGCGAGGATTTATATTAATGAGATTGTGGCGAGACATGGTGTGCCTGTGTCGATTATTTCAGATCGCGACAGCAGGTTTACCTCGCGGTTTTGGCAATCATTGCAAAAGGCGTTGAATACACAGTTGGATATGAGCACTGCTTATCATCCACAGACTGATGGGCAAAGTGAGCGAACGATTCAGACTTTGGAGGATTTACTTAGAGCGTGTGCTATTGATTTTGGAGGAAGCTGGGATACTCATTTGCCTTTGGCTGAGTTTTCCTATAACAACAGCTATCATTCCAGTATTAGATGTGCACCATTTGAGATGTTGTATGGGAGGATGTGTAGATCGCCTATTTTATGGGAAGAAGTTGGGACGAGCCAACTAATTGGTCCTGAAATAGTGCAAGAGACTACAGATAAGGTGTTTCAGATTAAGGAAAGACTTAAGGCAGCAAGAGATCGCCAAAAGAGCTATGCGGATAATCGCCGTAAGCCCTTGGAGTTTGGTGTTGGTGACCTTGTAATGCTGAAGGTGTCTCCTTGGAAAGGTGTTGTACGTTTCGGTAAGAAAGGCAAGTTAGCACCTAGGTACGTGGGACAGTTTGAAATTACAGAAAGAATTGGGCCAGTGGCATATCGGTTAAGATTGCCTGAGGAATTAAGTAGTGTGCATGATACGTTTCATGTATCTAATTTGAAGAAGTGTTTGGCGGATGCTAGTTTGCATGTGCCATTAGAGGAGATTAAGATTAATAAGACTCTTCACTTTGTTGAGGAACCTGTTGAGGTTATGGATCGAGAAGTCAAGAGTATGAGACGTGGTAAGATAGCATTGGTAAAGGTACGTTGGAACTCAAAGCGTGGTCCTGAGTTTACTTGGGAACGTGAAGATCAGATGAGGTCCAAGTATCCTAAATTATTTGCTGAGAAGAGTGATGAGGCGAGCTAGTAAATCTCGGGACGCGATTTTTCTAAGTGGGGGATAATGTCACAACCGTGATTTTTAGCAGGTTAGTTTGACCTATAGTCTCAACTCATTTAATTTTGCTTGGTGTGTATTACTTGTTTAATTGTGATATGTGTATTATCTGTGGTATATAAGTGGTGTAAGTGCGTGTGTTGACCACTAAATCCCTTGGTGTGAGATTTTGTCATGTTGAGTAGTGTTGGATTTTGGGATGAGTTCATTTTGATCGCCTTTGTGGTGTAGAAATGACTTGTGTATTTTGTTGGAGTTTTGTGGTTTTGTGTAACGATCCTTCGTTCAAGTGTTTTGAGCGTAAGTAAGTTACGTGGAGTTGGTTATTATGGTTTATATTAATAATAAGTATGAAAAATCTATTTTTGGAAACTTTGAGTGAAAATGATATTTTTTTTTCGGTTGCTGTAAAATTTGAGTTTATCGCGTAAGACATTAGGTTTTGGATATGGGGTTTTATAAAATATCAAAAAATACAAGGTTTTAAGTGTAATAAATAAATTTGATAAAAAAATAATATATATATATATATATATATATATATATATATATATATATATATATATATATATATATATATATATATATATATATATATATTTCGGACGAATAAAGAGAAAAAAAGAAAAATAGAAACTAAATTTGATTAGGATTACAAATCTTGGAGGAAAAAGTTATTCACTTAGGGTTTCTAGAGGTCTATAAATACAAACCAAAAACCCTCATTCCTCCCTTGTTGAAAATTCGGTCGATCACCCCAAGGAGAGGAGAGGAAGATTTTTTTGGGTTTCAATAATTCAATTTAAGGTATGTCTAGTAAACACTAATTGTGTAATCAATTTTTATTATGCATGTAACAAATTATGGTGGATCTAGGGTTTATATTAAGATCTGAAAATTTATGATATTAAACATGTAGGAATCAATAATTAATAATCTTGTGATAATTGGGGAACTAATTAGGGTTTAAAAGTTGTTAATTAAAGAGTCAGGAATCTGGCAGATTTAAAGGTCTGTAAAGATACTATTTTAATTCATAGATCAAGATGAGTTAGATCACGAATTTTATATCTAAATTATATTTCAGTGAAAGAGCTTTCCAAAAAGTCTGACCACGATCAATTTGGAGGTCGGGAAGGCAGTCAAACGATTTTTGTAAGTTAAGGTGTCAAAACAGTTAAACCGGGACAGAATTAGGGTAAAAGTATTGAGGTCAAAGGTGGCTTTGAAAGTGGAATTTGGATAAGGCCTTCTGCGGGAATCAAGTTCTATATTATATTTGACTTCCACGCGAAAATTAGATGATAATAAGTTGTGCGGGTGGGTCTATGAGGTCAAAACTTTTTGATATCCGATCTGATCCGAATCTGGATAGTTGTCATGTTTGATTTTTCATTAGGTACTTGTGTGTGTTTTTAGTGCATGATCTTCTAGGAAAAGCTTGCATGCTTATGAAAGATCATCGTGAATTTTTGGTGTGAGTTGCGAAGCTTTATTCGCTGTGATTTTATGTGGGTGAAAGTACTTTAGAAATCTGCGTTTCTGAAAGTGTTAATTAAGGGATTTAGTGAGTGTCAAGTATTGGGTGGAGATTAGTATGGTGTCTAGGTAATCCATAGTGGGTTATATGAACCTTAGACATCCATCATATGTGTGTTACATGGACTATGGCTTTTAGCTTGGTCGCGTGTAACGTGATTGTTATTTTTGTGTGATATAGATTTGTGTGTCGATAACTTGGAAGCTGCGGATTTGAGGTGAGTTTCATAGTCCCATATTTTTACTTTGTTTTAAACTTGGGATGGAGATGATGCTTGTTTAAATTATTTTGAGTTACTGTGATTATGTGGTTATAATATGCATGGACGTGTAATTGTTATTATACTTATATTACATGTTATTATGGTGTTTATTTGTGGTGATTATACGAGTGGGAAGATGCCCTAGTGGCTCTACTCGTTATTATTATGTCCGGCTGGAAGGGGAATTATATTGGATTGGTGGGCGCGTTCTGTCCCAATTATTGTGAACTTGGATCGGTGGGCACGTTCCGTCCCAATTGTGGTGGTATTTGGATCGGTGGGCACGTTCCGTCCCAGTTTTATTGGATCGGTGGGCACGTTCCGTCCCGTAAGCTATGATTGCATGCTAGTGTATAATAACTATATATCTTCGCTGTCCTGCTATGCTATGTTTTATAATCACAGTGGACTGATGATAAAGGTGTTTTGTGTGTCTTAAACCTATGAATCTCACCAACATTATGTTGACGTTTTAAGCATCATTTTCAGGTGAGCATTCTAAGGCTAAGACAGAAGGGCGCGATTAGAAGAGACCTAGATTGCATTGGGGATGGCTTATCATTGAGTTTAGTTTGATTAAAAATGGATTTTGTTTGAGATACTTGATTTTCTTTCATTTTAACTCTTTGTTGTAATGGAGATTCCTTGGAGATTTTATTTGGATTATTTATATTGAGGTATCGTTACGACACTTTGTGTTTGTACTTTGCTCTATTTGTTTGCATGTAGTATTTTCTCTATTTAGACACCAAGTGTTGTGATGATATCCATGATGTTGCACTCGCGTTTCTGCCATTGGCGAGGTGTGACACTCGCAATGGTCATATTCACTGAAAATTAATCAATTCAAAAGTGCTAACTCCACCCGACATGTGCAAGTTTACCTTAAATACTTATGAGCACATGTGAAGGGGGAGTATTTCTCAATATGCAAAACTCTCAAAGTGTTAACAATATATGTTTTACATTCATAAACACTTTGAGAGATTTTCAAATGATTGGTTTATGGCAACGTAGGATAGTCATGAAGTTATAAGGTGACTAAGGTTAGGAAATCGTCCTATGATCCGCCAGAACCAGAGGGATCTACCCATGGACAATACGAATAGTTCAGAACTAGAAAGTCCTAGGTATGATTGAAAAAAGGAGTAAAGAAATGAAAGGAGAAAGAAGTGGTTTAAGAATTAAAAAGAAAAGTAAATGAAAGGGTGAAAAGAAATAGCCCTCCATATGTTCAACCTTAGGGCAGAAACCGGGTTCAATTCATATGCTACTGGTTGTTACTATAGTGACACCGGTATTGAAGACTAAGCTGTCATGGACCCAGTGACGCACTGCACTAAACCTTCTAGCCACTCAAGTGTCTCTCAAAAGATACTTGTTTCATTTCTCACGGAGAACCCTTCATTATCTATCGACCTCTTATTCTGAGATGAGTTGATATTAAAAAGGAGGCACTCTGATCCATGCCTCCGACGACTAAAAACCTAATGAGCACTAAATCAAGTCCAGAGCCGCGAGATACATTAAAAGATCTCTTAGGAACACTTAATATTTCTACACTGTTTGTTCAACAATAAGGACACCAGTTGTATATAACCAGAGTCCTACGCAAATCTTAGTAATATGTCAAGAACATTCATGAGGGAACTCACAATGGTGATTCTCAGTGATTGAGTGGAAATTCCTGCCAGGGTCAACATTAAACAGCCCTGACAGCAGGTCACTTCGGTAATCCCTTGTGGATTACGCTTAGTGTTCGAGGTGGTTCCAAACGGTCTACAGTCGTAGAGTGATACTTTGGTATACTTCAGCGGCTCACCTGAATCGTTGGTACGCTTTGGTGTATCTGAGTTAGCTCTCTTGGGGGCATCCGGTTCAGGAACAGAATAGGCAAGGATTAGAGAAAGTCTTCACACTATGTTGTTGATGATCTCGAAGTCCAAACCTGCAAGTGTCGGATACTTTATTGCTAACTGTTTACCTGCAGGTACTTATGGAGACCAGGAGTTCCACCACCACCATTTCCATCATGCTCATGCGAACATCACGAAGGAAATTCTCACAAAGATCAAAGCAAAGTAAACGTTCAAAAGTCAACGAGTGAAGCTAAAGAGTGAGAATTACTTGAAGTATAAAGATCAAAAGTTAAAAGAAGTATGAGCATGGTGGAAAAGACGTAAAGACACCGGGATTAAAGAACGTTGGTGGAAGGCAGATCATGACATTACCATATCACTCACAACAAGAACAAAGAACAAAGATACAAAAGACGTCGAAGCCTATGAAGCAAAGAAGACGTCAAGCAACCTTGATGACGAATACTTAGGGGGAGATTTTTGGGAACACATTTCATATTATCAAGTATCTGTCATAGTTTATGTAATAGGTTGCTTATTTATTTTGGCCTTTATGTTTGTTATTAAGGTTCGGCCTATGTAGAAGGCCTATGGGCCATGGCCTTTTATTTATTTCTCTATTAGGGCAATGCCCCATCAATGTACAAACACTATAAATACCCCCCCCCCATGATGGGAGAGGGTGTTGGTTCATGTTAATTCAAGTTTCATTATTCATATGCATGTTCCTTCCATTCTTTCTCTCTCTAACTTTCTCTCTCTAGATTTGTAGCTTGTGTGATAGATTTGTGACCTAACAGTTTCTTTTAACTTTTGACTAATATAATCACCTTTCTCATCAGCCCTCGTCTCTTCCATATGTAACACAGCCTCCATTACTTTCTCACCAGCAGCAATGTTCTCTTCAACATCCATGACCTGATCAGCCATCGTCTCTTTCATACCTAACACCGTCTCCATTACTTTCTCACCAGCAGCAATGTTTTATTGATTATCTAAAGACGCCTCTCCTAAGTTCTCAGAATCATTATCACTAGTCTCAGCAACATGCCCATCAGCCTTTTTCTCTTCAACATCCTTGTATTCATCATCCTTCGTCTCTTCCATATCTAACACAGGCTCGCTTACTTTCTCACCATCGTAACCATATGTATCAGTAACATGCCCATCCGCAATGTTCTCTTCATTATCCAACACATGGTCACTTACTTTCTCACCATCATGAGCTTCTCTATCAATAACATATTTGTCACAAGCATGCCCATCAGCCTTGCTCTCTTCAACAGCTGACACCGACTCTCCTAATTCATTTGGGCCTTTTGATTTATCTTCTAAAGCCATTGATTCAGCAGCTTCTTCTATCGTATTAGCAAAATGACAATCCAGTTTCACTCTAGGCAGAGAATGATCAGCAGCTTTAATCGTATCATTGAAATCATCATCAAACTGATGGGACTGTAGGTTTACATGAAAACACAAATATAATAAGAAACTGAATGTAGCAAACAACTCTAAAGTGTGGATTTTTTTTATAAACTGTATACTTACATCAACAGCCGATTGAGAAAAATGGTCATTTAAATTAGGTAAATGGATATCACTAGAATTATCTACTTGCATGTGATCAACTACCGGGAAATCTCCAATTGAAATACAATAATTCTCAATTTGTGACATGGAGGATGGATACCCGACAGGGTCAAGATAATTAAGCTTCCCATGTTCGTCATTATCAGAAGCAATGGATATTGATGTCTCGCATGATACAGTAGCCGTTCGGCTTGCGGTCTGTAATTAACAACATATGAATAGGTGGGTTAAAAACAAAACATAAACAAATTTAAGATTACGGAGAATATTACCTTTTTAACATCATTACTGTCAAACAGCTTCCCATCTTCAGTGTCAACATGAGTACGAATAGGGCTTTCATTCTCGATGGGGCTTGAAGTATGAATTTGAAAGTATGCAAAAAAAAGTAATTATAATAAAAGAAGGATACCTAAAGGATTAAAAAATATTAAAGGATATTACCATGGCATCTTTGGAAGCTAAATCTTCATCAACAAATTGTTGTACCTCCGAATTGTCATGAATAGGACTTAAAGTCTGAAATTCAAAATATAATATGAATTTACTATCAAAAAAGAAATATACATATATGTGACAAATTGAAAATATCATCTTACATTTGCAACTTTGGAAACAAAGTGATCACCAACATTTGGCCTTACTTCAGATGTTTCATGAATAGAGGTTGAAGCCTGTTTCATTAAATATATATATTTTCTTTTTTTTGTGAAAAAAAAATGATATCCTGAAAGTAATTGTGTTGATAAAAAAATAAATTTACACAGCTCAACAATCGCAAGTCTTTTTTTAACATCAGTAAGCACGTCCACATTTGCTCCTGGTGTATCAATCAAAAAAACTATCGCCTTCAAGGCCTCAACCTCAGCAGCTAAGTTAGGTTGTTTGGAGTTTTCTTCTGGTCCAGCTAATTGTACCTCTCGCTCTTGTGCATCTACATGTATCTCTCCATCTTCTGCACCTGCATGTACCTACAAAACAATGTAAATTGCTATCAATGTTGTGGGAAAAGTTAATAAAATAGACAAAATAAGTTTGAAGTATGGTCATAGACCCCAAGTGGTACAAAACCTTCTAGTTATACACTATATAATTAAACCTTTAGTCAACTACCTGCATTTATTAGGACTTTAATGCTTGAAAGGGTTTATAGCTGAGGCCCTAATCTTATATTTTGAAGTACACATACGCAAATGGCATATATAGTTGTCTATATAGGTTAACAATTTATAAGTATAGTTGTCTATTTAGGTATCAAGTACAGATTTCTTCAAATGGCATATTTCTACCTGTATTTATTATGATTTCTGCAGATGTACAAGAATATTTTATGTGTCAATGTTTAAAGGGTTTAGGATCAAACAAAATTTTTTGAAAATTTACAATTTACCTCAACGGCATCATCTGCAACGTTTGCTTGGCTTTGAATAAGATTCAGCTCCAGAAAATAGTCATAACTACGTACAAACCATGGTTGCAACCTTTCTTCACTAGTTGGAACAAGTTTCAATACTGGATTTGAACCCTAGGTAACCAATTATTGTAATGTCATAAACAAATATAGAGAAGTCGTAACTTATTTGACAAATAATAAAAAATAATGGAAATGCTTACCGAACCAAAAAGTAGATTATAATCACGTTTTCGGAACGTTTTACCCTTTGACCATGAAAGACCACGTGGGATCTTCCTCCAGTCTTTGTTCCACCATGACCTGCTATTGGGATAACTCTCAAGAATGCAAATCTAACATGAAAACAATACAACTAATGTTATTCTTGTGGAAAACTAGAAGGGGGGTTGAATAGTTTTTACCGTTTTTCAAGTTTATTTGCTTTGTTACTATATGTTAATTCAAAGGAAACAATCACAAATAAATAATCACACAATGTAAACAAAAGATAAAGAGAGGAAAGATCAAACCACACAACACTGTTGTTTATAGTGGTTCGGCTACAAGGACTCTCTTCCTTGCCCTACTCCACTCCCCGAGCTTCCAACTCGAGAGTTTATCTTTCACTAAGAAACAAACTCCTTTTCTAGGCGGAGAAAACCTTTACACGTCGCTTACTTCCTTTTCCGGTACTAAGCTAAACACCGGGTTCTTTCACAAGGTAGAACCAACCTGACGTCGCCTATTTACTTTACCGACACTAAGCTAGATGTCGAGTTCTTTACAAGGGTACAACCACTCCCTACACTCTTTGTGCTTTGAGGACTAAAGCACTAACCACACTTACTGATTACAAATGATAGATATGATGTGTGAAACAAACTACAATATCACACCGTAATGCAACTAAAGGATTACGGTTCTGTAGATCCTTGAAAGTTTGATCTCTCTTCTACAAAATGAAAGATCAAAATGAAATGCAACTATGAATGATGTTAGTAAGATATGTACTGAATGAATATGTGTGTTTTAAGCTATATGAGTGATGAGAAAGCCAAATGATCAGCTTGCTATTTATAGGCAAGCTGATATCCAGCTCACGGATCCCACGGATCCCACAATAGGGATCCGTCCTTCATTGGACTTGGATCCGTGGGAGATGACAGCTAAGAGATTTGGTGTATCTTTCCAAATCTTCCATATCTTACCAAATCATCCAAGATCCTCAAATGTCAACTATGTAACTTGTAAATCTAAACAAGATATATCAAAATCTAACAAAGATATTATATGTGATGTATGCAATGATGTCATGGAATGATTTTAGAATTAAAGTTTCCTTTTAAGGAAACAAGTTACTAAATAAGCAAACTTGTAATTCTTGGTTATTATGTGAAGTGTAAAATGTGTACTTAAGAGACTTAAGCTAGTATTTATTATTTGCTAAAAGATATTCCTTTTATTTGTCATTAAGAAAACCAAGAAAAGATCGAAGAATATAAATAACGTTTTTGAGACGATATTTGTATTAACAATCTCCCCCTTTTTGTTGATGACAAAACATAAGGTATATTTTTGAGCAAGAAAATAAATATAGTATGAGTTCTTAAAAATATATATTAAGTTTGTTTATTAAAGAAAAGTTTTGTAAAAATGTATGTATTGTGATGAATCACAGTTAATGCAAACTTAGTCCTTTCTCCCCCTTTTTGTCAAAACAAAAAGAGTAGCATAGCGGAATGCGATTTTGAGAACTTTAAAGCTCCCCCTTGTTTTATACTCCCCCTAGATGGAGTAATCAAGGAAATGATGCATGAATCTACAAAACAAACGGTTAGTATATGAAATGCTTATGAAATGCTCCCCCTCGATGTATACTCCTCACTTCTCGAGTACCAACATATACTTTGAAGGGTATGATATGCTGCAAATGAAGTGTTAGTAATGAATGACTTCAATGAAGAAGTAGAATGCTTGTGAAGTGTTCTTCCAAACAAGCCTTTCAATATTTTTTTTGACTTTAAAAAGTCAAAGTAAGTGTCTGATCATTATTTGTACCTAAAGCAATCATAATCAAGGTATAATATAGGCTATATAAGGATGTTAGTTCACAATGATAATGATAATATGCAATATGTTGATCACTCATAAGCATAAAACATCACATTCATAGATATTGAAAATTTTGTGACAAAAGTCACAATGATGAAATGATGTTAGAAGTACAATAAAAAGACATAAAAAGTCCTAAAGCAACAATCCAAAAGGTCCTAACAACTAGTCTAGAAAGCTCCTATTGAGGAGGATGAGAGATGGCGTTTAAACGTTCAAGAACATGGTTCAAGATGAACCTCATCTCATTTTGAAGCTCATGGACCAAGATGTTGGTCCTTTGGGCCAAGTGAGCCGTTCTCTCACAATGTGCGCAATCATGACTTGAAAATCCGGGAGGAAGACTAGGCTCCAAGTTTTGTGGTGGTGGTGGTGGTGATGGTGGTTGGTTGTTGTTGTTGTTTGATGGTTGTTGTGGTGTTTGGAGGGAGTTCATAAGGATGTTTTGAATGTCCATGGTTTCATGAAGGCGACGGTCAACCATACCCGAGAGAGTATAGAGTTGTGTTAACTCCGCACTTATCTCCTCTTATGTTTGAGGAATGTTTCTCCACATCACCTCATCTATGGCGATGAGTGTTTAAGTTGGTGATAGTGGTGGTATTTGGGGATGAGGTTGTGGTGCTTCACGGTATAGAGGACCATGAATCTCCGGATGGAGAGGATGAAATAGCATAGGTTCTAAGTTTTCAAGACTTATTGGTGGAGGATTGGTTGATGTAGGTGGAAGATCTTCTAACTCTTCAAGATATGGTTGTGGAGATGTTGGTGGTGTCCTAAAGAGTTCCATGGGTTGGAGTTTTGGTGAGGATGGTGATGATGCAGACTTCTCAGACTGTGATGGAGCGGGAGCGGGTGGTGGTGTGGTTGCTACAGGAGTAATGGTAGGAGGTGGTGTTTTTATGACTACATGTGAGGGAGTTGGAGTGGATAAAGTAAGGAAGTTTTCACTAGCAATGGGTGAGGATATGTTTAGTGGTGATGATTCTTTAGAGGATGAATTGTGGATGTTGATGAAACAACATGGTTTCACACTAATACGGGCTGTTCTTTTTAGTGGCTTAGATGTGGAGGAGTTGTTTGATTTTGTCATTGAGACTTTTTGGTGAAGTATGATAGCTAAAATGTACAGGAGAAGAAATGGTTGTGATGTGAATTGAAGATCCTAAAGTACTAATTTATAGACAGAAGGTTTGTGAGTCTGTGTGTTTTTGGATATGATGTGAATCCAATAGAGAATGTAGGTTTCTAATGATTTGGAACAAAAATTTGTGCAGATCATATCAAGGAAGTCAATCCATTGAGCTTGGGTTGAGTAATGTGTTGTAGATTTGCAGTAAATACAAGGAGATAGTGGAAAATCTTATGATTTGATATTTCCACGGATTTGACGGATCCCTAAAAAGGGTTCCTTCTTAGTATCAGTTTGGTAACTCACACCTAAAATTCAAAAATTTAAATTTTGGTGGGAAATTTTGTTCCTAAGTTTCTAAGAATTCCTAAATGATTCTAAGATGAATTATGATCAGTGAATGAATCCTAAATGATACTAAACACTAAGATTTAAGAATCGAGATGAGACGAAAAAGTTTTAGAATTTTACTGGGGAACCTGCGGATCCAAGTTGTATCAAATGCGGAACCAAAGTTAGGGATCCGCCGAATCCGCAGGTTGGCGGATGTCGGAACCAACGATAAGCCTTGGCGGAGCCAAGGTTTGGGATCCACCGGATCCGTGTCCTAATTGCTAAAACTAAACAGAAGACTTGTCATATTTCGCGTTTTTCGACGAAAACCCAAAAATTCACCTAGACCTTACTTAACATCTAATATGTATAGCAAAACAACTAAATATGATAATATTAACACACGATTGAACATAGTTTAATCCGTTCTTAGAAACTTACCTTTTTAGGTGTTATGCCAAACATAGGCTATAACCCGGAAAATTGATAACCATGAGGGTTATCTACCTGCAAATGTTAGTTATTACACATACATAACAAGTATTATCAGATAAAGTCGAGACACATAGAAGTTTAACATCACATAGTCTAACATTGTTCAAATCCAAACACTCCTTCAACTAAGCTTCTTCTTCAACTTCTTCATACCTTCGTGCAATTTCATCATCCAACGACCAAGATTCTTCACCATTCCTTTAATGTTTCGATACTCAGCGGATTCATTTTGAATTGGAGGAAGATGGCTCAAGTATTCGGGTGGAGGAATTCTAGAATTTGGCAAACCATCATCTTCACTCATTGAAGATGATGAGGATGATGTTGGTACACGAGGACATTTACCTTTATCAACACTAACCCTAAAGTCACTCAAAGGAACGAAGGTATGTTCAATTTCATTGTATTCCGGAACAAAACCTAACGGGTTTGGACGGGCGGGTGCAAAGGCTCTATAGAGTCGGGTTAAGAGCATTCCATAAGGCATTGCAATCTTGCTTTGAACCGAAATGTCACACATTCTTTTGGCAACATAATAAGCAAGATTGAAGGGTTGACGAGTAGAGATGTTGTACATCATATGACACAAACAAGCATTGATGTGATCACGGTTTCCTATGGTGCACATCACATTAGCCCTTAAGACCTCTTCCATTTTCTTGAATTCGGGTTTGAGTTCATTTAGCTACATTGCAAATGGATTACTAGCAACTTCGCGGCCACGATACATCCTTGTGGGGTTGTTCTTAGGAATGAAGAGATGTTCCCTAATCACTTCTTTTGATGCGAGAGGAGTGACATAAGGTGCCGTCCTATCGAGATTGGATTCTAAGATTGTTAAGGACCATTTGTCCGAGTAAATACATGTCCCTTGACTTGGAATGCCCAATACCTCACCAAATTGATCAAGAGGGATGTTGACAAGATTTCCATTTAAAGTAAACTGAAGACTTAAGTAACCTTGGTCACATGAACTAAGACCTATACTAGCATAGAACTCAAGAATGAACCTAGGGACGATTGGTTCATCTATATCCAAAAGAGTATCAAATCGAATTGCGGCTAAGTGTTCCCTAAGTTGTGTTCCTTTATAGAACGAGGAATCTACGACTCTACCCTCATGGAGATACTTTTTCTCTAAAGCTTTGAAAATTTTGATTTGGGCATTGGTTAGACCTTTGGTTTTGTGGACTTCGGGTAAGTAGTTAACGGTTCTTTTGTGATCGTAGTTGGTTGCGGGAGGCATGATTTTCCTAAGTACAAAAGTTACATAGTTTTAGTTGAAATGATCAAATTAAGTGTAAAATTCCTAGTGTGTGCCTACATGGGGACAATGTGGAGGTGCGGTTATCTCGACTCTTTTTGATGCATGAAAATCTAGTTTATGCAAGTTTTGTGTAAAAAACAAGAGATAACCCAAACGCTCCTATTTCAATGTAGCTACGGTTGAATGTACCCGAAAATACATATTAATTATGTATTCCCTTTAGCATTCAAGAGACATTATGCAAGTGATGTCTAAAAGATAACGTTTTTGCATTTGTATGAACAATGTTCAAAAAGATCATTTTACCTAGTCGTTAGAAGGTTTTAGTAAGAAAATTTTCAAGGGGTTTTTGTTAAACTAAGACAATGTGCTATGAGATGTAATTCCTAACTAAGAAAAACATGTTTTTAAGTGTAATGCAGTAAATATGCTTCATGATTTTTCAAAAATTATGCATATACCCCAAGTTTTGGTTTTGTGCATGAAATAGAAATCCTAGACGCAGATCAGGAGTATAAATATGATAAGAATACTTACAGTGGTGTTAGAAGCACAAATTTGTGGAAGAAAATGGTCTAAATTGTGATGGAGATTGTGTGTTGATGCGTGGTTTTGTAACCTTACAACAGGTTTTACCTCTCGAGGGATCTCAAGAGGCTTACAACCCCACCAGGCAGTGTACCTGACCGATGTAGTATAGTGTAGTGGTAAGTACGGGGGATTGATCGTTCTCCACAGGGAATAGTGTTCGTTAGGTATGAAAGGCTACTCTAATTAGGTCTAAGGATTGAGGAAGATTCTTTTTATGTTTTTATAATTTTTATGAAAGCAAGTAAAATCTCGGTTTTGAAGGAGTGGGCGGAATTAGTTGCTAGTCAACTAACCCAAATTACTACAAATGCAAATAAAATAAAATAACAAAAATGAAAAGTGGTGAGAAACTTATGTGTAGAGAAATGTGTTTACTTAGATTTCCTTACTCCCTAACTATCTTTTACCGGTTAATTAGTGTGTATTAGTTGCGTGGATGACGGGTGTATTCCTTAATACCATTCGTGGGGTGGCGTACTTACTTCCCCAAACTCTACAAGCTCCTACTTCACTCCTATGTCGAGCCGGCTAGGAAGCTCCTAACATGGGATCACTAGAATTCGCTTGTGCATTAAATACAACCATAAAAACCTTTAGTACGCGTTTGGTTCATGTTTCTTAAGACGTTCAAGCAAGTTACCGAATAGGAAGTTAGCCAGTTTTCTTAAGCCTAACATAGATAAACAATCATCCAATACAACTAACAACACACTAACAACCAATAATCAATAGCTAGGTTTCATTAGATCTAAGCAAACACAAGATAAAATTAGCCTAACATGTTAAACAAAAGACAAGCATAAGATAGAATCAAACAACACATAGACATATTGAATGATTAATTGATAACTTATCTTTCAATGAAACATGGAAGATCTCAAGGCTAAAAGCCCTGAAAAAGTAGCTAAAATCGTCTTAGGGTTTTATCCCAAAATTCCACACACTAAGCTCTCTCTTAATGACAAAAAATTAGAAAACTATATATAGACTTTTGCATCTGACGGCATCACCTTATGGATTGTGACGCCGTCACCTCGCCGCTTTTAGGGTTCTCGGATGACCATCTTGACGCCGTCCCTCTTTAATTCTCCAAAATCCGTTCTGGCCTATCAAGGCTTGACGCCCTCACCTCTTGAACGTGACGCCGTCCCCTTATGAATTAAGCCGTGACGCCCTTGATTTAGTTAAAGCGTGACGCCGTCAGAATTCACATGCTAACTCACTGGCCCGTCATGAGTAAATTTCACATCCCACTTTTCTTGCCAAGGCATGACGCCGTCCAGAGTTAAGTCTGACGCCGTCAAGAGTAACTTTTAGCCGATTCTTGAGACTTTGCCGTTTTCTTCACTTTGATGCTCCAAAAACGTCCAAAATGCCTCCTTTTCCAGATTTCTCCTCAAAAGTACCTAAAATGACAAAAGGAACGATTTAGGGCAATATTTGATCAAATAAATACGATTTCGGGCTTAAATGACCCCTTAAAAGCGGTACACTTTTCGCCTCATCAAATACCCTTACACTTGAGATTTGCTTGTCCTCAAGCAAATGCGCTTTTATTCTAATCAAAATACAAGATAGGGGTCATTTAATGCAAACATAAAAGTAATTACAACAAATAATCGTTCCACTTCAATCATAATAAGCACGGAGATTACATACTAGCACCTCACAAGTAGTGTTTAGATACTCACATCTCTCAGGTGTCATCAAAATAAATCTCATAAATGAAAACGGATAATATCTCTCACTACCTGTCATAGCAAATAGATTACCATAGGCTTGGGAAAGGATCGAAAACCTCCTCCACTAGGCGTAAGCACCAAAGATAAACTATCAAAGAGGGCTTTTAAATGGGTTATAATGTTAGGTGTAGGGAAAAGGAAAACACGGTTTTGTTGGATACGGGATATTTTACTGGTGGCTAGTTAAAGATCTTGGTCAATTACATGTACTATACAATGTTGCTAAGCCAAGACTCGACTCGATCTTAAGCTAGAAACGAAATAACAAAATAACAAAAACATAAAACAAACATAAAATAAAACGGGATGGTAGTCCGTATGTTTTTTTCTATTTTTCATTTTCTCATTTTTTTGTATTTTTCTTGATTTTTCGATTTTTTTTTTTTTTTTTTTTTTTTTTTTTTTTTTTTTTTTTTTTGCATACACTTTTGCCCTACCATCCAAAATAATACATCAAAGGGGCGTTGCATTCCCCTTACACTTGAATTTTTACATAACTTTACAATTACTAATCTAATGACTCGAATTAAGATAATTGAAAAACTTGGAGTACTTTTAAAACATTTAGCACATATGGGGGTAATAAATGATGTTCTTCCCCATTACTCCATTACACTAGTACTTTACCCATGAGTCCCAATCGTCCCAAAACAATATGTACAAGGATATGACTCGACTTAGCAACCATGTAATCAACTAGATAATTAACTTGGGTTTAAACAAATGTTGTAACAATAATGCACTAAAAATGAGTGCATACAAGGTAGGCTAAGGCGATTTGGGTGTACATTTTAGTGGGGTGCAACAAATTCTTCCTTTAAGTAAAATGCTTAAAGGTCGAAACGAAAAGATAGGCTCTGAGGGGTGTACTAGGGGTATCGTGTAATAAAAATGAGTACAACGCAAAGGGTGTGGGAGAATTACTTGACCAATGTAGCCAAAGTAATTATAACAAAAACACAGGTGTAAAACAATGGGTTAATCCTAATGCCTCTTATCATGTAGTAAATCTAACTACACGAATGTAGTCTCACTTGTGGCCTTGGAATGGTCCTAACGCAAGTTCTAGAATCTAAGTGCTACCGGTACACACATCATAGCATAAATGCTTTTCCTACCAATTCTAGGGGCGAACCTCACATATTTGGGGGTGGAAAATTTTTTTAGTGGTACGGTTTTTGTGCTAGTCATATAACTCCTATCCGTGAGACGCTCATTAAGATCAAAGTTTCACTCCTATATGTTGTAAAAAATTTTAAATTTGGCACTAAAATTACCTTAACAAGTATTTCTCTCAGTTTTATTACACATCTACTATTAAACAAACAAAAATCAAGCGTAATAGCATTCTCTAAAATCGTACTTTTACCCTCCCCTTACACTTAAGATGAACATTGTCCCCAATGTTCAAATAACAAGATGTAAAAGCATAAAGTAAAAGAATGAAATCAAATACTCCCCTGATTCGCTCGGTGGATAGTGAAATTACACGGTTAAATCTTCTTCCAAGGTAATGTAGAAGCTCCATGACTAATGCATCGCCATAAGCTTGATTCCATAAGCATCTCCTTGTCCAAAATAACCTGTTGAACCTGAGAAAACAAACACGAAAACATGCATAACATCGGCGGGATAAATCTATATATAAGGATATAATGCTTGTGGAATGATAATTTTGCAGATTCCTGGAGATTATAAGTTGGAGATTTAAATAAAAACTTTTCTAAAAACAAAACTTTCAAAAATTTCTGGAAATTAAATCTGACGCCGTCAGGTTATAACCCCTGACGCCGTCAGAAATGACCTGACAAAAATTTTCATTTTAAGTTTCCGGAAAATTTCTGGAAAAACCTTTACCTTACTTCCTGGAAATCCTGCAAAACATCACTGTGACTCGATACAAGCATTTGACTCAAACAAACACAAATATGTATGTTAATTTATTATTATTATTATGATTCATGTTAATTTGTGTTCTACTAAACCGATTTAGATTTCCCTTACACTTATCTTTTGCAAAATACCTTTATATGTAGTTAAGACGAAGTTAAAAACAAAATAAAGCATTTTCACAAATTACTTTTGAACATGAATCAATAATAATAAAAATTAAACATACATACGGAAACAAATAAAATCAAACAAACAAACAAATAAACACACAAAGTATGTAAAACAAATAAAGCAAATGAGGCTAGCATGCGATAAATAAAACCAGTGTAACAAATGTTTTAAGGCAAACAGATGCCTTCCCTAAATTATTACAGACAATATTGTTTCAACACATACAACCAAATATCAAATTGTTCAAACATCAACATATCAAATCACAACATCACTGGTGAGGGGGTCCTTGGCGATAGTCATAGCCAGGAGGAAGATGCCCGTGGTACCCATAAGGAGGGTAATCCTGCTCATGACCCGGGAAAGGGTCAATCTGCAAATGCGGGTCCAACTGATCACGTGTAAAAAGATGCTGCATCTGACGAACCGTGTGATCGTACATCCAGTCGAACCTGTCGTCCACCCTGGTCCTCCACGTATCAACCTGGCCCATCCAGGTCCCCTGGTGAGCCTGCCAATCCCCCCTGCTCATATGCCGGTAGTAGTCAGCTGTACCGGCCTCATATCCCTCATGCTGCTGCTGCTGGGGCTCCTCCTCCTCCTCATCATCCTCATCATCATCATCCTCAGCTCTGACCGGATGATACCACATATAGGACCCATCATGCATCTCCATAATCACATCCATCTGCTTCAAGGACCTCTCCTTCACCGTCCTGCATACATCCCCACTCAAATACCTCATGACCTCGGGCCTGAGGACTCCATAAGACTGGGCCAGTCGGGTGATAAACATCCCACCATAAATCCTGTCACCTTCCTCTCTCCCCAACTCCACTATGCATAAAACTAGCAACCCAAAACGGGATGTTGCAGTAAACATCATTAGAGTAGATGGTGTACAGGTAGAAGAGATCAGAACCAGTGACACGGTGGTGAGAGCTGTGACGCCCTGTCAAACTGTAGGTGAGGCAACGATGAGTCAACCGAACCCTAGGATCCCTGATTTGGGATGCCACAGTGGTCGAGGTATAAACCCCATCCCCAATAGTCTGCCAGAACGTGGAGCACCTAAAATCATTCTTCATCGATTCCCCATGCAACAACCTCTGCATGAACCCTGCCTGAATGGTATCATGCTGATCGTATAACCCAAGTCTCCACCCAAACTCAGCAACAGAACACGTCCTTAGCTCACCCCCCAGCCTGAAATAGATCGTGGTACCGCCCACATCGGTCCTCGCCTCAGCCATGTCAAAATGAAAGGTGGCGAAGAACTCCCGTACCAACTCCTCATATACCGGCTCCTGAATCTTAAACAGTCTTTCCCACTGGGGGCCGGTAAACCCATCCGTCTGAAAACTTTGGAGAAAAGTCTGCTCAAGACCTACTCTCCTCAGAAAGCCCCAGTCAACCACTGCTCCATTCTCGACCTTGTGTAGTAGCAATTGTGCGTATTTGCTTGTAGCAGCATCGTTGTCAAAGATACCCCAACAAAGGACCGTATCCCCAAAGTTTTCTTGTTGAGATCGGGAAGAACTTCCTCGGCTGGGTCTTTGACGCTTACTCATTATCTGGAACAAAGCAGGAGGAATACAAGTGTTAATATGTGAATTAAAGACTTGGTGGCGCATCAGACAGGTCTGACGCCGTCACTCTTTGATAGGTGACGCCGTCAGATTTGATCAGTGTTCAAATCCATAATTACGAGGGAAAAATCAATATTCAAACTTTAGGCTCAATAACCACACACCACTTTTTGCAGAAAAATGGGTGATTGGATCACAGGTTATGGTTCAAATTCGTGGCCTCCCTATTAGTGAATAGACCCAATTGATTGTCAATCATCAAATGCTTTAATCTTTGTTAAATAACACTAATTAAAACACATTATGAGTTCTAAGCATGAATCAATCCTAGGGTTTCACGAGTTGGGGATTTTCGAAATTTACAAATCCTATGAGTAATTGAAGCGAAAAGAATGAGTAAAAATTACTTACCACGTGAAGATTGGAGGCGGGAATTGGCGAATTTGTCCTGGGAAAATCGGAGGTGGGGTTGGAGAGGATATGGTTTGTGGGGTTTGTGATGAAAGTGATGGAATTAAAGTTATTATTGCTGTGCAGACGGGGGTGACGGCGTCACGCGCAGATTCTGACGCCGTCAGATTAGCGTATTTTGCTACTTTGTGCCAGTTTACAAATGAGCCCCTCGTACTTTAAGAGAGCAGCTAGTCAGGGTCAATAATCCTGATAGCTAGTCTCGTTAACAAGTTCCTCCTGGGTCAAATGTTTTGTTACTGTCACGGGGTGTAGTAAAATGTTGAAAAGGGTCGGTTGACGTCTTATTCGGGTCCCCATTTCCATCAAGGCGAGTATTCAGGGAGTGAGAGGAACTTTCCCAGGGGGTTTTCAAAATGATGGTGTGCTTTAATTGAGTTCTTCTCACACCTGGCTTAAAGCCAAAAGACCGTTTCCTAGCTTCATAAAAGTTAGGGAGCGTGACAACCATGCTCCCCACGAAAATGCTACGATCATGAGAGTTTTTCTCGCGAGAGGATCCAAATAAATAAGAGGGTTTTGAAAGTGAAGGCTCGGGGAGGAGGGTTTCATCATCCCATTCGTTGTATGGTTCATTAGGGACCGGGAGTTCAAAGATCTTCTCGATCTTTTTGTGTGAGGCTTCTTCCCTAATTTTCTCTTTTATTCTCGAGATGAATTTTTCTGCTAGCTCCATGAACATATCTTGGGTGTTTTTCAAGTGAGTTTCTAATTCCTTGATACGTCTCTCTTGGTTGTTCACGAAAGTTAGCATTATCCCTTCAAACTCATCTTGTCGTGAGAATTGGTGAAACGTATGTTTACCAATTGTGTTCACGCACTCATCGGGATTTTTATCAGCCGTAGGTATCTCAGCTTTCATTAAGCTCTCAACCTGCCTTTTTATGTTTGCGAACAGCTGTTCTTGGGTTGCACTCATGCAATTTAAAATCCCTTCTTCCGAGAATGTTGAGTCATCCCATTCTTCTTCTTCGTACTGTGCTAAGTCCTCAATGACTTCCCAGCACTTATCGACACTGAGCCTGCTCAATCTCCCATTGGCGGCGTAATCTATGGCTCTTCTAGTTTGATGATTGACACCATCATAGAAGATTTGGATTTGTAGCCAGGGATCCATGCCATGGTGAGGGACTTTTTGGAGTAAGTCCTTGAATCGAGTCCATGCCTCGTAGAGAGTTTCGCCTTGACGTTGTTGGAACATCAAGATATCATTCCTTAGCTTGGTAGTTCTTCCCGGTGGGAAAAACTGAGCAAGGAAACGAGTGGTGAGATCATCCCAAGAGGTGATGGATCCTGCGGGTTGACGTTCTAGCCACTGACTAGCTTGGTCCCGCAGAGAGAATTGGAAGAGACGCAATCGGGTCGTCTCTCGAGTGGCAACATCAAGGTCTATAGAATCAACGATTTTAAGAAAGTCCTTGAGATGTTGATTAGGATCTTCAGAACGAAGTCCATGGAATGCGCATCCGCTTTGCACCAACCGGATGGTGTCGGATCGCAAGGGTGTGATATTGGCTCCTTGAGTGAGCTCAATGGTGTTTCGATAGCCATGGTGGCTAGGACGGGAATACTCTCCTAAAGTACGGGCTCTAGGAGGTGGTGGTGGTTGTTGTGGTGGTGGGTTGTGGGGGTTAAGGATATTACCATCTTCCATGATGTCGGATGGTATGGTTACGAACAAAGACACGAAGAAAATAGATAGACTAAAGAAAACCTAGAAAAATAAAATAAAAAATCTCACTAGAAAGGAATCTAGTGAGTAGACCTAATAGAAATAAAAATTCAACCTAAACAATAACTATTCCCCGGCAACGGCGCCAAAAACTTGATGCGTGGTTTTGTAACCTTACAACAGGTTTTACCTCTCGAGGGATCTCAAGAGGCTTACAACCCCACCAGGCAGTGTACCTGACCGATGTAGTATAGTGTAGTGGTAAGTACGGGGGATTGATCGTTCTCCACAGGGAATAGTGTTCGTTAGGTATGAAAGGCTACTCTAATTAGGTCTAAGGATTGAGGAAGATTCTTTTTATGTTTTTATAATTTTTATGAAAGCAAGTAAAATCTCGGTTTTGAAGGAGTGGGCGGAATTAGTTGCTAGTCAACTAACCCAAATTACTACAAATGCAAATAAAATAAAATAACAAAAATGAAAAGTGGTGAGAAACTTATGTGTAGAGAAATGTGTTTACTTAGATTTCCTTACTCCCTAACTATCTTTTACCGGTTAATTAGTGTGTATTAGTTGCGTGGATGACGGGTGTATTCCTTAATACCATTCGTGGGGTGGCGTACTTACTTCCCCAAACTCTACAAGCTCCTACTTCACTCCTATGTCGAGCCGGCTAGGAAGCTCCTAACATGGGATCACTAGAATTCGCTTGTGCATTAAATACAACCATAAAAACCTTTAGTACGCGTTTGGTTCATGTTTCTTAAGACGTTCAAGCAAGTTACCGAATAGGAAGTTAGCCAGTTTTCTTAAGCCTAACATAGATAAACAATCATCCAATACAACTAACAACACACTAACAACCAATAATCAATAGCTAGGTTTCATTAGATCTAAGCAAACACAAGATAAAATTAGCCTAACATGTTAAACAAAAGACAAGCATAAGATAGAATCAAACAACACATAGACATATTGAATGATTAATTGATAACTTATCTTTCAATGAAACATGGAAGATCTCAAGGCTAAAAGCCCTGAAAAAGTAGCTAAAATCGTCTTAGGGTTTTATCCCAAAATTCCACACACTAAGCTCTCTCTTAATGACAAAAAATTAGAAAACTATATATAGACTTTTGCATCTGACGGCGTCACCTTATGGATTGTGACGCCGTCACCTCGCCGCTTTTAGGGTTCTCGGATGACCATCTTGACGTCGTCCCTCTTTAATTCTCCAAAATCCGTTCTGGCCTATCAAGGCTTGACGCCCTCACCTCTTGAACGTGACGCCGTCCCCTTATGAATTAAGCCGTGACGCCCTTGATTTAGTTAAAGCGTGACGCCGTCAGAATTCACATGCTAACTCACTGGCCCGTCATGAGTAAATTTCACATCCCACTTTTCTTGCCAAGGCATGACGCCGTCCAGAGTTAAGTCTGACGCCGTCAAGAGTAACTTTTAGCCGATTCTTGAGACTTTGCCGTTTTCTTCACTTTGATGCTCCAAAAACGTCCAAAATGCCTCCTTTTCCAGATTTCTCCTCAAAAGTACCTAAAATGACAAAAGGAACGATTTAGGGCAATATTTGATCAAATAAATACGATTTCGGGCTTAAATGACCCCTTAAAAGCGGTACACTTTTCGCCTCATCATGTGTGTGTCGAATACAGTAGGGTGATATGCTTTGGATTGAGGAATGAATAGTACTTTTTCTTGTTTATTTAATAATAAACTTAACTGTGCATGCGACGGATCCGGCGGATCCAAAACAAAGGATCCGTCCTTGTTATCGATTGGATCCACGAAACAGAACGTAATTTTTGGTTTAGTGTCGAGTGTGGTTAAACTAATATTTACACTAATGTTTTACCTAATCACTAGGTTCCATTATTAATCCTAATCCAAGTCTAAGATAGTTGAAAGGTTCTCGTTTAAGTGGTTTTGTGAGAATATCGGCAATGTTGTCCTCTGAGGAAACTTTCTCAATTGAGGTGATTCCCTTCTGTACATTGTCGCGAAGGAAGTGATGGCGTATTTCAATATGTTTGGTTCTAGCGTGTTGGACTGGATTTTTGCTTAGATCGATAGCACCTTTGTTGTCGCAAAGAATGGGAATGTTGTTGAGTTCAATTCCATAGTCGACGAGAGCTTGTTTCATCCATAGTGCTTGTTGACACGCCTTTCCTGCAGACACATACTCTGCCTCTGTTGTTGAGATTGCGATGGGCAGTTTGTTTTTTAGCGAACCATGATGTGAGACAATATCCTACAAAAGTACAAATACCACTAGTACTTTTCCTATCAACATAGTCACCGGCATGATCTGAGTCGGTATACACTATGGTTTCTACACCCGTTCCTTTGGGATAACATAATCCTAAGTGTGTAGTACCTTTGATGTACCTAAATATCCGTTTAACGGCTTCAAGATGGGACATTTTTGGATCTTCTTGAAAACGTGCACATAGACAAACACTAAACATAATGCCAGGCCTACTAGCCGTAAGATAGAGTAAACTACCAATCATTCCTCTATATTTAGTGCAATCTACGGATTCATTTTCTTCATCCTTTGTGAGTTTGGTTTCGGAGGACATGGGTGTTCTCATGGGTTTTGAGTCTTCAAGACCAAACTTCTTAAGCATATCTTTGATATACTTTGATTGGTTGAAGAATATCCCATCTTCTAATTGTTTTATTTGGAGACCTAAGAAAAAGTTTAGTTCCCCCATCATACTCATTTCAAACTCGTCATGCATGATTTTTGAGAAATCGTCGCATAACTCTTAACAAGTTGAACCGAATATAATGTCATCCACATATATCTGGACTATGATAATATGTGATCCCTTTTTCTTGGTGAAGAGAGTATTGTCTACTAGGCCCATGGTATACTTATGGTCAACTAGGAAGGTCTTAAGTCGATCATACGAAGCCTTTGGTGCTTGCTTAAGTCCGTATAAAGCTTTCTTAAGTTTGAAAACATTATTTGGTTTTTCGAAGTCGGCAAAGCCGGGAGGTTGTGCAACATATACTTCTTCATTTATAAAACCGTTTAAGAAAGCACTTTTGACATCCATTTGAAATAACTTAAAATCATGTGCACATGCATATGCAAGTAATATCCTAATAGACTCAAGTCTAGCTACGGGTGCAAAGGTTTCATCGTAATCTATACCTTATTGTTGATTGTAGCCTTGAGCTACTAGCCTAGCTTTATTTCTAGATACAATACCATTTTCATCCATTTTATTTCTAAAGACCCATTTGGTGCCGATTATGGTTTGGTTTTTAGGTGGAGGGACCAATGTCCAAACATCATTTCTAATAAATTGATTCAGTTCTTCTTGCATAGCAATTACCCAAGATTCATCTTTTATTGCCTCGTTTATATTTTTTGGCTCAACAGTTGAAATAAAACAAAAATAATTGCTTTCATTTTGAGCTTTGGATCTTAATGTTCTTTCATTAAGTTTTCCTATGACGTTTTCTAATGGATGACTTTTAGTTTCTTTAATATTGACTATTTCTCCTTTTACGGGTTCATTGTCATTTTCAATGTTTTCTATATCATTAGCCATTTGACTTTCAACTAAGTCATCATCTACCAAAGGTGATGTCTTAGAGGGAGGTGGACTTTCGTTGAATGTTACGTTCAACGATTCCTCGACTCTTGATGTTTCCTTGTTTAATACTATGTATGCTTTACTGTTTTGTGAGTACCCAAGAAATACACCTTCATACGACTTTGGGTCGAACTTGGTGAGATAATCCTTTGTGTTCAAAATGAAGCACTTGCTTCCAAAAACACTAAAATATCCTAATGTAGGCTTTTTGCCTCGATAAATTTCATAGGGAGTTTTATTTAAAAATTGTCTAATTAAAACTCTATTTAGGATATATGTGGAAGTATCTACAGCGTGACACCAAAACCTTTCAGGTATGTTTTGTTCATTTAACATAGTTCTACTCATTTCTTGAATTGTTCTATTTTTACGTTCTACTACACCATTAGATTGAGGTGTACGAGGAGCCGAGAAATTATGAGTTACTCCATTATTATCACAAAAATTTCCAAATTGGATTTCATTGTCAAATTCTCGACCATGGTCAGTTCTAATAGATACTATGTTACTTCCTATTTAATTTTGAATTTTCTTGCTTAGAATTTAAAATTTATCGAATGCCTCATTTTTAGTTTTCAAAAATTTTGTCCATGTATATCTAGAGTAATCATCTACTATGACTAAAGTTTAAAAATTTCCTCCATAACTTTGTATAGCCGACGGGCCAAACAAATCCATATGTAATAATTCTAGGCATCTAGATGTAGATACCATGTTTTTAGCCTTATGGCTATTATGTACTTGTTTCCCAATTTTGCAAGCATTACAAAAGTGTTGGTCATATTTCAACTTGGGTAGGTTCCTAACGAGTTCTTTGGATGACAAAGATTGAATAAGCATTAGCATGACCTAAGCGTCGATGCCATAGAGTTGAGCTTTCGTCCAAGGTTTCTAGTTCAAGTTTTAGTTCTTGACAAGACACACACGTTTCTTTACTATCTTTACCTTTTTCAATTCGTATTGCTTTTTCTTTAAGCCAAAATACTTCATTTTCTAAAAGTGTTGTCTTTGTTTTCAAAATTTTTTTTTTGTTTATGATTTTTAAAGTGACGTCACACAGTTTGTTATATTCTACATCTAAGGTTTCGTCATCTATAGAGGAGTATGAATCAGAATGTACCTCTTCTATGTCATTAGCCATAAGGGCAATTTCGTTGTTCTTAGGCTCATCATCATCATCTCCTTCACTATCGCTCCAAGCTCCACTAACGAAGGCTCTTTGAGACTTGGTCTTTGGAGGCTTTGGACATTCTCCTATTAAGTGACTGGAGTCACCACACCTATAGCATTTCCTATCAACCTTACCTTTCTTATCGTCACGATCTTTTCGAGAGGATTTCTTTTCATCACGAGGTGGTTTTAAAAACTTTCCTCGTCTCCTAAAGAATTTCTTGAAATCCCTCATGGCCATTGCATACTCTTCATCATCACTGTTTGAACAAGATTCATCATCGTCACTTGACTCGGCTTTGGCTTTCAAGGCAATAGACTTAATCTTCTCCTTTTTGCCTTTGACAATTTCCGAGTCTTTTTCCATAATCATTTCGTGAACTTTTAGGTTTCCTATGAGCTCATCCAGTGTCATGCTTGAGAGATCCTCAAATGTCAACTATGTAACTTGTAAATCTAAACAAGATATATCAAAATCTAACAAAGATATTATATGTGATGTATGCAATGATGTCATGGAATGATTTTAGAATTAAAGTTTCCTTGTAAGGAAACAAGTTTCTAAATAAGCAAACTTGTAATTCTTGGTTATTATGTGAAGTGTAAAATGTGTACTTAAGAGACTTAAGCTAGTATTTATTATTTGCTAAAAGATATTCCTTTTATTTGTCATTAAGAAAACCAAGAAAAGATCGAAGAATATAAATAACGTTTTTGAGACGATATTTGTATTAACAATTCTTAGTACACAAAAACACAACAAGAATTAGAAAAAGTTTTTTTCCAAAATCAAATCGTAAAAGCCCAAATAAAACCACATAGATTATATGTAGCAGTTTTAGTTGGGGTTAAGTCCTGCTTCTTCTTGTAGTACGCTTCATAATGCGTAGGAACTACATTTGCTAAATTGATGTAGAAACGTCTCTATACGAACTCCCCCCCATGGATAGGCATTCCAAGCAAAAATAAAATCCTCAACCAGTTGCAAAAAATGATTAGGAACAATGTACCAAGGTCCACGACCATTGAATATGATCTCAGCCACTATCAACAGGCAAACTCTAACCGCATCCTCATTTGATAATGCATCAAATTCTTTATCGTTTTCCAAAATAGCTAAAAGCTCACAACCTTTCACAGTTACCTTTCTCTGAAACGTTTTTTCATGAAAGAGTCGCAAAACAAACGGGCTATTGTCAACTTCTACATGGTCAGGCAAAGGACCAAAAACGAAACCAGTAATCAATTGAAACTCCCAACGACCAAATTGCAAAACATTATCCCCAATTCTGTTGGAAATAGGGGGGCAATGATCAAGCAATTTTGGAATATATACATGGTGCTGTAAAACGAAGTTTAGCAAATGGTTATCATTTGCATGACAAGGGGGTATATCTAACCATGGACCGAAATCACTTTCTTGGAACAGGCTAATTCGAGATTGATTCTTTCCCAACTTACCTTTAATCGTTTCTAGATAATGTACCTTGGAACGAACAATTATCTTTGCTTCAAAGTATCTGCTTAGATTTTCCATGTAGGTCTTCACTAATTAATAATGGCTGCGTCTAGGTTTTCAGTAGATTGACCCCTTTATTGAAATTGGAATACAGAATTTAGGGTTAGTGTTTATACTTTGATTTTGATTTTAATTTTCGGTTTGATTTAGTGTAGGTGTAAAGGTAAGTGAAGAGGAAAGAGAAGTATACGTGTTTTGGGGGAATTTGAGCGTGTGTGTGGGGGGGGGGGGGTTAATGTGGGGGTGTTTTTAAAAAAAGTCGCTTAAAGAAAATCTAGTCGCTTAAATCTTTTTTTACGTCGCTTAAGATTTTGAAATAAAAAAGTGTTTATAAAGTATTTTAAAAAGTATTTAAAAATAATACAAAAAGGTGAAAAGTACAAAAAGGAGAAAAGTAAAAAAAAATGTGAAAAGTACAAAAGTAATGACACAAGTACAAAAAAGTGAAAAGTAAAAAAAGTCGCTCAAAGTACCAAGCCGTCAGTCACTTATGTTGCTCAACATTGGGAAGGGGCAAAAAGAATAAAATAAAATATTTCAAAGTTTTACTTTTTTGGTGGAAAAAGACAAAATAGAAGGTCGCCTAATGTATGAAAAGACGCTGTAAAAAATCGCTTAGAAAGTACACATAGTGGGTTATGACACAAGTACCACTTTAATGATTGGGCGCGACTTTTTTGGGTGCCACATGTCACCTTCATATTAAGTCGCAAGTCGCTCGGGCTATTTCAAGAAAGTCACTAAAGTGAGTCCTCAAAAGCCCAACACTTCGAGCGACTGGGACAGTCTCAGAATTGCCCCGCTTTATTATACTTAATGTCAGACACACAAATCATAGTATTTTCAGCAAAATAAAATAAAATAAAGCCTTATCTGCAGACATAGAATTTACAAAATCAGATATTGGGATATAATTTGCGTACACATTAAATTTACACAATAGTCATATACTTTTGATTAAATCTGAGTCAACAGTAGGTGGTATATAGTCCAAATTAATCCAGCAAACAAATATACAGTACCTAACATTTTTCAGTTGTATACCTAAACAAATCAAAAGGGGTGCTTGACATTGCGCTAAAACCCATAAAAAAATCAGTTTCAGATTTATCTATTGCCAACCTCATATTAATTATATTACTATTGACTGTATGACCCCCATTTCAATTCTTAAATTAAATTATCAGAATTCAGCTAACACGATAAATGATTGAGTTATCAAAAAATGAAACAGTTAACGTAAATCTAAACACTTAAGGGGCGTTTGGAACTGCATGTATACTTACGAAGCATTTTTCAACATCCTTGATATGATTCTTGTTTGACATAAGTATGTTTACAAAGAGGTCAGACTGTCGGCTTTGATACCTGATCCTGTCGCGGTTGGATGTTGTTGATGCATCTTTAACGGTTGACGGTCAGCCATGGTTTCAGTCACCCCACCCGGGTAAGTAGATAACTCCCATTGGTTCTGATTTTAGCCCGAATAACCTCCTCGGTCCTTTTCCTCGTCATCACTTTGTCTTTCAGCAGCAATTGCTGCAGCACCACTCTGTTCTATTTGTTTGACATAAGTATGTTTACAAAGAGTTCAGACTGTCGTCTTTGATACTTGATCCTGTCGCGGTTGGATGTTGTTGATGCATCTTTAACGGTTGATGGTCAGCCATGGTTTCAGTCAACCCCCCCCCCCCCGGTTACGTAGATAACTCCAATTGGTTCTGATTTTAGCCTGTATAACCTCCTCGGTGCCTTGCCTCGTCATCACTTTGTCTTTCAGTAGCACTTGCTGCAGCACCACTCTGTACTATTTGTTTGGAATTACGAGTGTAAGTGTGTTAGTGAGTATACCTCCTACAAAACAAAAAAATATACAACAACAATTAAGCATTCATGCAAGCAAAGATAATAAAAGATGTGTAAAAATGAGTTGGATTCTCTGTTTTGTTACCTTGCATTGAATCAGGATGGTTTTTCTGTCAAATCAAAATAAGCAACCCTAAACACCCCTTCACACAAAAATAAACATGCTGAAACTCAATTATCTATCTGCACTTGGAAACATGAAAATGAATTAATTAACTTTAAAACATAATCCAAACAACTATGAACAGAATAACCATTTTTCATTCCCAAATCCCCACCAAAATGAAATAAGGACTTTTATGCAACACTAAAAAAATGCTTATCAAATGCAAATAATGAGGTGTTTGAGACTACTTCTTTGGTTCTAGTGTATACACATAGAATATTTACGATGTTTACACACAGAATAAGGGCCTTAGGTTGCAAATAATGAGGTATTTTAGATAAATATATGAGATTTACGATGTTGCAGGCTTGCAGCTAACTTCACGTGCCTCAAGTAAAAATAGAACTGCCCTAAAAAAATTACATGCCACAAAAGTTATAAAGCACACACATGCATCAAAAAATATAAAACACACCTTCAATAACTCTGCTACATAGACTGAGACCGCTAAATTTTGAAGCTTTGTCTGTATCAGTAATGAGGGTTTCCTGTCCATTTGTAAAAGTCAATAAAAGCTTTTTTTTCATACTTTTTTCCAAACCAAATGAGTCCCCTGTTGCAGTATCTTTACCTTATGACTGAACATCGGATATTCGCAACACTTGTAGACGGCTACGATCCGCCTCTTATCAAACCGTACAAATATCTTTCTACCTTACAGATTGCTTTGCATTGATGCCCTGTTGTTTGGGGTGGTATTCTCTTCACCTATAAAAAAATGCATGAAGTCATGACAAAGAAGTGTTTAATATTAATATGATCTTAATATGTAAACCTAATCAGTTCACTACCTTGGTAAAGCAACCTTCTTCGTGACATAACCCTTGCAACATCCACTACCTTTTAAACATAACCAATCAACAAAAAGATTATATTTCCAAACACCCTTTTTAAAACCGCGAAAACCCAAAAACAATTTTGAAAACCAATGACTAAAAACTGTTGAACAAGATTAACAATGCATAATAGCCGGTAATAAGGTTCAAAGTTTTGACAATAATACATATGATATTGAAAATTACCAGAAAATGGGAGTGTCAAAAGTACCCAGAGATGTATGCCGGTGGCTAATCTCCACTTGCAGCCTGTCACACCCCCAAAATTGGGTCGCAGCGGAAGATGAATTCACTAGGGTGCTACTCAATTGGTATCACAACACGAGTACAAAGAATGGTTTTTCACCACAATCATTTAGAATACAAATCATTAACAAAATTATTAAATTTACATTATTAAATTTTTGTGTGGAAATAGGCCCAAAAAATAAGTAAAACAGTCCCCAAATGAATATCAGAGTGTCTTGATCCTATAACCATGCCATGCCATACCAACTGCCACCAAACGTGAACTATCACTTTAAGAACCTGAAAATACATGCTAAAATGGGTCAACACGAGGTTGGTGAGTTCATAGGTTTTAGTTTAAAACAATATGGTTGAACCAAAAGATTTCTGAGTTCAAACATCATTCACAACAAGTCAAGTTCAACATAGGCTCACACTGCCTAAATTGCAATTCCAAAACCAGTCTGCAAACAATATCATAATTCAAATCATCTCGAAAAAAAATCAATCATACAGAAACCACACTCATATAGTGACGCGCCAACTGAACCTATGGTGTGCATCATACTCATAACCAATATCAAGTGGGGAGCTACCCCAATAGATCTATCAACATGTGGGCTCTCAACAGAGAGTTAACAGTTGCACCAACTGAACCTAGAAACTTGTGGGCCCTCAGTAGAGGGTTAACAGTTGCGCCGTCATGTGCTCACAAAACAAACATGTCACAGCATATAACCGCAACATCACACATATATGTCCAAAATCATGTAACACAGTAGTTTACAGCATAAAATCGTTTGTAAAACATTGTGTTTAGTGAAAAACAACGAGCATGTATTCTCCCCCAAAATAGTTTAAAAACCAGTAAAAGTAGGGGCCATGAATTCACCTGGAACAATCGATATGATAACAAAAGGAAAGCGCACAAAAATCGAGGTATGGACGCTCTAACCGCAACCTAAATGATTCATTTGTCTTAGGTTTGAAAACAAGGTCATGCACACAAGTTCATACTCTACTTTATCACTTGTACATGTTTGTTGTAATATTTATCGTCAAAAATGTAGTTGCGTCAATGTGATCTTTTATTTAGAAAATCACCCTTTTTAGAAAACGTAACTTATTAATCTCGTGACCAACTTTGGTCGTCTTGTTAATAAGTATTTTGAAAACCTCTAACGCGCCTATAAGTATACACAATGTTCTACCATCTTCGTTTACATCATTTTAGCTAAAATACACCCTAAAGTGTCCAAAATCCACTTTAAATAATTCCAACAGCTTTTTCTAATAGCCAAAAATAAGCTGTCAACGCATATGTCGTCGTAACCTTCTTTAGGCCATAACTTTTTCGTCGTAGCTTCGTTTCTTAAGTTTTACCTATCCCCTCGAAGGTATTTCAGTATACTAACAGATTTCTAGTTTTCGTCACTTAAAATTTCTAACAGATTCAACAAGTTTCAAAAAATTTAGTTTTCGTCGCATAAATTGAAACTAGCGTATCTTTTTCGTTATAAGCCCGTTTTAACTCATTCAAGCGGCTACGTTTTCGTTATTGAGTCTATTTTCTATATTTCTAGCCTAAACTTGTCACTAAGCTTCTGAGTTTTCTGTGTTAATCAAAACGGGACAGATTCATTATCAAATGTGTCAAACTATTTTTCCTAAACTTCTAGTTATTATAACCACTTAAAAACAACTCCAAATCTAGTCCTAGTTCATCCACCAACTTCTCAAAAGTGATCTAACAATAACTTAACAATATTCAAGAGTTCTTGTAAATGATCATCAAGGTTGGTAAAAATTACAAGTTCACTAACATATATATATATATATATATATATATATATATATATATATATATATATATATATATATATATATATATATATATATAATGTTTATCATCACTTTCTAGTGGAGATTTTCACTAACTAGTTTTCTTATAATAAAAACTTGTTTGAAACATAGACTTTTGTTAAAAGATCATTGTGAATATAAAGCTTTGTTAATATGTACAAAGTGATAAATAAGTATATGTAACTTGAAAATAGATCTCATGATATAAAGAGGGTGAAAATAGTTTTTGGGCTTACTTCAAGAGGATGAAAATGAGATGTGAGCAAGAACAATAGAACCCCAATGGTTACTCCAAATCGATTTATAGTTAATGAAAGGCTCGTGAATGATCGTTAAATACTTGAAATAATCAGAAACCGAATCTCCTTCTTCTTTTAAGATTTGGCCGAAACACAAGGAGAGCAAGAGAGGATTTTCTAGGTGAAATTTGCCAAAGGAAATGAGCTAAATCTCATTCCTATTTATAGTGCAAGGAGGGGCGATTTGGTAATTTAATTAAAAGGGTATTTTGGTAATTCAACACTTGGTCAAAGGTCTTGGTCAATGGTCTTCCTTTGACCAAAATTTATGGAGGGGGGGACAAGGATTAATCAAGTTTTCTAGTCAAGCTACTAAACACCATTCCATTTTTTAAGGATGTACTGTCTAGTATTTAATTTAGTAGAAATTTTGTTTAGTTTTAATTAAGGAACAAGAGGGGAGTACATGGGTGGATTTAGGAGTAGAATACTTAAGTTGGTACAAAAGTGTATATATTGTATGTATTGGGTATTGGAAATAGGTATCGGTTATTGATTTGGTAGTTAACGGTAAATACGTGTATTCAAGTAACGTTTGTAAAAGAATTGAAGAATGTTTGGAAAATAATTTTTGGCACTTTTAAAATAATTTAAGGAGTATAGAAAAGCATGAAAAATAATTGTTAGGAGTGTCGGGTGCGTTGACCTTTTAAATCGCAAAATGCGTTTGTTTAAAGTAACAATCGTAAATAAATAAAAGGGATTTGTTTTAGGGTTTAAAATTGTGAACCGGAGTAGAAGCAAGGTACTGGAGCATTGTGGACTAAATATAGTCTAAATTCATAGTGTTCAAGAGGGTTGTTCCTCGTTTTATATATATTTAACCAAATAGTTATTCGTAGAAAGTGTTCTTGTAAAATCTCAAAGTTGTAAATTGGTGTTTGAAAATAAATGTTGACGTGGAAAATTACGGGTTGCTACAGTCTCACCTCCTTAAACAGAATCGCGACCTCGCGATTCAATTCAAGAGGTTTACGTCATTTGTCAGCATAACTCTTCTGACAATTTGTGAGCAGTTTGCAACTCGTTTCTGATCTTAACGATCTTCTCGGTAGTCTCATGAACAAGTTCAGGGTTAGTAAGTTGGGTATCTCCAACTTCTACTTAACAATTCGGCGATCGACCACAAAACACTTCACGCGGTGCCGTTTGAAATACTAGAGTCGTGGATATCGTCATAAAAGAATTTGGCCAACTGGAAGTGTCTATCCCAACCATTGCCACACTCGATTACTCAGGTAGAGATGCGGGATTCGCTCCGTAGGCTAGCTTCTGATATAGTAGCAAAACAGCAAATTGTCTTACAAAATGATTTATCAAATGATTTGTGAAGCAACTTATAGGATAATACGAAAACAATTTCACCATTTATAAAATTGTAGCAAGGTCAAAATTTTGATTTTTAGTTTGATTCATAACATTGTAACAGGAAAACAGTTCACCATTTATAAAATGGTAGTAAGATCAAAATTTTGATTTTCGTGAAATAGTAGTAAAACATTTTGTAGGATAACCGCAAATGGTCGGTAGAAAAATCAAAGGCAGTTTGTAAATTAACGGCAAAGCAGTTTATTATCCTATAAGAGGTTAGCAAAGATAATTGTATTCCTGAGGGACGAAAGGAGAATTAGGTGATTGTCCCAAGGAACGCAGTTCAGGTTACTCCTTAACGTCTTAAAGTTTCTGTTGGGCATGGAATCTCTGTCAAATGGTGGTTTAGCAAGTTTAGAGTACAACTCTAAGGGAGGATGTTGATGGCTACTGGCAATTCGGTAGGTTGAATGAGTAATGTACATAGTACTTAAAGCGGAAGGTACAACATTGATTGAACAGCTTCGACTGGACAACATCGGTTGAGCACAAGGCTTAGGGTAGAGGCGACTGTAACAAGACCACAACGAAAACAGGGCCGAATAACAAATCTAAATCCAGGATGACGTCCAAAATTACAAGATCAAACAATCCAAATTCAATCAGAATCAGAACCAATCCAAACATAGTCAATATCGAATCTAAACGTAGCCAAAATCAATTCCAAACATACCAATAAGCTAAGACGGGCTTATTACGCTCTTAAGGGGTTACAAATAAGTAAATCGGATTCAAATGGTGCAAATTGGGTCTAACCCAACCCGATGCAAACTTCGGCCAGACGGCGGAAACAGGAATTCCATATAATGGAGGAGTATAGCAGTGCCAAGAGCATTACGGTTCATGCGGTGTTGTGATGCCAGAGTGTTGTGTGTGTGGAAGTAAAATTCCATGTCCGTGTACACACTTCAAACTTTACCATTTCCAAAATCAAAAACCAACCCGAACATAATTTCATTATAACTACTCTCAGTATTGCAAAATTCACCTCTGAGTCGGACATAGGTGATTAGGCTATGTCCCACTGTCCCTGGTTGAATATAGGTGATCAGTCTATATTCCACTAAGGTTTAATGAATTTTGAAATACTCAGCACAGTTATATTAATAATATGTCCTTCACATTTAAAAGTCGTTTCGAAAGACTAAGGCAAGTGACTAAACTCGAGGTCGGATGATGAGATTACGCAAGGAAAGGCGTAACGCTGTGACGTGTACGATACGTAAGCATACTTATATGGAAGATAATTATAGTAATCAACGAAAATAAGTGGGTATAATTGATCCGATAATAAGACAAAAATCTCATCAAATATGTCAGCAACAAACTACAAGTGAGGCATCAGCTTGGCAGGCAGGCACGTGGCGGTCATAGGGTTAAGTTTTTATAAAAGTAGTTATAGTCTAGGTTTTAAAAATACCCAGTTCTATATAACCGAAGCTTTGATACCAATCTGTCACACCCCAAAATTAGGTCGCAGCGGAAGATGAAGTCGCTGGGGTGCTACTCAATTGGTATCACAACACGAGTACAAAGAACGGTTTTTCACCACAATCATTTAGAATATAAATCATTAACAAAAGTATTAAATATACATTATTAAATTTTTGTGCAGAAATAGGCCCATAAAATAAGTAATGCGTTCCCAAATGAATATCAGAGTGTCTTGATCCTATAACCATGCCATGCCATACCAACTGCCGCCAAACGTGAGCTAACACTTTAAGAACCTGAAAATACATGCTAAAACGGGTCAACACGAGGTTGGTGAGTTCATAGGTTTTAGTTTAAAACAATATGGTTGAACCAAAAGATTTCTGAGTTCAAACATCATTCACAACAAGTCAATTTCAACATAGGCTCACACTGCCTAAATCACAGTTCCAAAACCAGTCCGCAAACAATATCATAATTCAAATCATCTCGAAACAAAATCAATCATACAGATACCACACTCATATAGTGACGTACTAACTGAACCTATGGTGTGCATCATACTCATAACCAATATCACGTGGGGAGCTACCCCGATAGATCTATCAACATGTGGGCTCTCAACAGAGAGTTAACAGTTGCACCAACTGAACCTAGAAACCTGTGGGCCCTCAGCAGAGGGTTAACAGTTGTGCCGTCATGTACTCACAAAACAAACATGTCACAGCATATAATCGCATCATCACACATATATGTCCATAATCATGTAACACAATAGTTTACAGCATAAAAACGTTTGTAAAATACTGTGTTTAGTGAAAAACAACGAGCATGTATTCTCCCACAAAATAGTTTAAAAACCAGTAAAAGTAGGGGCCATGAACTCACCTGGAACAATCGATATGATAACAAAAGGAAAACGCACGAAAATCGAGGTACGGACGCTCTAACCGCAACCTAAATGATTCATATGTCTTAGGTTTGAAAACAAGGTCATGCACGCAAGTTCATACTCTACTTTATCACTTTTACATGTTTGTTGTAATATTTATCGTCAAAAATGTAGTTGCGTCAATGTGATCTTTTATTTAGAAAATCACCCTTTTTAGAAAACGTAACTTATTAATCTCGTGACCTACTTTCGTCGTCTTGCTAATAAGTATTTTGTAAACCTCTAACGCGCCTATAAGTATACACAATGTTCTACCATCTTCGTTTATGTCATTTTAACCAAAATACACCCTAAAGTGTCCAACATCCACTTTAAATAATTCCAACAGCTTTTTCTAATAGCCAAAAATAAGCTGTCAACGCATATGTCGTCGTAACTTTCTTTAGGCCATAACTTTTTCGTCGTAGCTCCGTTTCTTAAGTTTTACCTATCCCCGCGAAGGTATTTAAATATACTATCGGATTTATAAGGTCTCGGCTAGTCTAGTCACCATTTAACATCAGTTTTCATCACTTAAAATTTCTAACAGATTCAACAATTTTCAAAAAATTTAGTTTTCGTCGCATAAATTGAAACTAGCATATATTTTTCGTTATAAGCCCGTTTTAACTCATTCAAGCGGTTACGTTTTCTTTATTGAGTCTATTTTCTATATTTCTAGCCTAAACTTGTCACTAAGCTTCTGAGTTTTCTGTGTTAATCAAAACGGGACAGATTCATTATCAAATATGTCAAACTATTTTTCCTAAACTTCTAGTTATTATAACCACTTAACAACGACTCCAAATCTAGTCCTAGTTCATCCACCAACTTCTTAAAAGTGATCTAACAATAACTTAACAATATTCAAGAGTTCTTGTAAATGATCATCAAGGTTGGTAAAAATTACAAATTCACTAACATATATATATATATATATATATATATATATATATATATATATATATATATATATATATATATATATATATATATATATAATGTTTATCATCACTTTCTTGTAGAGATTTTCACTAACTAGTTTTCTTTTAATAAAAACTTGTTTGAAACATAGACTTTTGTTAAAAGATCATTGTGAATATAAAGCTTTGTTAACATGTACAAAGTGATAAATAAGTATATGTAACTTGAAACTAGATCTCAGGATATAAAGAGGGTGAAAATAGTTTTTGGGCTTACTTGAAGAGGATGAAAATGAGATGTGGGCAAGAATAATAGAACCCCAATGGTTACTCAAAATCGATTTATAGTTAATGCAAGGCTCGTAAATGATCGTTAAATACTTGAAATAATCAAAAACCGAATCTCCTTCTTCTTTTAAGATTTGGCCGGAACACAAGGAGAGTAAGAGAGGATTTTCTAGGTGAAATTTGTCAAAGGAAATGAGCTAAATCTCATTCCTATTTATAGTGCAAGGAGGGGCAATTTGGTAATTTAATTAAAAGGGTATTTTGGTAATTCAACACTTGGTCAAAAGTCTTGGTCAATGGTCTTCCTTTGACCAAAATTTATGGAGGGGGGGACAAGGATTAATCAAGTTTTCTAGTCAAGCTACTAAACACCATTCCATTTTTTAAGGATGTATCGTCTAGTATTTAATTTAGTAGAAATTTTGTTTAGTTTTAATTAAGGAACAAGAGGGGGGGGAATATGGGTGGATTTAGGAGTAGAATACTTAAGTTGGTACAAAAGTGTATATATTGTATGTATTGAGTATTGGAAATAGGTATCGGTTATTGATTTGGTAGTTAACGGTAAATATGTGTATTCAAGTAACGTTTGTAAAAGAATTGAAGAATGTTTGGAAAACAATTTTTGGCACTTTTGAAATAGTTTAAGGAGTATGGAAAAGCATGAAAAATAATTGTTAGGAGTGTCGGGTGCGTTGTCCTTTTAAATCGCGAAATGCGTTTGTTTAAAGTAACAATCGTAAATAAATAAGAGGGATTTGTTTTAGGGTTTAAAATTGTGAACCGGAGTAGAAGCAAGGTATTGAAGCATTGTGGACTAAATATAGTCTAAATTTATAGTGTTCAAGGTGGTTGTTCCTCGTTTTGTATTTTGTTTAACCAAATAGTTATTCGTAGAAAGTGTTCTTGTAAACTCTCAAAGTTGTAAATTGGAGTTTGAAAATAAATTTTGACGTGGAAAATTGCAGGTTGCTATACAGCCCTTGCAACCACAATGCACACACTGTATTACCTTAACCTCACGCATGCCCTTCGGGACTCTACAGACACATGTTGTCTAGAAGTTGTGATCACGTGTTTCAATGCATCTTAAACGGCAATAATACAAAAGCAAAGCATAAGGATGGCGGAAACAACAACCCCGGTCACCTGTGAGCTCAGTATCATCATATTAAATCACTGAAAAACCTGTAAATATAAGTAGTAACAGTTTGATGAATAAAAATATTGAAGGCGAAATATGGCCTAGTCTATATTAATACCTGGTGCAGCTGCTTTTCTTGCTCAACCATGAACTGTTGCAAGTTATTCATCAATTCTTATTCTTCTGATCTTCATTTTTACTGATACAGGAGACACATGAAATCGTTTCAGCAAAACATTGAAGAAAAGTGATTTTCATATGGAATTTAATTGAAACAGTCACTAATATTACAGCATACTCACTTGTTCTCGCTCTATATATGATGCTTGTCTTAGATCATAGACCCTAAAAGCAACTGCAGGAAGACAAAACATAGAAAAGTCATCATGCTACAAGTTTTATGAGCTATAATGTAACAAATTCATAAAAAAATGGATAAAGAAATTGTGACGTTTATAAATAACAACTTCCTGGATCATTTTAAGCTTCTAGGGATTACAATAATAATGAATGAACAACATGCTATGCAGCGGATAAACAAAACATTATTATTATTGAAACAAGGTTTCTTCCTCATCATCTCTAACAACTACTAATAAACAGCCCCAATACTATGTGCTCAAGTGTAGTACGGTTACCTAATCTAATAGGGATCAAAGATCCTTGATGCTTAAACATAAACCTAACCTAGGCGTCCATTAGAGGACTTGACGCCTAGTTACACACACACATATCCTGGTGTTACTTCTTGACACCCTGTAAACTAACGCCTCTAACCCTCTTTATATACTAGAGGATTAGGGTTACAAAGGATATGTACTAATAAAATAAAAGATCTTCTGTATTTGTAGAGTTTCATCCTTTATCTTCTTAAGTCCTTCATCTTTCACATGTTTTGTCTTATCAACTCAATTATAATTCACAACAATCTTCCCCTAGTTGATAATGATAAAACCCAAATAAACATGAACTTCCCCTGAAGTTGAAAGATATGAAAGATCTCGACTTCGTGCTATATCATCAAGGATCTTCAAGTTGCAAATCTTCAATGTAAATATTCTTCCCCTTTTTGTTATCATAAATTAGAGGACAAAAGTAAGCAACCTTGATCTTCACAACCACGAACCACTATCATACTTCTAATCTAGTCTTCCAATGTCTCGAATTACTTACATTTAAGAACACCAAAATGTTTACTTTTTAAATGAACTCAAGAAAAAAGAAACCTAAACCATCAGTAATAAAACCAACTAGCAGTTGTGAAAACCTTCACCTCGATATAGCATATAAATGGTTAAACATTTTAACATTAAGCTTCCCCTGAAACCCATATGTTAACCATTTAAAAGAACTTATCGAATAATTCACCACCATGGCAACGAACACCATGTAGTACCTTCAATGAACGAGCACCAAATAGATTACGAAAAATGACTACAAAAGCATTTGAAACCAGGCAGTAGTAGAATGAAGAATAGTTCTTTAACTTGAACCTGATTCATAAGAGTATCTGTGAAAAACTAGAAGGGGGTTGAATAGTTTTTACCGTTTTTCAAGTTTTATTTGCTTTGTTACTATATGTTATTTCAAAGGAAACAATCACAAATAAATAATCACACAATGTAAACAAAAGATAAAGAGAGGAAAGATCAAACCACACAACACTGTTGTTTATAGTGGTTCGGCTACAAGGACTCTCTTCCTTGCCCTACTCCACTCCCCGAGCTTCCAACTCGAGAGTTTATCTTTCACTAAGAAACAAACTCCTTTTCTAGGCGGAGAAAACCTTTACACGTTGCTTACTTCCTTTTCCGGTACTAAGCTAAACACCGGGTTCTTTCACAAGGTAGAACCAACCTGACGTCGCCTATTTACTTTACCGACACTAAGCTAGATGTCGAGTTCTTTACAAGGGTACAACCACTCCCTACACTCTTTGTGCTTTGAGGACTAAAGCACTAACCACACTTACTGATTACAAATGATAGATATGATGTGTGAAACAAACTACAATATCACACAGTAATGCAACTAAAGGATTACGGTTCTGTAGATCCTTGAAAGTTTGATCTCTCTTCTACAAAATGAAAGATCAAAATGAAATGCAACTATGAATGATGTTAGTAAGATATGTACTGAATGAATATGTGTGTTTTAAGCTATATGAGTGATGAGAAAGCCAAATGATCAGCTTGCTATTTATAGGCAAGCTGATATCCAGCTCACGGATCCCATAATAGGGATCCGTCCTTCATTGGACTTGGATCCGTGGGAGATGACAGCTAAGGGATTTGGTGTATCTTTCCAAATCTTTCATATCTTATCAAATCATCCAGGATCCTCAAATATCAACTATGTAACTTGTAAATCTAAACAAGATATACCAAGATCTAACAAAGATATTATATGTGATGTATGCAATGATGTCATGGAATGATTTTAGAATTAAAGTTTCCTTTTAAGGAAACAAGTTACTAAATAAGCAAACTTGTAATTCTTGGTTATTATGTGAAGTGTAAAATGTGTACTTAAGAGACTTAAGCTAGTATTTATTATTTGCTAAAAGATATTCCTTTTATTTGTCATTAACAAAACCAAGAAAAGATTGAAGAATATAAATAATGTTTTTGAGACGATATTTGTATTAACAATCTCCCCATTTTTGTTGATGACAAAACATAAGGTATATTTTTGAGCAAGAAAATAAATATAGTATGAGTTCTTAAAAATATATATTAAGTTTGTATATTAAAGAAAAGTTTTGTAAAAATGTATGTACTGTGATGAATCACAGTTGATGTAAACTTAGTCCTTTCTCCCCTTTTTGTCGAAACAAAAAGAGTAGCGTAGCGGAATGCGATTTTGAGAACTTTAATACTCCCCCTTGTTTTATACTCCCCCTAGATGGAGTAATCAAGGAAATGATGCATGAATCTACAAAACAAACTGTTAGTATATGAAATGCTTATGAAATGCTCCCCCTCGATGTATACTCCTCACTTCTCGAGTACCAACATATACTTTGAAGGGTATGATATGCTGCAAATGAAGTGTTAGTAATGAATGATTTCAATGAAGAAGTAGAATGCTTGTGAAGTGTTCTTCCAAACAAGCCTTTCAATATGTTTTGACTTTAAAAAGTCAAAGTAAGTGTCTGATCCTTATTTGTACCTAAAGCAATCATAATCAAGGTATAATATAGGCTATATAAGGATGTTATTCACAATGATAATGATAATATGCAGTATGTTGATCACTCATAAGCATAAAACATCACATTCATAGATATTGAAAATTTTATGACAAAAGTCACAATGATGAAATGTTGTTACAAGTACAATATGTAACACCCCCAATTTCGTGATATGCAGCGGAATTCAAATTGGGTGTTACTTCATGGCTCAACAGTTGGATAGTAGAAAACGATCACCAATTTGGTCGTTTTAAAAGATTTATCATTCGAATATCAGAGTTTACAAAATATGGTCCCAGTGGTTCCAGAGTTTATTAAATAGGTTTTCGAATGATATTTATAGCCTTCATAATTATCCATGCTCCTCTGTGCCATCCGTACTCATTATGGACCTGAGATAAATACATGCTAAAAGCGTCAACACAAAGGTTGGTGAGTTCATAGAGTTTGTAGTTGAAAACTGTTGATTTACAAAATCAAAGAGTTTGTGAGTAAATATTGTTGATTTCCAAAATCATAGAGTTTGTGAGTCCTTAGTAGTTGTAAATAAATAGTTGATTATCAAAAAATCAAAGTGTGAGTGAATCCATAGAGTTTGCCTAAAATCAGTTAATTTTCAATAGTTCCCAGTTTAGGTAATAATTGTAACAAATACAATTATTGATAAAATAAGCGATGGGTTACGATATTATACACTCATAGGTTGGTTTGTTATAAAATAGGTAGTGGGTTTGTTATATACTCATAGTTCGTTTGTTAGCCCTAACCGGGTCAACAACATAGTTATTATTTGCCAAGTAGTGATTTTCTGCTATATAGTGAATACAAATTCAAGTTTAATAAAAATAGTGGCAATACTATATCATGACTACAGTATCGCTTTCTATTGCTCTAAATCTCATGAAACTCAACGTTTAACAGGCATCAAAAATGATGTAAAGTATATAGGCCCTCGTGATGGGTATTTGCCAATAACCCATAAGTTTGTTCAAATAAAGTGCGCCTGGGTGGCTCATCCTAGCAGACCCAAACGGGGATTGTCAGTCCCAAATAGATCTATTCACAGTTATTTACGTTCACTCGCAAGTGATTAAGGTTCATGATGTGAGGGACTTCGAACATGGCAATAAGGGTAAACTTAGGCAATAGTGAATCAGGTATAGCATACAGTTGAAAATCATTTGTGATCATGTTTATAGCAGGTATCTCTCCATGAGATATAAAAATGTATGAAGTGGATTTATAAGTTCATAGTAATTCGCAAAAATTGATAGTGTCCTTGTAAGTAGTAGAAGCAAGTATTACGTTTTAATAATAAGTAGAGCGTTTCGTCAATTAAGTACGTTGTTTAAAGTAATCCAGTAAGGTTTATATGTGAAGCGAACATGTATCGCCTTCAAAAGTAATTCAGAGTAGATAAAAGAGTAGTCTATGGAACTCACAGTAGTATGTAAACAGTTAAAAGTACTTATGAATAAGTATAAAACATTGTATTTGAGCATGTATCTCCCCCAAAGAGTTTATAAAACTGAAAACAAGAAAAGTGGGGCTATGAACTCACTTGAGGATTATGGTAGGCAGAGATAACGTAATGTCAGAAGTAGAATGGAAATGACTTCAAAGATATCCTGAATAATATGGAAGTCTGAGATAGTTCGTCTTATCGAGAATTGTGATTTGACATAATGTCGGATGACGCAGTGATTTTTGTGGTTGAAATTACTTGCGTGGCAAAACGCTTAAAGTTCAAAAACAAAGTTATATGCTATATAACTTGTCTTTTAGTATCAAGTGTCGTTAATATTTATGTTTCCTTGTTCTGAATAATGATAATACGTGTAATTTACCAAAAGTTGGTGAATGATAAGTTGTAGAATATTACCTTGTCAAAATGTGATTTAAGTTTCTGAGTAAACCTTTAAGTTATAGAAAAATTATACTTTTAATCCCCAAAGTTAAATATATACTCATTTAGACGACAAGTGGTAAGAACTATTTAAGTTTATTAAACTTGTAGAAATTTTTGGATAAAAATGTCCAAGTGTTCAACCTTGAGGGGCTGAATGTGTAAGTTTTATATTAGTTATAAAACTTATAAAGGTTTTAAGAGAAATGTAAATTTTGTTCAAGGTTAGGGACTGAAATTGCAAACGTAATATAAGTTTCAAATTATAAAAGTTTTAAGAAAAGGTGATAAGTGTTTGAAAAGGAGGGATTAAAACTGTCAAAAGGCTAAAGTTTCAAAAATAGCAAAAATAGTAAAAACTGCCATAGGCAGGATTCGAACCAAGGACCTTTCGCTCACAACCAAGCGTCCCAACCAAATGAGCTAAGTTACTTGTTGTGTTTTATTATCAAATGATTTGTTTATATAGTATTTCGAATCTGTGTTATATTTTGTGATATTTCCCAGTTGCATGCGTGCATGCGTATGTGATTTGTGTTTCATTTAGTTGTAAAATTCTACTTAGTGAATATTGGAACCAAACTCACTCAGTATATACGTTTCAAATTTAGTTTATTAGTCGAGTTACTACGTTGCTTTGCCACACAAGATTCACGATGAGTTTTTATAAGTGATATTTTAGAGAAGTGAGAATTGTCTCGTACATTATATTAAAATTACTTATGAAATTAAAACATTATAATGTGAATTGAAAATGGGTTAGAAGCATACCAACCAACTGTGGTGGTGATGAACGAGTGGAACAAAGAAGAACAAGGGCTGAACGAGGTGAAACCAAAATTCCAACTTGCTTCCTTTTCTGGCTCTCCTCTCGTCAGTAGCAAAGTATTTTTGTGTTTGTATGTACGTATGAAGGAAAGAAACTTTGAAGAGGTTTGTGAAGTTGGGAATGAGTGTGAAGTGTGTGTGTGATCTCAGTGAGAATGCATGCATGTATATATAGAGTTGTTCGGTTCGTGTATGTGGAGTTTAAATGAATCGAGTGGGTTGCACTTGTAGTTTAGCTCTTGTGCTCGAGTGTTTATATTGTTGTGGCATGAGAATTTGGTTGAGTGTGGAGTGTGTAAGGACGTCTTAATGATGAAGGTTCTGGGCGTGCTTGGCCTGCGCTTACAACCAAAGAGAAGAGACAAATGCATTGTTGGTTTTTATGGTTCTGTCGAGTGAGAGTATTGTGAGGGAGAGATAATTCAAACTAACTTGTGTGTGGCTCTTGGATTACTTGGGCACACTTAGGTTTGACTTGGTGCTTGACTCTTTCTTCTCGACTGAAACAGTGGGCAAGGCACTGAGAGTATGTTGTTGGTGTGAATTTAGAGTGTATGTTCAAGTGTGTGAGAGTTGTGTATATGAGTGAGTGTATATTGCATGTGATTCACTTATCACTAAATTCCAAGAGGGTCGGTTTGGTTTGCTTATTTCAAAATGTTGAGTGAATGGAAATCAAATAGGTAGAGTGTGTAAGAGCATAGAGTGTGCAAGTGAGTTTAATGATGACGGTATTTGTTGTGTTAGTCGGTATAAGGAAACAAGGGAGAAAGAGTCAAATGAAAGTTTTAAGTGTTTGTTTGGTGACATTAGAAGGTCAATTCCTTTTAAATCTTGGTCGATATTATTTGAGTATACCAGTTACCAAAATGATGGAAAGAGTTTTAACACATTCGTCTCGTTTAGTAATAATAGTGTGATTAAAAGCAAAAATTTAGTCCGTAAAATGGTTAATTAAATTGTGATGATAGATTTGTCTTCGTTTACTATTTACAAATGGAAGGGAAATTTACGGGATGTTATACAATAAAAGACATCCTAGAGAGAAATAAAAAGTCTTAAAGCAACAATCCAAAAGGTCCTAACAACTAGTCTAGAAAGCTCCTATTGAGGAGGATGAGAGATGGCGTTTAAACGTTCAAGAACATGGTTCAAGATGAACCTCGTCTCATTTTGAAGCTCATGGACCAAGATGTTGGTCCTTTGGGCCAAGTGAGCCGTTCTCTCACAATGTGCGCAATCATGACTTGAAAAGCCGGGAGGAAGACTAGGCTCCAAGTTTTGTGGTGGTGGTGGTGATGATGGTGGTTGGTTGTTGTTGTTGTTTGATGGTTGTTGTGGTGTTTGGAGGGAGTTCATAAGGATGTTTTGAATGTCCATGGTGTCATGAAGGCGATGGTCAACCATACCCGAGAGAGTATAGAGTTGTGTTAACTCCGCACTTATCTCCTCTTGTGTTTGAGGAATGTTGCTCCACATCGCCTCATCTATGGCGATGAGTGTTGAAGTTGGTGATAGTGATGGTATTTGGGGATGAGGTTGTGGTGCTTCACGGTATAGAGGACCATGAATCTCCGGATAGAGAGGATGAAATAGCATAGGTTCTAAGTTTTCAAGACATATTGGTGGAGGATTGGTTGATGTAGGTGGAAGATCTTCTAACTCTTCAAGATATGGTTGTGGAGATGTTGGTGTTGTCCTAAAGAGTTCCATGGGTTGGAGTTTTGGTGAGGATGGTGATGATGCAGACTTCTCAGACTGTGATGGAGCGGGAGCGGGTGGTGGTGTGGTTGCTATAGGAGTAATGGTAGGAGGTGGTGTTTTTATGACTACATGTGAGGGAGTTGGAGTGGATAAAGTAAGGAAGTTTTCACTAGCAATGGGTGAGGATATGTTTAGTGGTGATGATTCTTCAGAGGATGAATTGTGGATGTTGATGAAACAACAAGGTTTCACACTAATACGGGCTATTCTTTTTAGTGGCTTAGATGTGGAGGAGTTGTTTGATTTTGTCATTGAGACTTTTTGGTGAAGTATGATAGCTAAAATGTACAGGAGAAGAAATGGTTGTGATGTGAATTGAAGATCCTAAAGTACTAGTTTATAGACAGAAGGTTTGTGAGTCTGTGTGCTTGGATTTGATGTGAATCCAATAGAGAATGTAGGTTTCTAATGATTTGGAACAAAAATTTGTGCAGTTCATATCAAGGAAGTCAATCCATTGAGCTTGGGTTGAGTAATGTGTTGTGGATTTGCAGTAAATACAAGGAGATAGTGGAAAATCTTATGATTTGATATTTCGACGGATTTGACGGATCCCTAAAAAGGGTTCCTTCTTTGTATCAGTTTGGTAACTCACACCTAAAATTCAAAAATTTAAATTTTGGTGGGAAATTTTGTTCCTAAGTTTCTAAGAATTCCTAAATGATTCTAAGATGAATTATGATCAGTGAATGAATCTTAAATGATACTAAACACTAAGATTTAAGAATTGAGATGAGTCGAAAAAGTTTTAGAATTTTACTGGGGAACCTGCGGATCCAAGTTGTATCAAATGCGGAACCAAAGTTAGGGATCCGCCGAATCCACAGGTTGGCGGATGGCGGAACCAACGATAAGCCTTGGCGGAGCCAAGGTTTGGGATCCGCCGGATCCGTGTCCTAATTGCTAAAACTAAACAGAAGACTTGTCATATTTCGCGTTTTTTGATGAAAACCCGAAAATTCACCTAGACCTTACTTAACATCTAATATGTATAGCAAAACAACTAAATATGATAATATTAACACACGATTGAACATAGTTTAATCCGTTCTTAGAAACTTACCTTTTTAGGTGTTATGCCAAACATAGGCTATAACCCGGAAAATTGATAACCATGAGGGTTATCTACCTGCAAATGTTAGTTATTACACATACATAACAAGTATTATCAGATAAAGTCGAGACACATAGAAGTTTAACATCACATAGTCTAACATTGTTCAAATCCAAACACTCCTTCAACTAAGCTTCTTCTTCAACTTTTTCATACCTTTGTGCAATTTCATCATCCAACGACCAAGATTCTTCACCATTCCTTTAATGTGTCGATACTCAGCAGATGCATTTTGAATTGGAGGAAGATGGCTCAAGTATTCGGGTGGAGGAATTCTAGAATTTGGCAAACCATCATCTTCACTCATTGAAGATGATGAGGATGATGTTGGTACACGAGGACGTTTACCTTTATCAACACTAACCCTAAAGTCACTCAAAGGAACGAAGGTATGTTCAATTTCATTGTATTCCAGAACAAAACCTAACGGGTTTGGACGGGCGGGTGCAAAGGCTCTATAGATTCGGGTTAAGAGCATTCCATAAGGCATTGCAATCTTGCTTTGAACCGGAATGTCACACATTCTTTTGGCAACATAATAAGCAAGATTGAAGGGTTGACGAGTAGAGATGTTGTACATCATATGACACAAACAAGCATTGATGTGAGCACGGTTTCCTATGGTGCACATCACATTAGCCCTTAAGACCTCTTCCATTTTCTTGAATTCGGGTTTAAGTTCATTTAGCTCCATTGCAAATGGATCTCTAGCAACTTCGCGGCCACGATACATCCTTGTGGGGTTGTTCTTAGGAATGAAGAGATGTTCCTGAATCACTTCTTTTGATGCGAGAGGAGTGACATATGGTGCCGTCCTATCGAGATTGGATTCTAAGATTGTTAAGGACCATTTGTCCGAGTAAATACATGTCCCTTGACTTGGAATGCCCAAGACCTCACCAAATTGATCAAGAGGGATGTTGACAAGATTTCCATTTAAAGTAAACTGAAGACTTAAGTAACCTTGGTCACATGAACTAAGACCTATACTAGCATAGAACTCAAGAATGAACCTAGGGACGATTGGTTCATCTATATCCAAAAGAGTATCAAATCAAATTGCGGCTAAGTGTTCCCTAAGTTGTGTTCCTTTATAGAACGAGGAATCTACGACTCTACCCTCATGGAGATACTTTTTCTCTAAAGCTTTGAAAATTTCGATTTGGGCATTGGTTAGACCTTTGGTTTTGTGGACTTCGGGTAAGTAGTTAACGGTTCTTTTGTGATCGTAGTTGGTTGCGGGAGGCATGATTTTCCTAAGTACAAAAGTTATATAGTTTTAGTTGAAATGATCAAATTAAGTGTAAAATTCCTAGTGTGTGCCTACATGGGGACAATGTGGAGGTGCGGTTATCTCGACTCTTTTTGATGCATGAAAATCTAGTTTATGCAAGTTTTGTGTAAAAAACAAGAGATAACCCAAACGCTCCTATTTCAATGTAGCTACGGTTGAATGTACCCGAAAATACATATTAATTATGTATTCCCTTTAGCATTCAAGAGACATTATGCAAGTGATGTCTAAAAGATAACGTTTTTGCATTTGTATGAACATTGTTCAAAAAGATCATTTTACCTAGTCGTTAGAAGGTTTTAGTAAGAAAATTTTCAAGGGGTTTTTGTTAAACTAAGACAATGTGCTATGAGATGTAATTCCTAACTAAGAAAAACATGTTTTTAAGTGTAATGCAGTAAATATGCTTCATGATTTTTCAAAAATTATGCATATACCCCAAGTTTTGGTTTTGTGCATGAAATAGAAATCCTAGACGCAGATCAGGAGTATAAATATGATAAGAATACTTACAGTGGTGTTAGAAGCACAAATTTGTGGAAGAAAATGGTCTAAATTGTGATGGAGATTGTGTGTGTGTCGAATACAGTAGGGTGATATGCTTTGGATTGAGGAATGAATAGTACTTTTTCTTGTTTATTTAATAATAAACTTAACTATGCATGCGACGGATTCGGCGGATCCAAAACAAAGGATCCGTCCTTTTTATCGATTGCATCCACGGAACAGAACGTAATTTTTGGTTTAGTGTTGAGTGTGGTTAAACTAATATTTACACTAATGTTTTACCTAATTACTAGGTTCCATTAATCCTAATCCAAGTCTAAGATAGTTGAAAGGTTCTCGTTTAAGTGGTTTTGTGAGAATATCGGCAATGTTGTCCTCTGAGGAAACTTTCTCAATTGAGATGATTCCCTTCTGTACATTGTCGCGAAGGAAGTGATGGCGTATTTCAATATGTTTGGTTCTAGCGTGTTGGACTGGATTTTTACTTAGATCGATAGCACCTTTGTTGTCGCAAAGAATGGGAATGTTGTTGAGTTCAATTCCACAGTCGACGAGAGCTTGTTTCATCCATAGTGCTTGTTGACACGCCTTTCCTGCAGACACATACTCTGCCTCTGTTGTTGAGATTGCAAGGGCAGTTTGTTTCTTAGCGAACCATGATGTGAGACAATATCCTACAAAAGTACAAATACCGCTAGTATTTTTCCTATCAACATAGTCACCGGCATGATCTGAGTCGGTATACACTATGGTTTCTACACCCGTTCCTTTGGGATACCATAATCCTAAGTGTGTAGTACCTTTGATGTACCTAAATATCCGTTTAACGGCTTCAAGATGGGACATTTTTGGATCTTCTTGAAAACGTGCACATAGACAAACACTAAACATAATGTAAGGCCTACTAGCCGTAAGATAGAGTAAACTACCAATCATTCCTCTATATTTAGTGCAACCTACGGATTCATTTTCTTCATCCTTTGTGAGTTTGGTTTCGGAGGACATGGGTGTTCTCATGGGTTTTGAGTCTTCAAGACCAAACTTCTTAAGCATATCTTTGATATACTTTGATTGGTTGAAGAATATCCCATCTTCTAATTGTTTTATTTGGAGACCTAAGAAAAAAGTTTAGTTCCCCCATCATACTCATTTCAACCTCGTCATGCATGATTTTTGAGAAATCGTCGCATAACTCTTGACAAGTTGAACCGAATATAATGTCATCCACATATATCTGGACTATGATAATATGTGATCCCTTTTTCTTGGTGAAGAGAGTATTGTCTACTAGGCCCATGGTATACTTATGGTCAACTAGGAAGGTCTTAAGTCGATCATACCAAGCCTTTGGTGCTTGCTTAAGTCCGTATAAAGCTTTCTTAAGTTTGAAAACATAATTTGGTTTTTCGAAGTCGGCAAAGTCGGGAGGTTGTGCAACATATACTTCTTCATTTATAAAACCGTTTAAGAAAGCACTTTTGACATCCATTTGAAATAACTTAAAATCATGTGCACATGCATATGCAAGTAATATCCTAATAGACTCAAGTCTAGCTACGGATGCAAAGGTTTCATCATAATCTATACCTTCTTGTTGATTGTAGCCTTGAGCTACTAGCCTAGCTTTATTTCTAGATACAATACCATTTTCATCCATTTTATTTCTAAAGACCCATTTGGTGCCGATTATGGTTTGGTTTTTAGGTGGAGGGACCAATGTCCAAACATCATTTCTAATAAATTGATTTAGTTCTTCTTGCATAAAAATTACCCAAGATTCATCTTTTATTACCTCGTTTATATTTTTAGGCTCAACCTTTGAAATAAAACAAAAATAATTGCTTTCGTTTTGAGCTTTGGATCTTAATGTTCTTTCATTAAGTTTTCCTATGACGTTTTCTAATGGATGACTTTTAGTTTCTTTAATATTGACTATTTCTCCTTTTACGGGTTCATTGTCATTTTCAATTTTTTCTATATCATTAGCCATTTGACTTTCAACTAAGTCATCATCTACCAAAGGTGATGTCTTAGAGGGAGGTGGACTTTCGTTGAATGTTACGTTTAACGATTCCTCGACTCTTGATGTTTCCTTGTTTAATACTATGTATGCTTTACTGTTTTGTGAGTACCCAAGAAATATACCTTCATACGACTTTGGGTCGAACTTGGTGAGATAATCCTTTGTGTTCAAAATGAAGCACTTGCTTCCAAAAACTCTAAAATATCCTAATGTAGGCTTTTTGCCTCGATAAATTTCATAGGGAGTTTTATTTAAAAATTGTCTAATTAAAACTCTATTTAGGATATACGTGGAAGTATCTACAGCGTGACACCAAAACTTTTGAGGTATGTTTTGTTCATTTAACATAGTTCTACTCATTTCTTGAATTGTTCTATTTTTACGTTCTACTACACCATTAGATTGAGGTGTACGAGGAGCCGAGAAATTATGAGTTATTCCATTATTATCACAAAAATTTCCAAATTGGATTTTATTGTCAAATTCTTGACCATGGTCAGTTCTAATAGATACTATGTTACTTCCTATTTGATTTTGAATTTTCTTGCTTAGAATTTAAAATTTATCGAATGCCTCATTTTTAGTTTTCAAAAATTTTGTCCATGTATATCTAGAATAATCATCTACTATGACTAAAGTGTAAAAATTTCCTCCATAACTTTGTATAGCCGACGGGCCAAACAAATCCATATGTAATAATTCTAGGCATCTAGATGTAGATACCATGTTTTTAGCCTTATGGCTATTATGTACTTGTTTCCCAATTTTGCAAGCATCACAAAAGTGTTGGTCATATTTCAACTTGGGTAGGTTTCTAACGAGTTCTTTGGATGACAAAGATTGAATAAGCCTCATATTAGCATGACCTAAGCGTCGATGCCATAGAGTTGAGTTTTCGTCCAAGGAGGTAAGACATAACTTATCTTTAGGTGTTTTATCTAATTTCATAACATAGACATTATTCTTTAAAACACCTTTTCCTACAGTTATGCCATCTTTAAGTATTTTACTTCCATTTTCACTGAAAAGGACATTATACTTTTTGCGGCATAATTGACTTATACTAAGTAAATTAAATCCTAAATTATCTACATGAGCAACATCATCAATAGATAGAGAGTCATGAGAGATTGTACCTTTTCTGATGATTTTACTTTTAAGCTTGCTACCGAATGTGACATTACCTCCGTCATACACTTGGTAGGTTGAGAAAAGATTTTTGTTTTCCGTCATGTGTCTTGAGCACCCACTATCTTTGATCCACTCATCAGGTTCAAGATCAACTTTCAAGCATACCTAAGTTCATAAAAGACTCAAGCATTTGGTCCCCAATATCTCATGGGTCCGTTTGGGTTAAACATGACATTATCATGGTTTATGTACTGAAATGGTGGACAATTGTTCCACGGCATATAATTAGGACCATGAAAGTTTCTAGGCATGTTTTGGTTCCAATTATTTTGATAAGTGTGTTGTGGATTAACTATACTCTTAGGAAAGGGGTGTTTGGGAAAACTCATTTGAGGTCTCTGTTGATTCATTTTAACTCTATATTCATTTCTAGCTTGACCTCTTCCTAAAGATACTGCTGGTTTGTGTTTATTATTGATTATATTATTGTTAGGTTTCTTAGTAACTTTAACAAACTTGGAACGGTCGACTTTGTGAACCTTCTGTTCAGCCTTAGTACCCGCGGATCCCTTGGGTACAACTGGTGGATCCAAATTATTGGATCCGTCAGATCCATGACTGTCTAACTTGGTTGAAACAGTTTTATTCATAGTCTGTTCCTTATGGTCACTTAAGGTTCCTAGTTTCATAAAGCCTAGTCCTGTTTTATCATGAGGTAGTTTTTGCATTTTCATTATTTCATCTACACAACTTATGTTTTTATCAAACTTTTTAAACTTTGAATTTTGTTTGATTAATTCTTCCTGTGTGGTTTTCAAGGTTTCTAGTTCAAGTTTTAGTTCTTGACAAGACACACACGTTTCTTTACTATCTTTACCTTTTTCAATTCGTATTGCTTTTTCTTTAAGCCAAAATACTTCATTTTCTAAAAGTGTTGTCTTTGTTTTCAAAAATTTGTTTTTGTTTATGATTTTTAAAGTGACGTCACACAGTTTGTTATATTCTATTTCTAAGGTTTCGTCATCTATAGAGGAGTATGAATCAGAATGTACCTCTTCTGTGTCATTAGCCATAAGGGCAATTTCGTTGTTCTTAGGCTCATCATCATCATCTCCTTCACTATCGCTCCAAGCTCCACTAACGAAGGCTCTTTGAGACTTGGTCTTTGGAGGCTTTGGACATTCTCCTATTAAGTGACTGGAGTCACCACACCTATAGCATTTCCTATCAACCTTACCTTTCTTATCGTCACGATCTTTTCGAGAGGATTTCTTTTCATCACGAGGTGGTTTTACAAACTTTCCTCGTCTCCTGAAGAATTTCTTGAAATCCCTCACGGCCATTGCATACTCTTCATTATCACTGTTTGAACAAGATTCATCATCGTCACTTGACTCGGCTTTGGCTTTCAAGGCAATAGACTTAATCTTCTCCTTTTTGCCTTTGACAATTTCCGAGTCTTTTTCCATAATCATTTCGTGACCTTTTAGGTTTCCTATGAGCTCATCCAGTGTCATGCTTGAGAGATCCTTAGATTCTTCAATAGCTGTCACCTTTGCTCTCCATTTCGGATGGAGTGCTCTTAGAAATTTCCTGACAAAATTCTTACTAGAAAAAGATTCGTCAAGTGCTTTAAGTGATGTAATAATAGTATTGAACTTAGCAAACGCACTATCAATGGTCTCATCTTCAGAGATAACAAATTGTTCGTATTGTTGGACAAGAAGATCAATTTTGTTATCTTTTACTTGTGAGTTCCCTTGATGTGTGATAATAATAGATTGCCAAATATCCTTAGCCGTTTTACACATAAAAACTCTTTCATATTCTTTCTTAGGTAAGGCATTATAAAGCATCATTTTGGCTTCATTATTTTTGGCAATTAGTTTCTTTTGCTCATCACTGTGCCGAGTAGGAGAAGCTCCTTCATCCCGACCACCCGAAATATTATTACTAATAGGTTTGTAATCACCATCAACTATTATATACCATAGATCTATATCCTTTGACTTTACATAAGTCTCAAAGCGATTTTTCCAATAAATAAAACAATTTGGTTCAAATAGAGGTGGTCTCTGCATAGATTGCCCTTCTTTAAAGTTTTCAAAATCCATGGATCGTTTTAAGTTTTAAAATACAATATATTTTAAAAATCTTAAGTAATGTAGCTCCTGATGCTAATTGTGGAAAACTAGAAGGGGGATTGAATAGTTTTTACCATTTTTCAAGTTTTATTTGCTTTGTTAGTATATGTTATTTCAAAGGAAACAATCACAAATAAATAATCACACAATGTAAACAAAAGATAAAGAGAGGAAAGATCAAACCACACAACACTGTTGTTTATAGTGGTTCGGCTACAAGGACTCTCTTCCTTGCCCTACTCCACTCCCCGAGCTTCCAACTCGAGAGTTTATCTTTCACTAAGAAACAAACTCCTTTTCTAGGAAGAGAAAACCTTTACACGTTGCTTACTTCCTTTTCCGGTACTAAGCTAAACACCGGGTTCTTTCACAAGGAAGAACCAACCTGACGTCGCCTATTTACTTTACCGACACTAAGCTAGATGTCGAGTTCTTTACAAGGGTACAACCACTCCCTACACTCTTTGTGCTTTGAGGACTAAAGCACTAACCACACTTACTGATTACAAATGATAGATATGATGTGTGAAACAAACTACAATATCACACAGTAATGCAACTAAAGGATTACGGTTCTGTAGATCCTTGAAAGTTTGATCTCTCTTCTACAAAATGAAAGATCAAAATGAAATGCAACTATGAATGATGTTAGTAAGATATGTACTGAATGAATATGTGTGTTTTAAGCTATATGAGTGATGAGAAAGCCAAATGATCAGCTTGCTATTTATAGGCAAGCTGATATCCAGCTCACGGATCCCACGGATCCCATAATAAGGATCCGTCCTTCATTGGACTTGGATCCGTGGGAGATGACAGCTAAGGGATTTGGTGTATCTTTCCAAATCTTTCATATCTTACCAAATCATCCAAGATCCTCAAATGTCAACTATGTAACTTGTAAATCTAAACAAGATATATCAAGATCTAACAAAGATATTATATGTGATGTATGCAATGATGTCATGGAATGATTTTAGAATTAAAGTTTCCTTTTAAGGAAACAAGTTACTAAATAAGCAAACTTGTAATTCTTGGTTATTATGTGAAGTGTAAAATGTGTACTTAAGAGACTTAAGCTAGTATTTATTATTTGTTAAAAGATATTCCTTTTATTTGTCATTAAAAAAACCAAGAAAGGATCGAAGAATATAAATAACGTTTTTGAGATGATATTTGTATTAACAGTATCCAATATTAACAAACATCTGGTTACAACCAAAACCAAAAATCCAAAACCAGACACCTTGTTATGTGTGTGACTTCCCCTTGTGTGTGTGTTGGAACCAACCTGTTCTAAATCGACAACCAACTACATGTGCTTCCCCTCACCTCGTGTAGTCTTATGCCCATAAAAATCACAAGTATCATCATACAAGAAGCTTCAGCCGAAAATCAAAGTATTCAAAACACGTAATCTAATATTCGACCAAAACTTACCATGACTGACTTCCTTCGAGAAGTATTAATAAAAATTCAGTAACATCATATTCCATCAGTAGCACTAAGCATCCCCAAAGTAACACCAAATAACTAGTACAATGCGTCTCCAAGCAGTCCATGACAGCAGTACTATTAGCATTGATTTAAAGTGATGGTCATTTCATATTTAACAACTTTGTGTTTGTGTCGACTTAATGTAATAGAATAATGAAATATGGGACTTATGGTTGGACTAAGGTTAGTATGTAATAGATAAATCCATGTATTGTCTAAATAGTTCAATCCATGTAAAGTCCAACCAAGCCCAACCGAGCCCAAAGAAAGCCTTTAGGGCGTCGGCCTCATTTCCTATAAATACCCACTCCCACCTCATAAGTTAGTGTGACTTAGAGTGTGCTTCAAGAGGAGTAAAGGTGGGAGTGTGTGTGTGTATTTCTTACTTTGTTCTTTCTTCTCTTATTCTAAGCTAATATACTTTCGGTATTTATATATACATACACGATTCATTTCTTGTCCTGAGTACCATTCGACATAACATATTTAGTGTGTGATAAAGTAGTGATCTTTGCTTATTACAAGTACTAATGTAAATCAACTAGTACAAACGTAAATAAGCAGTACAAACTCGAACCAGGGAAGTACTAACTTATATATATCGAGCAGTACTAAAAAGACCTTGGCAGTACTAACTTGATGCGTCTTAGGAAGCGTAGCAGTACAAATATGAAGTCAGCAGTATCACGTTGTGAGAAGCAGTACAAACAAAATATATAAACCTTCATGTGCACTTTATAAAATATGAACAGCGGTACTAAGAATATATATAGGAATCGAGGCAGTGATTGGTTGGCATCTATGCACAACCTGGATGCCAATAAGTCTTTCACTCACACCAAATGTCGACCTGATTCACTAACAGTGTAGAGAAAACCCTACTGCTAAACCGAAACCATAGATCAAGGGATAGTTAGAAACATGCAGCAGCAGATTAGGACCTGATCCACGAACTTCCCTAGGGTCTGTTATATACGTATCTCTAACAAACCATGAATAGAACACAATGCAGCAGCAACACACAAGCAATTCCAGATCATAATCAGATAGTAATCAATAGATCAACCGTGAAGAGCTAGGGTTTCTTTTAAACAATAAAGAAATTCAAGAAACCCTAAATAATCGATTGGACATTTATTCAAAGTTGCTTTGCAAACCATATTAGAACATGAATTTAAAGCTCCGATGAGGAATATAACCGAATAATAACAAATTCATGAAATTCCAAATGCCAAAAACCCTAAAATTCGAAAAACATAAACTCCTCTGCAGTAGTTTTTAAAAATTTATACTTGACGATTTAGACCTCAGATTGAAGATCCCTCCAGTGAAAGTGTACCATGGTATATGAAGAATCTCCAGTAAAACTTTCAGCCCGATCCAACGGTTAATGAAGGAGTTATCACCCTTTGAAAACAGCCCTGCAGTGAGTGTCGAAAATATAACCAGATTCGAATTTTTCTTCTTTTCTTCGTTCTTAGACAATAAAAACCTTGTATAATCCCTAGATATCGAGAGCTCCCAAGCTCTGATACCAATTGTGAAGATTATAAATAACAACTTCCTGGATCGTTTTAAGCTTCTAGGGATTACAATAATAATGAATCAACAAATGGTACGCAGCGGGTAAACAAAACATCATTATTATTGATACAAGGTTTATTCATCATCATCTCTAACAACTACTTACAAACAGCCCCAATACTACATGATCAAGTGTTGTATGGTTACCTAATCTAACAGGGATCAAAGATCCTTGAGGCTTAAACATAAACCTAACCTAGGCGTCCATTAGAGGACTTGACACCTAGTTACACACACACACACATATCCTAGTGTTACATCTTGACACCCTGTAAACTAACGCCTCTGACCCTCTTTATATACTAGAGGATTAGGGTTACAAAGGATATCTACTAATAAAATAAAAGATCTTCTGTATTTGTAGAGTTTCATCCTTTGTCTTCATAAGTCCTTCATCTTTCACATGTTTTGTCTTATCAACTCAATTATAATTCCCAACAAAAATGTTTTCAATTGAAGCATACCTATACTAAAAACCAACGTTCATCCAACCCAGCTGTCCTGCCTATTTTGGCACATCTAATACAATCAGTAAATTGACTTCTTAAAGGCGGCATCTTTAACAATATTCTTTTTTTTTTTTTCCCGGGATTAAAAAGTCTGTCCAAGTGTTTGAAGTTCAGTTTAGAAGTCACAAACATACTTTTTTGCTACAATAGCCTAATCGAGGCGATTGATCGCTGAATACCTGTCACACGTCTGTACCAAAACTGGATGATCATCGCGCGATGGCTTAGAAAGGCGCCAACTGTGGCTGCAACCACCACCTGAGTAAGGCTACCCCGCCAAGATACCGACGTTGGCAAATTAGTCATGGTGAAATAGCAAAGGTCTGCAAATATAGCAGCAGAAGCAAACAACAGCCATGGCTGCAACCACCGCTCGGGTAAGGTTGCCCCGCCAAGATACTGGTCTTTGTTGGGATCCCTTCTAATATCATTTCACACACACATTAAGTTTAGAGAAAGAAAGATAATATGTTTAGAGAGAGAGAGAACAAGAGAGGAAAATAAGAGGATTTCTTATTCCATTTCAACCAACAACCTCTCAAATGAGAGGATACAACATTATATAGTCTTCACATAAGGAAGAATAAAGAAGTGTGTCGTGCTTACCTATCTCACAGATTCAAAATTAACGTAAATACTAAAACTAAACTAGACGGCACACTTCTACTATTACGTAGACTATATTTTTACCATTCTAACGAGCTATTACATGACCATATTACAAGACACATTGACTCGATAATGACCGTCACTTCAAGCGTTCCTAACTATCTCCCCATAAGGGACGATCATTGAGATCTCTCTTTTATTACATTTATGATCATCACTTTTGCATTTCCAACAATCTCCCCTAAAGGGTGATCATTGAGATCTCTTTCTGTGATATGTGGGTTATGGGTCCACTAATAGAACGTAAGAGGTTATATTCTTTTGTGCTATTGTGAAAGCGTGAACGATTGACAAAAGATTCATTTGAAAACACAATCTTACTTCTTTATCGTCTACAAGATCAACTTTCATTTCACACCGAATTTAAAATAGAATCAAGTTCAAAAGTGAGAGAGATGCCTAAAGGTGTAGAGCTCGCAATGCACTCCAAAGAAAACTGTTTGACACATTTTGAATCAGTTAAGATTCAATGTAAAGTTCTCTCATAAGCAAGGTTTCCCACGTGAAGTTCCTTTACAATATTCTACGGATCTGAAAAGGACCTTCTAACCTTCCAAAGGGAACTCCGACACAACATAGTTCAAATAGAGAAGCAAATTGAATAGGGAAGTGATTGCATGGTAGGATTTAGAGCGCTCAAGACACAGTTAAAAGGGTTCATGTCCATGGATTTTAGAGTGTTCAAAACTTCTCGGGACTACGAATCTCAAAACAAGATATGGAGAGAGAGCATCACTAGTATGGAGGCTGAAGCTTTTAGAGATCGGCTTCTTGGACTAATGAACATACTTGAAATGGTGCTTAACGCAAGATCACTTCATCTGATGGAGATGCAGAAACGAGAAAGAGAATTGAATGAACGAGAAAATGGAAGAAAAATGCAGACACAAGAAGGAACAATCAACAATGAAGGGACATCGGATGATAATTTGGTATTCACGGGTAACAGTGCATTATCAGAGCAGCAGAAAGAAAGCAGCACTCCAAGGAATGATTCAGATACTGACGGGAAACTCAACTGTAAGGATGGCTTGAAGAATGCAGCTGCTAATGTCGGACTTTCACATTATTCATACACATTGGTTAAGGTACATCAATCAACTGATGATATCAATATATTCGATAATGTGTTTGCTCGTGAGACACAAAAACATGGACAACCTGAGTACATTAACGACACATATTTGGTGAATCAGGATGATAGAAATATTACTCCTAAGACTCCACATATGGATCATAATGGAGGTACGGTTGAACATGACAATGTAAATCATGATCAAGAATGTGCTTCAATGAATTTATTAATCAAGAATATGCAAACCGAAGTTGCTTGATGTAATGAGATTAATTGTGAACTAAAAGCCTGAAATACGTCGTTAACTGAAAAGCACGAGAACTATAGAAAACGTATAAATGATTTTGATACAAAAACTAATCGTCAAAACAGTTTTAAAGTTGCATTTCAAAAATCATATGTAAAAGAACAAGACTTGCAACATCAAATGCGAGAACTAGTTGTTTCCAACAATGAAAAGGTTTCAAAACTAGAAAAAGAAAAGCTTGAGCATCAAAACCAAATTGCAAAATTAACAACAGAGGTTTCAACATTAACAAAAAAGGTCTCAACATGTCCAAAATATTACAAAACATTAAGAATGAGATGGAAAACCAGGGAAGATTCGTATCTTAACGATATTGTTGATTTGGAAGCAAAATTCAAAGATTTTGAAAAAATTGCCTGTGATAAAACGTTGAATGTTGAGACTGAAGACATAAAAGTGGAAAATGGGATGTTGAGACACGAAAATGAGAGAATTTTAAAAGAGTCAAGCGACATCCAAGAGAAATTTAAATGTCAAATATTCTCTCTTGAACAAAATTTTCAAAGATGTCAAGCACAAAGCATTGACTTTGAGCTAGCTTTACAACACAATCAGGAAAAGCAGTTTTTTGAAAACTCTTGGATATCAAAGCTTGAACAACTTGATCATGAGAACGTGTCAATGATGTGTCAAATTTCTAAATACGAGAAAGAGATTGAGCATTTGAAACAGATTTACAAAAACTTGTTTGATTCAATTAAACGTTCACGAGTTTAGACACAAAACTCAAACATGAAACAAAAAGAGACTAAAGATTTGAAGTCTCAATTGTCTGAATTCGCTGATAAAAAGTTTGAAAATGTTTTGCAAAAGATTGAATCAATGAAAAAGAAAAAGGTTGATTCTCAAATCACAAAAGTTTCCTTTCCAAATCCCTTGTTCGATTCTAATACTCCAGATGTTGAAAAGGAAATGGGGGAGAAAATGTATCTTTTTGAAAATGAAAATCGTGTGCTTCAAACAAAAGTGGTTAAGCTTGAAATACTTTTAGCTCAACAAACAAACGATTTTGTGGATGCTAAAACTGATTTTTTTTCAACAAAACAGCCAAGTTTGAAAGTTATTTCGAAAGACTTGAAAAAGAAAATATTGAGTTCGAATGAAAATTGGCTCGCAAGATTGATGATTCTAAAGCCGAAAAAGATCAATTTTTGAAACAAATTGTCTCTTTAGAATCAAAATTGGCATCACAAGATCATCTTTCTCTTCAAAAAGAATACAATGATTTGAGAACTTCATATAGTGCTTTAAAGGTGAAATTTGATACTCTTAACCGAGCAAAGGAAAAGCTCATGTTTCAAATGTTTCAACACCAGAAGTGAGTGTTTCGAAGAAGGTTTACACGGGTGAATCTTCAAAACCATTTTTGAAAAAGGTTTCTCAATTTACAACCTATTCTTTGCAAAAAGGAAGGAAGTTTTCAAAGAGACCAAGTTTTTTCGAAACATTTACTTCTAAAAAGTTTTCAAATCCAAATGCTTCAAGTGAAATGAAACAGGTTTTTCAAACTCCACACTCTCGTTTTACACCGGTAAAGCAAGTGTGGAGACCAAAGAAAAGTTGTTTAAAACCCCAAAATGCGTCAAAAGAAAAAAAACAAGATTTTCAAACTCCACACTCTCGTTTTACACTGGTAAAGCAAGTGTGGAGACCAAAGCAAAATCGTTCAAAACCTTTCAAATATTCAAAATCAGAATTGCTTTCGCTGCAACATAAGAATGACTATGCTTTGGACATTCCAAATACCGGAAGGTTTCCATTTATCACAAAAACAAATCTTCAAAGAGAACCCATGAGGTTTAACTCTAGATGCAAATCTTCTTCTTCAGATTTTAAAACTTCAAGAGAGACACCGGGTTTCTCAAACAAGTTTCAACAGAAAAAGAGTTTTAAATCTCCATTGATTCCACGAGTGTTATTTCAAAATGAAACACCGATTTTCAGCCCTCGTTGGAATTCAACATCTTTAAATCAGATTGACACAACTTACAAATGGATTTCAAATTTTGGTAAACCCGTTGGCACCATGTTTAAATGGGTTCCCAAGGTTGTTGTCTAATCTGATATTTTTCAATGACTTCTTAGTACTTCAGCTAAGGACTCGGACTTCAACATTACGACTTGTGCACACATTACAGTGTACAACTCGAGTTTCAAAGAAAGGAAAGTGCCTCGCTAAACCATACTTTAAAACCAAACATTCACTTATCCTATAACGGGATCCTGTTGTCCGCCTCAGTGCAACATTCTTTTTCATAACAAAGAGAAGTTATTTCATACTATAACCCAGTATGCAAAATTTATTCAAGAAGGTTTCAAATACTGAAATTTCTTACTCTTTCAGAATTTTGCTCAAGAAGACTCCCTCCCTCGAAATGTTTCAAAATTTTAAAATTCACAAAAACATACCTTGTTTTGAGGGGGAGTATTTGATAAAGCAACAATTGCTTTATGACTTCTTAGTATTTTAGCCAAGGACTCGAACTTAAAAAAAATATGTATAATTAATAATGACTTGCAGTTATTTCAGACTATAACCCGGTCTTCAACGTTATGGCTTGTAAGCACTTTAGCTTATAACCCGAGCTTCAAAGTGAAATCTTTTAAAAATTTAAGCTCGGGTACAACAACTCTAAAAGATTTCATAAAAAGGCTTAAACATTATGGCTTATGCACACATATCAGTGCATAACCTGTTTTTTCAAAGAAAGGACCCTGTTGTAGGTTTTATTGCAACAATCTTAACAGATAAGAAGTTCTTACGCAAAGCTTATCAAAAACTTCTTAATCTTGAGCAAAATTTATTCAAAATTTTTCAAAAGGTTTCTTCAAAACTTTTCAAAATTTTGCTCAAGATTCTTCAAAATGTTACTCCCCAATTCGCTCTAAAGTTTAAAACATGTCAAAACATATGCTAGTTTTGAGGTGGAGTATCTCAGAATATAACGTTTTAGTTACCTTGAAGCTAAATTTATTCAAGAATTTTTCAAACTGAAATTTCTAAATCTCTCAGAATTTTGCTTCAAGAAGACTCCTTTCCTCGAACTTTAAAAAGTTTAAAATTCTCAAAACATATGCGAGTTTTGAGGGGGAGTATTTCAAAAACAAATACGTTCCAAAAGTTCATGCAAATCTGTTTCTCCCTATTAGCTTTCTAAAAACAAAGATTTTAATCAATCGAATCAAAAATACCATCGAAATGCTATTTTTTAGGGGGAGAAATGTGATAAAAATGTGATCGTTATGATATCTCAAAGAGCTCGACTCAGATATAACCAACGAATTGACGAGAAAAACAAATGTCAGTAATCGAAAAGACTTGTCCTGGACGGGTAACAATTTCAAGCTAGTCTAACTAGTGATGTAAGCGTGTCTCGAATATGACTTTTCTGAGTAGAGTGTACCGTCTCAAGATATTTTCTTTGGACTTGACCAGGACGGGTAATAATTTCAAGCTAGTCTAACTAGTGATGTAAGCGTGTCTCGAATCGGTCTTGTTCACTGAAAATAAATCAATTCAAAAGTGCAAACTCTTCCCAACATGTGTTAATTTATTTCAAAAACTTATAAGCACATGTGAAGGGGGAGTATTTCTAAAAAGGCAAAACTCTCAAAGTGTTAACAAAATATGTTTTATAATCATAAACACTTTGAGAGATTTTCACAAAAGGCTTTATGGCAACATGATCGACAAACCTAGGATAATCATGGAGAAATAAGGTGATTATGGTTAGGTTTATGTCCTATGATCCACCAGAGCCGGAGGGATCTACCCAGGGACAATACCAATAGTTTAGTATTAGAAGTCCTTAGGTATGATTGAAAAAAGGAGTAAATGCAATGAAAGGAGAAAGAAGGGGTTGAAGAATTAAAAAGAAAAGTTAATGAAAGGGTGAAAAGAAATAACCCTCCAACTGTTCAACCTAGGGCAGAAACTGGGTTACACACATATGTTACTGGTTGTTACTTAGGTGACACCGCCCATTGACGCACTGCACTTAACCTCCTAGCCACTCAAGTATCTCTTAAAAGATATTTGTTTCATTTCTCACAGAGAACCTTGCATAATCTATCGGCCTCTCACTTCGAGATGTGCTGATATTGAAAAAGGTGGCACTTTCCTCCATGCCTCCGATTACTAAAACCAAAACGCACTTAATTGAGTCTAGAGCCATGAGATTCATCAAAAGATCTCTTAGGATACACTTCCTATGAATACACTTGAGTTCACCAAAAAGGACACAAGTTGTATAAGAGTCTTTATAAGATCTTCGGATCTTGCCTTACATATGATGGTGGTTACTTTATGTTTCAAATGATCTACAGTCGTGGAGTGATACTTCGGTATACTTTAGCGGCTAACCTGAATTGTGGGTATAATTCGGTATACCTGTTGTAAGCCTTTTTGAGGGTATCTAATTCAGGAACAGCCTTTTTAAGGATTAGAAATGTGTTTTCACACTATGCTGTTAGTACTCTTGATGTCCAAACCTGTAAGTACTGGAAATCCCGCTAAGGATATTCCTTTCACGAATCGAGTCCTAAAGATGTGGGTCTATACTTGGATTCTTTCCATAGTATCGATAACTGTCCTTAATGGGATTCGGACGGCTGATGTGCCTGACCAAGGTGAATGGAATCAAGACATTCATCAGTAAAACAATCGCAGTGGTCTGATCTTTAAGAAAATTCTACCGTGATCGATTGGTGTTTATTAATAACCTTTACCATGTAGCTACCGATGATTGTTCCTTGGAGGATAGATCGTTACCATTACAATGATCATCAACATCCTTCCATTTCTACATGCTCATTCCAAAATCATTACGAAAGATAAAGTTATGCAAAGTTCAAAGAAAGTTCTCATCAAAGATCAAAGCAAAGCAAAGTTCAGAATGATTCTGCATCAAAGTCAAATAATCTGCAAAGTAAAGAGACAAAGATCAAAGTCAAAGAATGGGAACTGAAAATGTATGAAACTCAAAGTTAACAAGAAGTATGAGCATGTTGGAAAAGACGTAAAGACACCATTAATGAAGATTTTGATGAAAGGCAAGCGAATACCACAAATGATCACAAGAACAAGATCGAAGAACGAAGATCACGAAGCATTATTGGAACAAAGAATCTAGCAAAGCTATTACACAAAGACTCAAAGTTCAAGACAACAAGCATCAAAGAAGTTAAAAGATCAAGGGATAATTACCAAAATAGCCCAAACACAAATGGGCGGTTCCCTATCTAACCTGAAATCCAAAAATAATTGTGTTGCCCAGGGCAACCGGCATTTTTGGGGCAACCGAAGGATTTCCAGTGTATTTTTTGGGCAACAATCGCCCTTTTTTGGGCAACTGGGGCATTGCCCAGGGCAACCGGGGTAGAAATATCCCATTTGGGTTTTGGGCTATTTTAGTAATTAGTAAAGAAGTTAAAAGATCAATCATTTCTATTAGTGGACCCATAACCCACAGATCATAGAAAGAGATCTCAATGATCACCCTTTAGGGGGAGATTGTTGGAAACGCAAAAGTGATGATCATAAATGTAATAAAAGAGAGATCTCAATGATCGTCCCTTAGGGGGAGATTGTTAGGAATGCTTGAAGTGACGATCATTGAGATCTCTCTTTTATTACATTTATGATCATCACTTTTGCATTTCCAACAGTCTTGCTAAATCGCGGTCATAAAATGTATAAACACCGATAATTATCATCATTGCATGTATGTATGTGTTAAGCGTTAAATGGGGGAAACACCAGCAGGCCAATATCAGCTAAAGATAATTACCGTTTCAATCATGCCATAATCTCGAACCAAACAACCTCATTATAAGTATTATACAAAAGGTGTGCCTGGGTTTGCAAACTTTTAGGCCCGTTAGATAGAAGGGTATGCGGCTTGCCATGGCTGGAAAAATGACATCGTGCTTCCCTGCCAAGATACGGGTCGATTTCACCCTTCACAATCCAGCAACTTAGTGTAGTTGCAAAATAATAAACGCACACACGCAATCGTATCATCATCACTTATGATAAAGTGACATTATATCCATAAACAGGAATGTCACCTGTCAATAATCAGATCATACATTATTACCACAGAAAAATACATCGAATTTCTGACTCTAATGCAGTAATATCCAGACCAGTATTCATCTCATAACAATAAGCTAATTAGCAATTTTAATTTGCAATCCAAACACCCCTATAACCTTATTACATAAAAACTGTTAAAAATCCTAAGTTTAACCCTATACTCATTTCAGAAACTCAGTTTAATCACCCCAAAAAATTAACATAACAACATATACACTTTCAGCAATTTCAGTAACATAATCTCGAACCAAACAACCTCATTAATTCTACAATCAGGATGCTTATATCATGAAACAAAGCAGATCCAGCTGAAAAAATAATTGACCTAATCCAATGATCTAAAAAAGACATGAAATTCTAACAGATGAGAACCTAATTAAAAAACAAACATAAAGATTTCAGACCTATTAAGAACGCTTATTTGCTAAAACCGATGTGATCCAGATGATGAGAATAAATCACCCAATCGACTGATCTAGAACATACCTTAAAACATAGGCAGTAAGTAATTTGTGGCTGTCAAAAAAAGGGGTTTTGTACCTGTTAACAAATGGCAAGAATACACCCCACAAATCATCTCACAAAACCACTACACCCCAATACAATAATAATATATTGTACGTGTTACTGTGCATTCACTCACAAAAAAAACTATAGATCTTTCGGTTTCAGAGCGGGAAATTGTTTGTCGGACAGTTTTTTTAGGAGCCGGATTCCGGCCGTACAACATGAGAATGAGAAGAGAGCGTGAGTAATAATATTTAGGATCCGGACGGGGCCCGAAATATATATTTCGGGTATGGGCTTACCCAAACAAAAACGGGGCCACAAAGTTATGGTGAACAGTTTTTCACAAATGTAATATAGTTATAACGAGCATATTAGCCCACGCATTACTGCAGGGCTTCATTTTTTTTTGAAGTAAGATTGGTGTTACTAATGATATAATATATGCCATAAATTGAGTACTCCAATATAGAAATAAACACATAACATGTTGATAATATACAAACTCAAATTTACAAATATGTTTTGTCCAGGAACTGATGGGAAATAGTACTATAAAGTTTGAAACCAAATGACCATCAAAGGTCGCAAAATTTTACCTGATAAGTCGTTAAATACTTCCGAGACCGTGCCACATCCTTCCCAAACCAATAGTTTGAATATGACCGCTTTAAGTTAATCTTAGTACTCCAATAGTTTGATCTTCCGTGACCTGCATCCAGAAGATTTGTAAGATGTTGGCATCTGTTGATCCCAATTGAGCTAACGATCTTGTTAATTACCTTAGATGTATATCTAAGACAATAGGTATAGAGACTGTTCTTGAATGATCTATTAAATACTATGCGGAAACTAGTACTTAATCTTAAGAAGAATTATGAATCGAACACACAATAATTCTCTCAACTATCAACTCAATATATTGAATACGGTTACTCAAAAGTAACAGGTTTACAAAGAACCTTGAAGTGAATACAAAACACTAATACGTATTACGTGTATCTAACCCTAACCCTAGATCCTCCTTTTATAGACTTAAGGAGTCCTAGTCGGTTACAATGACTTTCTATACAAGATAATATCAATTTGTATCATTACCATAATTATCTTAACAAACTATACACGTTTATCTAATAAGCAGCAGAATGATTACTCTAGCAGCAAAATCCTCGTAGGCTAGCAGCAGAATCACACTTAGCTTATTTCTTCAATCTTCTCAGAAATCCAGTAGTAGAATAAATATACTAGCAGCTGAATCATTTAGCCCAGCAGCAGAATGATACTTAGTATATTTTCCTTTAGAACCATGAGTAGTATAATCAAACCTTAAGCAGCAGCATCTTCAAACCCAACAATCCTCCCCTAAACTTGATATTTTCTCCCAAAATATGCAAGTTTCTTCTAAACACAGATCAACACCAAGAGGATGCTTCCAAACACTTAGCTCTGCTTTGAAGACTTAGATTTAAGCACTTTTTCATACTTCTTCAAAGGTTTATAGGCTTGATCATCTGAAAAGAACCCTTTCTGTAACTTTAACATACCAGGTTTTAACATCTGAGTGATAACTGCTGTATCCAAAGGATAATCTTTTTCCACAAGCATGTAAACCATCACACCTTGACCAACCAGTTCATGTACTCCACAAGATTGATACAAATACCATCTATGAATTTTGGTATTTAACAATTCCTTCCATTCAAGATCACTACCTTGTGGCTCAAACATGTTCTTCAGAAAATAATAGTTTATCCTCTCATATATCACATCTGGTCTTTTATCACCATAGTTTCCCTTATACAACTTCCAGAGTTGTACCACATCATCTCTATCCATATAATGTAACATCTGAGAAAATCTAACAAATCCATAATATAAGCCATTTGATCTTTTGAATTCCCAATATGCTTCACTTCCATCTCTGACTGTGTGTGAATAATAGATGATAGGATATTTGGTTGATAAGGGAACTGCATTAGATACCTTAGGTTCCTTTCGTGAAGCTAGAACTGTGAAAGACATTACTCTTGCCCTATCCTCCACAGTTTCCTCTTCAGTTTCATGCTCATCAACACATGGTTCTTTCTCAACTTTAGAACTGCCCTCTGGATCACTCATCACCACTGGCTTAGTTCTTTTCTTCTTCCTGGCCCTCATTTTCAATCTTCTCCCAGGCCTCTTTACACCTATGGTAGATTCAGTCTTTACCTCTTTCTCCTCATTTTTCTCATTATTCATTACTGCCTTCTTACTATCCACCTTTTCTTTGACACTTTCAGATACTTTCATAGGCTTTGCAACATTAGATTCTGGATTCATATAAGCCCTAGGTGTCTTTTGTCTTGTAAGTTTTGCAATATCAGCATCTAACATAGGTTCAATAGGTCTGTTTAACCTTGAATAAGCCTCAAAATATGCTCCCTCAATAACTGCATGAATCATCCCTTTGAAAGAGCTAGCTTTCCAGTAGGCTTGACACTTCAGATAATTCTTCATATAGTTTATCTATTCAGCTCTTGTAGGCTTCTTCCTCTTAGAAACCTTTTTCTGACTCTGTTTCTTTTTAAACTCTCCCAACAGATCATCTATAGCACATTGTTGCTCTTCAGGAGTGTATCTCTCTCTCTCCTCTTCTTGAGTCTTCATAGCTACTTCCCAATCAGCTTGTTCTTGCATCTTTTTCTTATATTCTTCTTCTGCATCAAGCTGTGCTTGTACCTGTCTAGCAACTTCTTCATCTGTTAGACTTTGTTGTTCTTGTTGACTTGGTGATTGAAACTTGAACTTCTTCTTGGGTTCTTCAACAAGAATTCCTTTGCCTTTGTCTGTTGATGAAATAGTTGGTTGTGCAGGTTTTGGGATTGGTACAGGCTCTCTAATAACAACTCCTTTAACTGTTTTTCTTGAAGGTTTTGGGAGTAGTTTTGCTTTAGTTGATTGTGGTATTGGTTCAGACTGTTTTGTTGGGGTGGGTACTTTGTTTTTCAGATTGAGCATAACTTGAGCCAAACTAATAGTATCATCATCTGACTCTTCATCTCCTTGCTCAGCAGCTGGATCAGGAACACTAGCAGAATTATGCTCTGCACCAGCAGCAGAATCTTTCTTAGCCAATTTTTCAACAATATCAGCAGCATTATCACCTAAAATCTTATCCTTCTTCTCTGATTCCAAAACCACCTCATTCCCAAACTTGTCCTTGACCACATACTCTTTATTCTCTCCTAAATCCTTGTCTACATCAACATATTCATCCAGTTTTGTCTCAACCTCCCCTTGAACCTTGTTCTCCTCCCCTGAATCTTGGTCTTCATTCCTCCCTTGTTTGGGAGCATCCTCCCCCAAACCAGGTTTGGAAGTCTTTGATTCTGAAGCCCTTGATCTCTTTAACTCCTCAAGATGTCTAACCCTCTTCTTTAGCTGTCTGATTTCTGCACCCTGAGTAGATTTGACCATAACCAATTGCTGCTTGAGACCAAGCACTTCCTTTGACAATTTTGTACATCTGACCATCAATTTCTTTATAAGTTTCAGACTATCTTCACCACTTCGGTCTGTGTTACCTGACCCGAGAGGTGGATCATCAGATTTGGCATTTTGTACATTTGGGACCGTCAATTCATCAGTATTAGTTTCAAGTCTAGCCTCCTCACTTCGACCTGTGTGACCTGGTCCGAGAGGTGATTCATTGGCATTGTCATTGTGTACATAAGTATCCATCAATGCATTTGTTTCATTTTTTTCCTCATCACTTCGGGATGTGTTACCTTCCCTAAGAGGTGAGTCAATGGACTTAAACTCAGTATCAACCCTTGGTTGATCACTTGAGTCCCCCTTTGTAGCCATGTGACTGGGGTTTCCATCACCTGTTTCAAGTTCAAAAGAACCCTCAACATTAGATGTTGTCATGTTTGAGGTCTTACGTATGTTAGCACTGTCCTGTTCAGCTACTAAGATGGAAACAGTAGTGCTAGCCTCTCCCATCATGCCACCTACATCCCCTGTGGTAGCCTCATATGCTTTCATACTAACATTGGCCTGAGGTTGCACAATGTCCTCATTTTGTGAAGTCCTAGGGGATTGGGTCTTTTGGGTTGATTCATGGGATTGTTCAAGAGTTGGTATGTGATGGGAAGCTGTTGGGATTTCAGCTTCTTCACCCTGAGTAGCAGCACCCTGAGTAGCAGCCAATTGCAAAATATGTTGGGACAAAGGAGTTATTGTACCAGAAAAACCAGTCCCATTTTTTCTCAAATATGTAAACATTTTGCTTATAAGTTCAGGACTGCCATGGGTCCCTTGATGTTCCAAAGGTTCTTTTAATAGATGATTTATGATTTGTTGCAAAAACCTTGGGTAAACATAAATTTTTCCAGAAATATGCTTTTTCAACCCTTCAAAAATCATAGCCGAAAAATTAAATGGTTGGTCTGTGGCCAGGCAAATCAAGGCTGATGCTTGAGTTGTGCTGAACTCATTCCACCCAGTAGTTTTAGGACTAAGACAGTGTAAAAGGGTGTAAAGAAGGAATTTCCATTGTGGGCAGAGAAGACCTTTGAAAAACTTTAAACCATTATTTTTCCTCTCATACCCAATATTTTCAAGTTTTTGAAAAATGGTAGCATTATCAAGGCAAATTATTTCTTCATCAGTTGTAAAATGAAGTACTCTTCTTACAACTGATTCAGTAATAATTATCCTTTGATTGTATACCCTAGCCTTCAAATATTCTCCCCCATTTTCATTAGTTTTGACCCTGACAGTGGACCAAAACTGTTTCATGTGGGATTTATATATTGTGGGATTTACTATTAATGCATACCTTATATGGGAAGCATTTAGAAAGTCAATGACCTCAGTAAAACCCTCAGCTTCTGGGACCTTCTGAAGAAATGCCACTTGATTGTGATTAGCGGAGTATTCTCTTTTCGTCATTGGGATTTTAAGGTTTTGATTTTGGGGGTTTTTTATCAGAGGATAAGAAGATGTGTTAGGGTTTGAATTGGGTTTAATTTTAGGCGCACAAAGTTAATTTTGAGATCGAATTGGGTTTTTAAGCCGTTTGGATCTCATTAGGGTTTAATTCGCGCCAATTTGCAAAATAGTCCCTTTACTTTCAAACCGAGCAGCAGAATCCCAATAGTTTCAAGTTGAGCAGCAGAACCTTCAGCAGTAGAACGTTTTGCCTAGCAGCAGAAACTTTTGGAACCAGCATCAGAATGTTCCCTAAGCATTCCAAACATCTTTTTCTCATCAAATCAGCAATCCTCATTGACTTATCCTGTAAAAGGTTAGTCCAAAACCACAAAAACACAAGCAAGTATATTCCACAATAATCACAAGCAATTTTTATACTTAGCAACAGAATAACCAACTAGCAGCAGACAACATACAAACAGAGCAAGCAATAGAAAAAACTTATTTGATTAATAACAGTACAAATCCTTACAAAACATTACAAAAACATACAGAGATAAGGTTTTTCAAAGATTAATCATTCCAATACTGGCAATTAAAAATTGAAATCTACTCACATCAAAACCTTTAGTGAGTAAATCTGCAACATTGTTGTCAGTATGGATTTTAACTATTTGAATTAGCTTTTTCTCATAAGAATCTCTGATAAAATGATGTCTTACCTCAATATGCTTTGTTTTTGAATGAAAAATAGGATTTTTAATAATACACATTGTACTGTTATTATCAATGTAAATTTTGGTGTTTAAAAAGTTGTACCCATAATCCAGTAGTTGGTTTTGAATCCAGAGCACTTGTCCACAACAACTAGAAGCAACCACATACTCAGCTTCAGTTGTTGAATTAGCCACCACAGTCTATTTCTTGCATTGCCAAGAGATCAACCTATGTCCAAGAAATTGACAGCCTCCAGAAGTTGATTTTCTGTCCAAACTTGCTCGAGCATAGTCATTATCTGAGTAAGCCACCAGGTCAAATGGTGAATCTTTAGGATATCCTTTTTGTAGACCCAAAAATGATATCATCTACATAAACTTGTACTAGTAGGATATCCTTTTTGTCTTTCTTGTTGAACAAATTCTTGTCAATAGTTCCTCTGCTGAAACCATTGTTTAACAGAAACTTGGATAAGGTGTCATACCAAGCTCTAGGAGCTTGATGTAGTCCATACAGTGCTTTCTCCACCTTATAAACCCTATTAGGATAATTAGGGTCTTCAAAACCAGGTGGTTGCATCACATACACTTCTTCATCAATCTTTACATACAAGAAAGCACTTTTCACATCCATCTGATACATAGTGAAGTTCTTGAATGAAGCAAATGCCAAGAATAGTCTGATTGCCTCTACTTTTGCTACTGGTGCAAATACTTCATCATAGTCAATGCCCTCTTCCTGTGTGTATTCTTGAGCCACCAATCTTGCCTTGTTTCTGATTACAATTCCTCTTTCATCTCTCTTGCATCTGAACACCCATTTAGTACCAATTGCCCTTTTTCTAGATGGCAAATCAACCAATGTCCAGACTTCTTGAAGCTTGAACTGCAATAACTCCTCTTGCATAGCTTCAACCCAACTTTCATCTTTTAATGCTTTGTAGGCATTCTTGGGTTCCTATTGAGATAAGAAACAGGCAAACATACAATTTTGCAAATCCTTGTGTCTCTTTCTTTGATGAAGAGACTAAGCAAATAAGCCTTGATCAAACAAATTATTGAAACCTTTTGCTTTACTTCTTGTTTGAACAGCAGAATGAACATCTCCAATAATTTGCTCCTTTGGATGATCCTTGTGTATTCTAGTGGTTGGAATAGGACTGACTGGAATTGCATTCTCCATGTTGTTTAAGTCAGCCTCTGCACCAAACCCTTCAACAACTTCATCATCAGTGTCTGCATAGACATTAACTATTCCAGGCATATTTGGATAGTTAAAATCTTCAAAGGATCTCCCATCTTCATCAGCAGTAGAAAATCTTGGTATAGCAGTAGAACTGCTAGGCTGAGCAGCAGAAACTTTTGGCCTAGCAGTAGAATCAGGGATACTATTGCTAGTAAAATTTCCTCTGTGCAGATTCTCAAGAATGACAAATTCCTGTGCAGATTCATTTACCTTGACTTGTGTACCTGCATTAGAATTTTCTTGTGTTCCTGCAGACATGTTAGTTGTACCTGCATTTACTGGCACATAATTCATACTTTTGGTTAATGAATCTATGTCAAACAGCCATTCAGGTCCACTTCCAGCTACACTAGGTGTGGTTTCACTAAACCTAACATGTAAGTTTTCTTCCACATGCCTAGTTCTTTGATTGAATACCCTAAAAGCCTTACTATTTGAGGAGTATCCAACAAAGAAACCTTTGTCTGCTTTCTCATCAAATTTTCCTAGGTTATCAATGGTATTTAAGATAGTAACAGGACACCCAAATGGTTTCAAGAAATCTATCATAGGTTTCCTACCACGAAATAATTCATAAGGGGTCTTGTTATGAGGCTTCACTACCTTACTCCTATTTTGTACAAAGAAAGCAGTGTTAACCGCTTCAGCCCAAAAAGTAGTGGGTAATTTTGACTCTGACAACATTGTCCTAGCAGCCTCAATTAATGTCTTATTCCTCCTCTCAGCTACACCATTTTGATGAGGAGTTCTAGCCACACTAAACTGTCTTAATATACCTTTTTCAACACAGAACTGATTCATCACATTATTCTTAAATTCAGTTCCATTGTCACATCTAATTATCTTAACTTTGTGATTAACTAGGTTTTCTACTCTTGTTATGAATGCCTTAAGGATACCAGAAGTCTCATCCTTAGTTGCTAGAAAGAAAACCCAAGTAAACCTACTATAGTCATCTGTGACAACTAGGCAATACATTTTCTTATTCAAGCTTTTCACAAAAGTTGGCCCAAAAAGATCCATATGCAACATGTATAAGGGCTCAGAAATAAAGTTCACCACTTTGGACTTACAAGAAGCTCTGTGTTGCTTTCCCATATGACAAGCAACACAGGTTTCAGGTTTTTCAAAAACTTTTGAAGGTAAACCTCTAACAAGGTTTCCCTTAACCAATTTGTTTATTGTTTTGAAATTTAAGTGTCCAAGCCTTCTATGCCAAAGTTTGGATTCATCAATTGTGGCTTTCGCAAACAGACAAGTTAAATCTCTTTTGGGAAGGATGTTCTTTATGTCCACACTGTATATATTGTCTTTTCTAGGGACTCTAAGTTGTACTAATTTATCATTAGGCAACTTGTAGTCAGGAGATAAGACAAGACACTCAGTGTCTGTAAAAAGAACAAAATTCTTTTTGTCACACATTTGTGAGACACTAAAAAGATTGAACTTAAGTCCATTTACCAAATACACTTTTTCAAAATCCAGGTTGCCTATTTTAATAGTACCTTTTCCAACAATTTTACCTCCTTTGGGGTCATTCCCAAAGGCAACATAGCCCCCATCCAAAGGTTCAAAATCTTCCAAGTTGCTTTGGTCTCCAGTCATATGTGAAGAGCATCCACTATCAAAAATGCATTTATCCTTTAGCTCATCCTGTAGATTGCCCTACACATAAAGTAAGAGAATTAGTTTCTCTTTGGGACCCAAGCCATTACTGACTTGGATCTGCCTTGTGCATCAAAGTAATCAAATTTATTCAAGTCCATTGATGCACTGTTGTGTCTGAGAACATGATCTAAAACCTTAATTTTAGGTTTCCAGACCCAGCAAGCTGAGGCCTTAATAGCATAAAAGTGATTGCCCACAACAGTGTTTGTTACTACTTTTGGCTCAGCAGTAGAAATTATTGTTGCCTTAGCAGTAGAAAACTCTATTTTCTTTTGAATAGGCCTTTTTGGTGCAGCAGTAATTGTCCTAGTAGCACCATTTCTCAACAAAACTTCCCTAGGAACCATGTTTCTATTGGTGTAAGGGTGAGTCTTTCTAGCAAAATTCCTATGGTTCACCCTGGTGTGTTGGTTCCAAATAGGTTTTTGAGCAGATGTTCTAACAGGCCTTTTATAATAACAATCTTCCTCTAAGTGCTCAACACTACCACAACTGTAACATGACTTCTTAACCAATTCAAAATCACTACCTAACTTGTGTGAAATTAGGCTATTCCAATTTCTTTGGTTTCCCCTAGGCAAGTTATTAGTTTTCCTAGGATATTCTCAAGGCTTCTCTTCAAATTCAGCCATTTTCCTAGAGATCTTACTTCCTAGCATGGGTTTTACAAACTCAACATGTTTAGCTTTAGTTTCAACTGAGTTAGGAATTTCTTCCTTTTTAGCCTTAGGTGTTGAGCCAGTTTCATCATTCTCACTATCTGACACCCAATCTTCAATGATTACAGTATCAGACAACTTCTTTTCTACCTTAGGTGCATAAGTTCTATCAGGTTTTACATTATTTGATTCACCTACAGGTTTTGCATCTACCTCAGTTAAGAATGACAATTCCTTTTTGGGAGGTGCAAAGGCACTTTTGACTGGGGGTGGTACTTCAGCAAATCCTAAACCACTCCCTCTTCTCAGTATTTGACTTCCAATTGACTTGTTGATAAGATCAGTTGCAAGCTGTTGTTTTTCTACCAAAATGACATGTTTTTCTTTCTCAGATAAGGCTACATTTCTAGCCTTTTCAGCCTCCTCAACTCTTTTATTAAGAACACTAATTTCAGCATCTTTCTTAATAATTTCTACTTCTAGTCCATTAATCTTATCAACATATTCTACTTCATTTTGTTTAAGAAAGTCAAGTTTTGCTTCTACTGATTTTAGGCCATATTCATAACCTAAATTATCAAGTTTTAACTTTTCTACTTCCATTCTTAAACTCTCATTCCTAGATTTTAATTCTTCAACACTATCTAGGCATGATTTAAAAGAACAAGATGACTCATTAGATACCTCAGATTCTGAACCAGAGGATGAAGAAGCATAGGCCATTAGAGCAAAATTGTGTCCCTTCTTTTCTTCTTCAACCATGAAAGCAGCATTTGGTCCATCCTCTACTTGGTCACTCCAGTCATAATCTCCCAATCCATCACATGAAACCAGAGAAGCAGTAGTCTTGGTTTCTTCAATGGGAACAATCCTTGCAGGCTCTTTGTTCTTCTTTGGTGCTCTGCACTCCCTAGCAAAGTGTCCCTTTCTCTGACAATTATAGCACTCAATTTTTGACTTATCAAACCCCACATTGGTTTTTCTGTACTTGAGTGCTCTTTCAGTCTTCTTTAAAAATCTTCTTGTCCTCATAGTTAGCATAGCCATCTGCCACTTTAAGTCAATCTCCTCAAGAGCATCAGGATCTATCTGCTCCAGATCCTGATCAGTAACAGTTGTGCTTGTAGTGAGATCAGCCAAAAATGCACATATAGCTGCATCACTGATGTTATCAGTATTTGAACTAGCAGCAGAAACAGGTGCACCAACAGCAGAAACAACATGAGCAGCAGCAGAATGGTTGTCATGAGAACTTCCAGATCCCTTGTTGTTAGAAGACATAAAAGCAAGATTGCTTGTACCAGAAGATGAACTGGATGTACCTTTGACTTCAAATTCATATACCTTTAAATTGTTGTACAAATCATCCAAAGTCATTGTTTCAAAGTCAGTCTTATTCCTCCAGACCACTGTATGAGTATTCCATTCAAATGGTAAGCTCCTCAGAAACTTGAGATTGATGTCTTCTTGAAGCATTGAGACCTTCATAAGTTGTAATTGACTCACCAACCTCTGAATTCTATCATAGGTAGCATCAATGTTTTCTGAAGTTGAAGCAGTAAATGTTTCAAATTGATGCTTGAGCAGATTCTTCCTAGACTTTTTGGTGGCCTCATTCCCACCAAATTTGAGTTCAACTGCATCCATCAACTCTTTAACAGACTGAGTGTTACCAAAACTCAATTGATATTCATTCGGAATACCCATCAATAGCATGTTGTGAGTTTTGATTTCCAGCTTCCTTTGTGCCTTTTCCTCATTAGTTTTAATGGGTAAAGGTCTCCCATCAGCACCCTTAGCAGGTAGAGTATCTCCATTCTGAATGACTTCCCACATGGAGTAGTCAAGCATCTTCATGTACTGCTCAATCCTCATCTTCTAGAGTTCATACTCACCAGCCTTCAGCATTGGTACCTTTGAAGCAGTCACCATATGAGTAGTATTAGAATCCATTGCTTATGCAGATGATGAACAGATCTGATTATACGAAATTCTTCTTGATAGCAGTCTCTAGATCACAAGCTCTGATACCACTTGTTGATCCCAGTTGAGCTAACGTTCTTGTTAATTACCTTAGATGTAGATCTAAGACAATAGGTATAGAGACTGTTCTTGAATGATCTATTAAATACTATGCGGAAACTAGTACTTAATCTTAAGAAGAATTATGAATCGAACACACAATAATTCTCTCAACTATCACCTCAATATATTGAATACGGTTACTCAAAAGTAACAGGGTTACAAAGAACCTTGAAGTGAATACAAAACAATAATATCTATTACGTGTATCTAACCCTAACCTTAGATCCTCCTTTTATAGACTTAAGGAGTCCTAGTCGGTTACAATGACTTTCTATACAAGATAATATCTATTCGTATCATTACCATAATTATCTTAACAAACTATACATGTTTATCTAATAAGCAGCAGAATGATTACTCTAGCAGCAGAATCCTCGTAGGCTAGCAGTAGAATCACACTTAGCTTATTTCTTCAACTTCTCAGAAATCCAGCAGTAGAATAAATATACTAGCAGCAGAATCATTTAGCCCAGCAGCAGAATGATACTTAGTATATTTTTCTTTAGAACCATGAGCAGCATAATCAAACCTTAAGCAGCAGCATCTTCAAACCCAACAGCATCAGACATCGTAAATCATTTTAGTAAAAGTACTTGATAAAATTGATCCAGTTCAACATGAACCTGTTATGCATCATAAAGTGTGTACACAATCCTCTCAATGGTGAGATCTGTTCCAAAGAATCAGCTCATTTTACCATATAATAAGGTAAAACTATAAAAACAACTACGTTAGTGAAAACTTACAATTGCTTTAATGTATAAATCTCCGCGTCTTGGTCATCAGCTTTTCCTAATACAAATCAGCTCAAAGGCCTGTAAAATAAGCTAATCCAAACACCCCTTTAATCATACCATAATATGGAGGTCGTGCCACTCTTGTTCAACAATATTTTCTTCCTGGTTTGTGCTTTCAACAGCCGCAACGATCCCATACAATTTCGCCTACTTGTCGCAACATAATTGTGCAACGTTTTAAAGGAAACAAATGGAAATGTGTTACTTTAACGGGCATTGACCATGTATACTGATTATACAAAGCATGCAATAAAGTAGATAATCAGTTTTGAAAAGCAAGTATTAATCGCACATATATACATAGTCATACATAGAAAGAAATAAAATAAGTCACATTAAGTAAAAATACATAGAAAGAAAGGAAAGAAATAATAGAAAATCAAAGTTACATTGTAAAGTATACTCCGTGACCAGGAACATATGGATATTTATCCATAGCCTACAAAATGCAGAACCAATTATATATATAAAAAACTTTTGAAATCTCAAAACTAATAAAAGTTGTAGAAAATAATAAACCTCTTGAGTAGAAGGGCAAACATGGAGATGTTAGTCAATGATTTTGGTATTAGTAGTCATTGCCATTATACTAAATGTAAGCTAATTTCATAGGTTTCGTTAGGCACTCCAGGAGGCTTAAGCTAATTTCTTCCCAACACTACTTCTATTAGTAAGAGCATTCCATGTATAACCATATTACGTATAATGTACTTACAATAAAAGTATCTTTACTATTGATAAAATTTAGACAGTCAAATGGGGCGACAATCAATACCCCCTATATCCGAATTCATCCAGTAAGGAAGTCCTTCACTATTGACTACTTTTCGTTCACATAAGTGGTCTTTTTTCATTAAACTTACTATTGCAGTACTATAGTTGTACGATCTATTACATCATGACGAAACCAATACTGAATCAAAAAGACTTATACGTTGCGTACTGATCCTTGGAACCAAGGCTGGAAATTTCTTCCCAGAAACCAAATTATATTCTGAGAGGCAGCGGCCTTCGAGAAAAAGGTAGGACTACCATCATTTCCCGTGGGTGCTGCTTGGGTCTGAGTCGCAGAACCTGCAAAATGAGTTGGTAAATCTATTAGACTATTAACATAATGTATCAAATCAATTAGGGAGGTTTATTGTTATAATCTTACCTAGTCAGCATGAACCATAGTGTACTTCCAAATAGAGAATTATTCTCATTGTCGGACTCCATTGTGAAGGATCTCTTCCTATCGCTCACGCATTTATAATCTCTTGAGTACCTGCTGCAATGTCCTAACCCATTAGTTTGCTGATTGGCCTTTCCGAATGGCAACAACAATAACCTATATCCAGCATTTCTTTAGTGTTTATTTGTCTGAAAAAAACAACAAATTCTAGCATAATACCAGCTTGTAAATTCCAATATTCCCTTTAGAATATTTGTCGATGTCTTGTAGGTTTCAGCCACCTCTTCGCTTCGTCTGCAAATCGAAAAAATAAATACACACCATTAGCCTTATTAAGGTTCGTATACAAATCAAAATAATTTGAGTATGCACTATTTTCAACTTATTAGTTTTCAACTTATTAGTATTCACTTAAGCTCATACACCCAACATATAAGCTAACACAATCGGCCGCTTAATCGCGTATCACTAATTTCTAAATTTGGACAAAAAATCATTTATATAGTATAAACATCTTGCTGACAAAAACATTATCAGACCAAAGGCAATCTAAACTCAAAAACTACTAATCTTGGACCTTAATAAAAAAATCAACACAAAAGACTACTCATCCACTATATCAAAACTCAATAACTTGAATCATAATTGATAAGCAATCCCAAACACCACTGAACATCATATTATTAGGTAAAAGTGAGAACTCACCAATATTGACACCGAAACCTTTATTCACAATTTCAAAGAATCAAACTTCATCCATAATCAAACACAATCAAATCACTCCATTTTCACCCATTACTCAACCCGAGAGGTGGCTCAGCACATTAAAAAGGAAGGAAAAAAATTAGCATATGCTTTCAAATATTTGGTGGTTTAGCAAGAACAAAGTTGGAAACAAACACCTCAATAGGCTTAGCTGCAAAGATCATCAGCAAGGCAACCTGCAAAACAGATCAAGGAAACCCTCAAATTAACAAAACCCTAATTTGAATTAAAGATTAAAATAAAACAAATATCTAAATTAAATCATGAACTAACCAAAACTAAATCATAATCAAGCATAAAGAGCAAAAAAAAGTTACGTATGACCAGAAGTTTCTGGTGATCTATGTAGCATACAATCTTTCTGGTGTGTAAACAAACAACCCGAACACACTAATCAAACAAAAAAGTACCTAATCGTTTCTTTGATGACTGATGAATTACCTCCAACAACAAAAAAATCCAACAAATACACACAATCAACTCTATCATCATTCTCCACTTGATGAGTGTGTAAATACTCATCATTTTTGGTTAAATCTGAACTGCAAAACATTCAAAAACACTCAAAAATGCATCAAAATACAGAAAATATCCCAAAATTGTGTTTTATATGTTTCAGATGCAAAATGAGTAAAAACATATGAAAAACGAACAAAGTTTGCATTATTGGCAGTTTCAGTCCCTCAACTTTTAAAACTTGTCAAAATTAGTCCCTGAACATTTATTTTGAAAGAAAAGTCAACCTAAGGCATTTAAAAGTCAAAAGTTATCAAATAAAGTCCTTGGGATATCTTTTGGAAGTTTGCATTTTTGGTCCTCCAATTTTCAGAATTTACAAAATGGTCCTTGAGGTTTCATAAATTACAACCATAGTCCTTGTGATAAATCCTAAACTTATCTATCCTAAAACAAAAACACAACCGGATCCACACTTAACCCAAAACCCACTAAACCCCAAGCCCACTCAACTAGGCCCAATCCCCTCACCCGGCCCACTAACCTAAACCTTATAACACCCCGTTTTATTTATCCCCTCAGTCAAACCACTCCTTTGACCTCCACCCCTAACCCAGCTTTCCCTCCCTAATCCACCATTAACCCACACCTTAAACCCAGGAGCTTTGCCTTCCCCCCACTTGCCACCTTTCCACCTCACCTAGTCTACTCCACCACCTCTGTACGCCCACAACCTCATTAAATGCTTCCCCACCTCCTTTTTCACCAAAACCACCCCAAAACCCACGGTATTGCTACCAAACCACCCAACTTGGCTACTAACTACATTTTCCATGTCCCCTCCACTACACCCAAGCAATAAATGCTCACCTTCCCATTGTAACTACCCCATTTGACTAACTCCCGTTTTCCCACCAAAACAGAAACAAACGGCCAGGATCAAAAGGACTCATCCAAGGGCTAAAAAAAAGAAGGTGGGAAAGAGAGAGAGGACTGGGAGAAGTCTTATAAGTCAAGAAAGATGCCAGGAAGATAATTATTAGTGTAGGAGTAGAGTAGCTTTATTTTCACATGTCGTTTTTAGTTTAAATTAATTTCCAGTTCTGTTTTTAACTTTAATAATGTTGTACTAAGTTTAATTTGTATACTTCAAGCTATCTTTGCAAGTTAATTCAAGTCTTGTTTACTTAATTTGAATTTGGCATTTTTAAGGGAATTTGACAAATTCCTCTAAATTTGTTAAATGTTGTTGTTCTTGTTCAATTAAGCTTAATACAGCTCACTTTTAAGATTTTAAAAAGGTTACAAAGGTTATTAATCAGTTTCATTTTCAGTTTACTAAAAATCAAGAAAAATACCAAAAAAAAAAAAAAATAGACAATAAATAAAAATCAGTCAAGAAGATGATGCAAGCATTGGAGCTTGATAGTTTTCGGATGGCCATGGTTTAGTGTCTCATAGGAGACTTTAGGTTGAGACTTTGTTCCTTGGTTCTTTGTTTCACAGCTTGAAAGCTCTTGTAAGCCTCATTTTCACCATTTTGCATATTACTGTATTTGTGCTTAAAAACTGCTTTTCTTTGCTTATTTATGCTTGTTTAGTGTTTATTAGTCAATCTATAGCTTAATATTTCATGCTTGTTCATTTGTTTTCATATTTACTCTTTTGTTCATTTTAACTGCCAATGTAGCTTGTTCTTGATTTTCACGTTCCTTTTGTAGTAGTTGGTATTTATATGCTTATCTCAGTTCATTTCATCCTAATATATGTTTATGCATCAAACTTAAGGTCTTAATCAGTGTCTAATATTGAAAATCAAAAATCAAGGTTTTGAAAGGAGTGTTTGGATTTGTTGTGATAATTGTGATAGAGTTTGTTTGTGCCTTTGTTCTTGTTTGATGTAAGACACTAAATGATCTAATAGCTCAGTTATGTCATCAAAACTAGCACTACTTTGGTTAAAAGTCAAAATCCTTCTTTGAGATCTTTGAATTGTTCACTGTGGGAGATTTCAGTTGCATAATCATGTCATTAGCTCATAAGTTAGTACTTTAGCTAGTTTCAGTCTCATTTCATCTTATTATATCATAATCAGTGTGTAGGATCCATTAGAATCTCATTAAAGTCAACTTATGTGTTCTTGTTAGAAAGTCAAATTTTCAGCTTTGGTAATTTTTGAATAAAATTTGGAATTTCGTATAGGACTTAATATTAAGAGTTAGGACTTGTTCTTTTTAGATCTTGTGATTTTGCTGCTCATCTTGTTGCTAGTTTTTTTTTTTATAATTTTTAGTTTGCTTGTTAAGCCTGCTTAATCTAGGTCCTTTGTAGCTTATTTTCTATGCTCATAATAAGTCCTTTAGGTCCGAATTTTGGTACACAAGTAGCTCATAGTATAAGCTTGATTTTGCCCCCTTCACTTTCCAAAAAACTGCTTATTACAGTGCTTAAAAATAAGCTAGAAATAGGGCTTTTAGCTTTCTTTTAGTAAACTGTAATATTACTCGAATCGGCTGACGGCCAGGGCATATCTGAGGTTTTTCAGTTGAATTGAGTTTGTTTTAGTATATTACACTGTACCTGAGCTTTTGGTGCATTCTAGTGCTTATTTGCTTATTTTTGTGCTTATTTTCAAACTGCTTATTAGCCAATTCAGCTTATTAGTGGGCTTATCTAACTTTTTATATTTTTCCTAGTATTCTGCTATCATATAGTATTTACCTTGAATTTTTCAGATTTTTCCCAAGTCATTTACTATTTTTAATCCTTTTAATAAGTTTTAATAGTATTTAATTCATAATAAAAAATATAAAAGTCAGAAAAATATAAATCTTTTTTCTAAAATTTTCTTTTATTATTTAGGATTTAAGAAAAATAATTTTGCTCCTGTAAGATTAGATTTCCTAATATCTTAGTTTTTAGCCCGTTTTCGTAAGCGGCTGCTTTAATCTGCTTTTTTCTGTGCTTATTTCAAGTTTTCAAAAATATTGTCTTTTATAAAAAGTGCTTATAATTAAGTACTTTATCAAAATAAAGTGAAATGGAATAATAAAAAATATATATATATACGGCTCGTTTTTAGATTTCCGTTTCGCGTTTTTAGATTAAACAAACAATCTAAATCATCAGTCATTCTAATCCTAGCTTTTCACAGTTTTCCATTCACATCTCGTTAGGAAACGATCCGGGTGATCACTTGCCTGGTTTCACACTACACACGAGCATTCGTCCTGAAGCTGTTTGCCTTTTATCATTTATTACGGTTGACCATTCACAAGTGGTTGACTTGTGTGATAGAGAAATAAAAGACGACCGTTTTTCGGGCGGATCATCATTCTCCACTTCGTGATTTCTATAAATTTTGAAGGAAGTAATTTCTGGTGGCCAAGATTGGGGTCACCGGAGTTTGGTGTGTGTGTGTGTGTTAATCTGTCACATGAGAAAGAGTGTGTAGAGATGAGAGAGAGAAGAGATATGTTAACACTGTGTGTCTGGATTCTTCTTTAGATATAATGAAGTACAATCAAGAAGTTTCTTGTACAGGTAAAGCATGGCATAGTACATATGTAACTTACACTTGTGTGGCTGAGGTTTCATAGTACATGAATTAGGTTGCTTATGAATCGCTAATGACATCTTTGGGAGTATTACGTTTGTTATTACGTGAAAACGGTGTTGAATAGTAATTTAGGCAACTCGTTTCATCCAATAAGAGAAACACACATTGTACTACATCACTTTTGGGCCTAATGATTCACTGTTGTCACATTAATGGGCCAATCATGTTGCAAATTAATAAAGAACGGAGCCCTTAAGAAAACGTTAATTAGCCCGTTCAAAAACCGTCTTTAATATATATTTATAATGTGGAAGTTGATTATTTAAATTATTAAATTATTTGTAACCAACTAAAAGAGAATAACAATTTCACTTTCAAAACATAAACCAGAAGATTTCTCTATGGTCTCTCAATAATGACGTCGTTTTCTGAATCGTGTTAAGTGTACCAATTAATTACCGGCCTTCATCTTAAAAGTGTCCGACCTTTTAGCACTTAACAAAAATGTGCATGCCATTTGTGTTGTTGAGGAAAACATTGACTTGGATAATAAGGTCAAAAAATGAAATTCGTTTGTAGTAATGAACTAATAATTTGAAATATCAATATTATATATTACAATTTTAAGAAGTAGGCATTGTTTAAAATACAAAGGTGAGGAATTAGGTATGCTCAGTGGCAGGCTATATATTACCGAACGGGTTTGAACCAAGGTTGTCAAAATCGCGATCTTGATCGTAGGATCGTACTCGTACGATCCTACATTTAAAAAAAGATTAGGATCGTAGTTAGATCTTAATTTAATCAGGATAGGTTTAGGATCGTAGGATCGCACGCAGGATCGTAGGATCGTAAACGATCCGATCCTACTACAAGCCCATGTTTTTATCACAACTGGAGCAAGATCGGTGTAGGATCATAGGATCGCACACAGGATCGTAGGATCGTAAACGATCCGATTCTACTAGAAACTCATGTTTCTCATTATTTTTTCTTTTATCAGCCATTTAAATTCGTTTATTATATAAAATATTATATAGCAGTATATAACTACAACCCTTATACAAAAATATATACATTTTCATAGGATCTTACGATCTCGATCCGATCCTACAATTACGATCTTGTGAAGCCGAAAACGATCCTAGGTAGGATCCCGATCCTGACAACCTTGGTTTGAACACAATAAACAATATACGGAGTATTTTCTTAGACTATTTTAAAGTAAATTTAGTACGGTTTACCATTAATTTTCATTTCAAACCCTATACAAACGTTACTAATTATAGTATGGCATTGAACCCTTTTGACAAAAAGTTCTGCTCAAATAGCTTTGCTAGTGTTGTAACAAAACCGAAAGATGGCGCATAAATATAGGATAATACACAAATATGTTACTAAACTTTCCAAAAAAGTTCGCCTAAGTTACTAAACTTTCATTTTGTTCACTTAGGTTACTGAACTTACCAAAAAAGTTCGCCTAATTTATTAGTGTTGGTAGGAGTGACTTAATCGTATATTTTTTGATATGTTAAGTAACATAAATGTCATGTTTTTACAAGTTCAGTGTTGTTTATGAATATTTTTTATAAATTCAGTGACCCCAAATGTCATGGTTTATAAGTTCAGTAACCTAAGTGAACAAAATGAAAGTTCAGTAACTTAAACTTTTATGAAAAGTTTAGTAACATATTTGTGTATTAACCCCGCATAAATATATTGTTATCAACTTAAAGCTGGCCCAGCCCAAAGGGTATCCAACTACGCAAATGCATGTTGACACATGACTTAAAAAGTAATTGGGTCTCCAGTGTTAACATATATGTATGTACAAACCGTTCGTCCAATGAAATAAAATTTTGGCCCAATGAGGACTTTAGAAAGGCTTCGTAATTCAAAAGTTTCATTTGTTTCATTTTGTTTTGATTCATAGTTTAGATGATATGATTCTTGAAGTAGAATTATTGGCATTGATATTTGAGGTTTTATTTTAGAAATCCAATCCACAAATTTTTAGGTTGGAGAATGAAAATAGTTCCTCTGATTTCCATTTCCCCTACTTATAATAAATAGATACTTGAAACTTGAAAGTATCTTAGAGTTCAAGGTTTGGTGTGGCATGGCTCAAGCATGAGCCATGCTCTTTGGCGCGAGAAACCACGCCAGGAATGGATTGGTCAGTCTTGGCGTAGTGGCCACCAGCTCATGCTATCAATTTTTTTATTTATTACTATTATTATTTGTGTGTGTGTGTGTGTGTGTGTTTTAGTGAGGTATATGTGGACCCATGGTACCACTTTTACTCCATGACATCACTTTTGTACCAGGGATGAGTGTTTTGGTGTTATGGGCAAAAGTGGTGACTTGAGCAAAAAGTGATGAGGTGACACCACTTTTGCCCATGCCATCATCTCATGGCACCAACCGTACCTAAAGCTTTTATTGTTTATATGTTTCTTAAAATTTACCGCTTAAGGCCATGGCAGTTCCAACATCATAAAAGTGAAAACAATGGTTGATGTTGTATGTACCACTCTTCAAGAGAACACATTCATTTTATGCTAAAAATGATGGATTCCATTAGCTGGTTACAAATATTAACACATGTTAGCTAACCAATTTACATGCTTAGAAAAATGTGGTTAAAACCTTTAACAAGATAAACAAGTAAGCAAAATTAGTCGACCGAGTAACCAGCAGCAGCTACATATTTAGCTGAAGACGTAGTCACTGATTGTTGCTTCTATTAGTGGAATATGATTTATAAATTAGCATATTTTGTATTGGGCAAAGCACGTATAGCATGTTGTTTTATTATTTATACTCTATATAGTATTCACTTAGTTTGTTCTTCATTCAAATACTATATACTAAGACGTAGTCACTGATTGTTGCTTCCGTTAGTGGAATATGACTTATAAATTAGCATATTTTGTATTGGGTCAAGCCCGTATAGCATGTTGTTTTATTATTTATACTCTAAATAGTATTCACCTAGTTTGTTCTTATTCAAATACTATATACTAAGAAACTGTGGGCACAAAATTGACCCAACAATCTATAGTGAGGCTTAAATCTGAGATTTTTTGTGAGAATATGATAGTGGGTGATTACTAGGTTAATTTAGTCGTGGTTGAAAAAAGTATCGCTTTATAGTAGTAATTGTCTCAATTTAGATATTATATTCATATATTGATGAGTCGATAAAATTAGGATTTTGAATTTGTTTGAGTAATTATAGAGCCAGTAATTATAACACTATGATTGAAATTCTATTAAATTAAGGGTCATCAAATATAGCTTTCTATCTAATAACCCAAAAAAAGTTATGTACATTTCCGGAAATAAAACATAACTAGCACTTTAGGAAGATTTCTCTTTAATCATCTATATCTGCCCTTAATCGGACGACTTATCGTTCCCCATTGAATTGCTGCCACAACTACTGCTACAACATGATGACGTTGTTCTGCTAGAAACAGGTGTTGCTAGAAACGTCGGTTTGGCTTGTCCAGCCATGATTACAACATACTTCTCTTCAAAAACAGGTGGTATCTTGTAAAGTTCCATTTTGGAACTTAAGTTGCCGTTATTGGACTCAAGGTCTCTTTCAACATCCTCAAGGCTGTCCATTTCAATAGAGAACTTAAAGTAAGAGCATGCGAGAATCAAGAGAGCGAACACAATGAGAACCAACATTGCTGCCAGGCCTCCAAAGAGGTACGGTACCGGTGAATGCCATGGTGAACGTTGAGACGATGATGATGGAGATGTTGAAGAATTTGCTTGAACTTCCATTTGCAAATGTTAGATAGAAAACCGGTTATGTGAAGTGGTTGTGAACATGCTCTTCAAGTGTTATTTATAGGAGGGGAAAATAAGAAGCAAAGCAGAGGATATATGGAAAATAATATTTATATTCGAATGTAAAAAAAGTTTGAATACTGGAATAACGTAAAGTTAATTAGGATATTGCAAATTTTCATTTTGTTGATTTCTTTTTAAAACAAACAAACACCCTCTTAAAATAAACATTTTTCTCTACTATTTAAACTAAACCCTTGACCAATTGGGAAAAAAGCCAATTATATTATTCTTGAGCTTTAAGGTTATATATAAGTTAATTTTTCTTATAAAAAAAGTAAAAAAATAATAATGATAAGAATTAAAAGATTTTTTTTTTCTTTTTTTTTTTTTTAACTAACAAGCTTAAAGTTTAGGTTATCAATTTTTGGCACGCCCGTAACCACAACCGCTAAATGATATATTAGTCAAGATGTTCAGGTCCGTAATAATACCACTATAATTCAAATAAAAGGTAAAATAGATAAATCGAGTATTTTACGAGATTTCTTACCATGCCACATATGATTGTAAAATGAGTCATGTATAAGGGTTGTATGATCTCAATTTGCATCAACACGTATGACACACTTATATGAATATGTTCCACATACACCTTCTTTTTTTTTTTTTTTCTTACCCAAATGAGCAAACTTCCATAACTCTTCCGTGAAGGTGAAATTTGATGTGCAACTACAAAATGAAAGTCGTCCCGTGAGTTGTGAAGGAAGTCAATGAGGTGGGTGTAGTCCTCTTTTAGTAGGTGGGTGTAGCGCAAGAATTAGAGTCATAAAGCATCTATGTGTAATTTTATTAATGATGTCTTTTAACAAAATATTTTATTATAAACTAGTAAAGAAAAGCAAATATATGTCTTATGTTTTTTCATTATAAGATGTTTTTTACCTTAACCTTTTTTTTATTAATTAGTATTAAAGTTGATATTTGCTTTAAAAAAAACTAAAATAATAACATGAAATTAATTATTACTGTCTTTCAAATTGTTATTATTGAATATCTCAAAATAAGTGTCAATTTTATATCTAAACTCATAAAAATAGACTTTAGTTGATAGAGTGTTCTTAGACCAAGAGTAATGGGCGTTGAAGTGGGCTTAGTTACCCCTTCAACGCCCGTTGGCCCACCCCCTTGGAGTGTTGAAGCCCGTTGAATTGACAAAATTATAAACGTCCGTTGATTGATTAACGGACGTTAAAGTATTTCCTCCTGACAAGTTAACACTCTCTCTCTCAATTGTTAACTCTCTTTATGCTTTAAAGTCAATAAAGCAATGTTAAAGTACTGCTACAAGTGTTAAAGCTGACAAGTTAATTAATAAAAAATATATATATATATATATATTTGTTCATTCAACGCCTCACCACTACCCTCAATTTTGCTTCAACGCCCTTCTTCTCTCACTACCAAGTGTCAACATTTGCCCCAACCCACTCCCTCCCCAACTACTCTTGGTCTTAGTGAGATTTATTAAAGTTTGTGCAATATTAAGTTAGCACTTATGATGAGATGAAGTGAATACAAAGCGAAAATTATTGTGCTAGAAATATACGAGTGTATATGTCTAGCAGTGCCCAAGTTTTTATCATATTTCAATTTTAGACTTGGATCTCGCGTAAGAAATGGTCCGGGGCTACGCGTGATTGCGTGTCTAGATTTTAGTGGTTGATTAAAAAAAAAACAAACTTGATCTCGCGTATAAAAATACTAGGGATTACACGGGATCGGAAAAAAAAACGTATATATTCTTATAATATTGATCTCGCGTAGAAAAATGTTAAGGGGTTACGCGAGATGTAAAAAAAAAATAGAAGCCCTAATTTTCTTTATATTAAACCCTAATTCGGTTGTGCAAAAGCATGTATTAAAAAAATCATATGCTTTAAAATGAGGTTACTACTAATAAAGAGGATTAATATATCATAAAACTTTTATTCAACTACAAAGAAAAAAAGACGAAGTTGACGTAAATAAACATTACATAGACAATATTAAACCTAAACGTAGGTAATAAATATGTAAAGGTTCAGCCAATAAAAACGGTATCCTTGTCGAAAACCTCAACAATGTTCCTCAATGTAATATTAAGACCAAGGGGTGTCGAAAACCTCAACAATGTTCCTCAATGAACGTCATAAAGCGATATGAAAGAATCGTTTCTATTGTTAATTATGTGTCATGTATGCTTTAAGATTGTCTTCTTTATATGATTTTCTTAATATGATATCCTCTTTTGTTCATACAGTACATTTTAAAGCATACATTATATTATTTTCGTAAATACTATACATCCTATTCTGTTCATATATTACTTTTTTTTTTGGAGCAACATACACAACAACATGAATGGTAGAGTGGATGAAGGCCGAGCTTTTAAAAGGTAAACATAAAATATATACAACTTCAACAATGATCTTAGTTAAACATAGTCACACATACTAGTATCCTCACATCGACAGGCGTAAAAGATCTTAGCCATGCTATACCTAAAATTGTTGAAAAAGCCTACCACATCATGAGCATCCCATTGTGGTGGAAACTTACCCATAACAAACTGATGTATGAGCCAACAAGTGATGACTCCACAATCTTGAAAATTTTGTTGTTGTGGGATCGGATAACTCTGGGCGTTGTAGTAGAATGCGAAATTGTAGTGTTGACGTTGTGTTCTTCTGAAATATCCCAGCTCTTCTAAACAATTGTTAAGAACTCCGGTCCATTCTAGTACATATTTCCTTAGATATTCACAACGATCACTGCTATGCAGGGAGTCAAGAACCAACAAAGTGGATAACCTTGGGTCAATAATTACTATTACCCAATGATTCCCTCCTGCATTCATCGGCATCACCACCTACATCGAAAATTTATATAAATATATACAATTAAATAAATTAGTAGAGAGTAGTTTTATACAAAGCTAATATATGTTGAAACACATTTACTTACCCAGTTGACATCATCCCATGAGGGTATGGACGCGTGCTACCGTCCAATGTTCCCCTAATCGAAGGAGCTATCGAAAGCATGGGTACACGATGACCATTTCCGGTGGGGTAAGTCGATGCTTGTCCTAGATTTCGAAACAGTCCATTGCGCTTGAGGTGGCCTACGTCTTATTAGTAACTCTATCCAACAATTCATTTGCTGTTTCAAAAGATATAATTAAATCATTTTACGTCCTTGACACTAAAATAATCTAAAACTTTTAAAAAAATGTATCAATAAACTTACATCGTCAGACAGCCAACCAATTCTATCAGATGGTCTTGGATCAGTCCCCTGCTTGTATAAACCCGGAAGTAGTTCTTGAAAGAAGTTAAGTTCTGCTACCCAACCCTTTGGATGGCAGTCAAGGGATATCGCACATGGGTTTATGACGAAATGATCAAGCGTAAAATAATCCTCACGCTCTACCTGAAAACAAAAAATAAAATACAATATCATTACAACTATGTTAATTAGAAACTTCATGCTAATAAATTTAAAACATCTTTTAGTGTTACCTTATTGGGGTCAAAATTATCAACTAATAAAGGTTGGGCAATACCACAACCAACATAGGTAACATCACCGCTTCTTCTCCTGAGTTAAACGGTGGAATGTTTGAGGTACCCTTATTCCGGTTACTCTTACCGGCACGTTTCTTAGGGAGGATAGTGGTAGGTCCCTGTTGGGTATAAGGATACTAGTGATATTTACCCGGGCGACAATCCCTCCTCGATCGCTCGATCACATCCTTAAAAAAGAATAAACAATAAAAATTTTGACATCAATATGATTACTAGTACACAATAATAATCGTTATTTATTTTAGATAATGAATATGTTACCCGGTTCTCAACACCAACGTCAGGGGCGTGAGATGGACCTGCCTTGTGATAAACAGGTGTGTCAAACGCATGGAACCCAATTGGCGTACGGGTAGCAATATGTTCGTTGGAGGAAAACCAGGATGGATATGTAGACGTCACCGCCGGTGTAGGTACAAGAACAGTTAGTACTGCTGATGAAGAAAAGTTAGGACTGCTTATAAGATTAAGGTGAAACCGTGTGAAGATAAATATGGAATAGATATGATGTATATCTTATTTGTATATAATATAGGTTACTTGTAAAGGACTCTTTGTGCTATAAAAAGAGATCCTCAATTAGGGTTTCATATACATAATCGATATCCATATCTCATATACGTACAAGCATTGTTAAGAGCTTCACGTTTAATCGTTCAATATAGTGAAAGCAAAGTGTTTGGTTAAACAATTGTCTTGTTTATTATTATTGTTACATTCATAAGATCATACAATCACCAAACACATATTCTTCTAAGTACTTGGTAGTAAATTCCGCGTGCTATCAAGTATATACTCAAAGTATCCCCAACACAACGTGTGTGTTTAGATCCGGTCAAGTGGTATCAGAGCCAGGTTTCTGATACTTTGAGTTTAGAAGATCCAGAAGTATTTACTCACTTGCAACCAAGAAGATGGACATGGAGACACCTCAAACCTCAATCCTTGCTAAACTCCCCATGCAGAAACAGAATGAATACGATTTATGGTGGCTCATAATAGAGCAATATTTCATGGTGCAAGACTATGCATTATGGGATATTATTATCAATGGTGATTCCTTCAAACCAATTGATGTTGAAGAAACACGTGCTGATGGTTCCAAAATCACAAAGCTTAACACTGAGCCAGTTACAAACGAGGAGAGAATCAAACAGAAGAATGATCAGAAGGCTAGGAATTTGTTACTAATGGCAATTCCTAATGATCAAGTGCTGAATTTTAGTCATTACGAGACTGCTAAAACTCTTTTTGAAGCAATGGTGGAAAGATTTGGTGGCAATGAAGCTACCAAGAAGGCACAGAAAACCCTACTTAAGCAAAGTTATGAGAACTTCACTGCATCAAGCAATGAAACTTTGGACCATATCTTTAATAGGCTTCAAAAGATCATCAGTCAACTTACTGTGTTGAAGATTGTGATTCCACAGGAAGACCTCAACATGAAGTTTCTAAATAGTTTACCTGCTGAATGGAACACTTATGTTGTGGTTTGGATCAATAAACCAAAGCTGGAGAAAAAGACAATGAATGAGCTTTACAACAATCTTAAGATTGTTGAGCAGAAGGTGAAGAAGAGTGGGAGCACCAGTTCTAGTTCAGGGAATATGGCTTTTGTATCTTCTTCAAACAGTTCGAATCATGAAGATGAAGAAGCAGTTGGTACTGCTAAACCAACAGTTAGCACTGCTAATGTAAAAACCAGTACTGCTTGATTGACTGAAGAGACCATATATTTATTTGTGTCAGAGCAGTCTGGTGGGTCAAAGATCTTTAATGAAGATCTTCTTCAAATTGCTGAAGATGATTTGGAAGCTATGGATTTAAAGTGGCAGTTGGCTTTGATAAGCATCAGGGCTAAAAAGTATTACCAAAGGACTAGGAATAAGATTACCTAAAATTGAAGAGATGTTGATGGGTATGATAAGTCTAAGGTGGAATGCTTTAATTGTCACAAGATGGGGCACTTTGCCAGGGAATGTAGAGGTCCAAGACAACAAAGCAACCAGGGTCAAGGGTTTAAGAATCAGCAAGGAACAAGGAGAACAGTTAATGTTGAAGAGCCTTCTTCCAAGGCTATGGTAGCTGTTGATGGAGCTGGATTTGATTGGAGCTTCATGGAGGAAGAAGAGGAACCAGCTAACTTGGGTTTGATGGCTTTCTCAGACTCTGAGGTACATATACTTCAAAAATGCACAATCTCTTATCGTGCTTTAAAAGATTATGAAAATGTTAAGAAACAGTATGATGATCTTAAAGTAGAATTTAATCAAGTAAATTCTAGTCTGACAAATCATAAAAGAGGATTAGCTGTTTTGGAAGAACAAATTGTGTTTTATAGACAGAATGAGTCAAACTTCTCTGATGAGATAGGTGTTTTAAAGAGGGATTTAGAAATAAAAGATAATAAAATGAGTGGACTTGTATATGAACTAGAGAAGCTTAAAAAGGAAAAAGAAAACATCCAGTTAAGTGTAGATACTCTTGAACATACTTCAAACGGAGTTAAGAAGATAGTAGAGAGTCAAATACTTAACAAAGCTAAATCTGGTTTAGGTTATAAGTCAGTTGCACCCCCTCTTAGAGGAATGTTTGTTCCACCAGGAATTGATTTAGCTCATACAGGTTTAGAAGAGTTTAAGGATATGGATTTTCCTGGATATGGTGTTAAGATTAGTGAGAATCTAGATGCACCCCCAACTATTGAGGATTGGACATCTGATGATGAGGATGTAGAGGTTAAGGACAAACCTAATGTTGTTAAGGTAGAAGTTAAACATGCTCCTAAAGTGGTTAAGACTGAAAACATAAAACCAGTTAGGAAAAGTGTTCGATATGCTGAGATGTATAGGACTAAGAACAGATCACCAATTTCTGAGGGTAGTCATAGGAACTGGAATCACTCAAAATCTAAGAAATTGGATGATAAGTTTGCCATGATTAGAAAAGTGTGCTTTGTTTGTGGAAGTTTTGATCATATGGCTGCTTATTGTGATTCTAACCCATGGAAAAAGAAGGTTTCTGGGAATACATGGGTGAATAGGAATAACAATGCTAGGGTAACTCAAAATAGTCCAACTAGATTGACAAACCCTAATGCAAATCATAAGTTGTCACCCAAAGCTGTTATGTCAAAGACTGGCATCAAAACAGTTTCAACTGCTAGTCAAAATAAGTGGTTTAACAAGCAAACTGTTTCAAGTGCAAAACAATTTTCAAATCAAGCACAAACAGTTAAAAGGAATTTTTATGAGAAAACAGCAATGACCAATCAGAAGTAGATGCCTAAATTTAAACAAGCAGTTCCAACTGCTAGACCAGCAAATTCTACTGCTAGGCACTTAAATGTTAAGGGAAAAAGGGGCAATGCTGTCAAGGCCTCAGCACATTGGGTTAGAAATTCTACCAAACCCAATGGTGCATCAAAGACCTCCAACAAGTTTTCTCATCTTGATGCACAAGGCAGATCCAAACCAGTGATGGTTTGGATCCCCAAAAGAAACTAACCCCTTTATTTTGTGTGCAGGAACATCCTTCAAATGGTAAAGAAGATAGAGGATATTCAGACAGTGGATGTTCAAGGCACATGACAGGCAACATGTCATATCTTTCAGACTTTATTGCTCTGGATGGAGGACCAGTTGTCTTTGGTAGTGGTATTGGAGGAAGGATGACTGGTAAAGGGGTAATTAAAACTGGTAATCTTGATTTTGAAAATGTGCATTTGTTAGTCAATTGTGATAACTTTTAAAAGAGAATATTGTATATTGTGTTTTCTTTGGTTTTGGACTAACATTTCAGGTTAAGAAAAGCTTTTTGCTTTGGATTGTGCTTTGGAAAGTATGGTGGTTTGGATTGTCAAGTGTGAATGCTTGTCACACAACAAATGGTAATTGATTCACCATGTCTAACCAACATAAGAATCAACTAGTCCAGATCAAACAGTTTCTGGTAAAGACTACTCAAATCCGTTTATGGTTGATAGTTTACCAAAAACTGGTTGGTTATTAACTCACCAAATCTAAGTGTGAAGAGTTGGCTAGTCCATAGCAAACGGCTATTGGTGAAGACATGTCAAATCCGTTCATAGCTGATAGTTTGCTAAAAACTATAAGTGGACAAAAATGTTTTCAAATCTACATTAAACTTACAACTTGATTTTATCTCTAAAAACTTTTTACTAACAGTTTGTACTGCTGGGGTTAACAGTTTGTACTGCTGGCTTCACCAGTTTGTACTGATTGTTCAAACTTAGTTCCTACTGAGTTTATGCTCTGTGATACACCTCTCTCGGAAGGTAACACATTTGGAAGTATTGAGAGCAGTTTGAAACTAAACAACTGAATTGATGGTAACTTGTACAAATTGTCATATTGGATGCTGAGCTTGGATGTCATATGTTCTAGTTCATCTGATGGTGAAGATTCTTCCAAACAGGGGAGGAATAAAGTTTGTTCTAGTTGCTGTTAAAGATGATTATGAAATTCAGGGGAGGAATTAAGAAGTCAGAGATGAATTATGAACAGGTGCATAAAATTTATTCATTACAGAGGTGGATTCATTACATAAGAGAAAAACCAACAAAACCAACCAACTCCTAACATCACAAACCAATCAACTACCAACACACAAACCTAAACCAATCTAACACATAACCACTACTCAAGCTTCCTTTTGCCTTTGTCCTTGAAGTCTGGCATGGATTTGTGAACTCCTTTTCCATTGATTGAGTTCCACACTTTCCAACTAGGAAGTCCCAAAACTTGTTTGCCAGGTCTTGGAAGTGGTTGATGGTTTTCGGGCACTTGATGTTTTTCGGGCACTTGAACCTTACTCATTTTTGCCACAGCTTTCTCTATCTCTCTTGTCAATACAACTGATAATGGAAGTGCTTGTTGATCATCATCATCAGAGGATATTAAAAGGTCATCGTCAGAAGATACTTCTTGAGCTTTTGGAGATGGGTTTCTGATAGTCAGATTAGTATAGTTCGGTGGAAAGTAAGATCTCCATCCATCACTTTCTGAATCTGAAGATGAATTTTGATGAAATCTCAACAATGTTTGGATTGGAAGAACTCATTATGTTTAATAGTTGTGATTTGAAGAATGATGGGTTAATATTGAGAATTTAAGGCTTTTTATAGAACCAATGGAGTATTAAAGTAATTAAATGCAGGGTTGGTGTAAGGAAGTAAATTCTTTGGGTTGGTATTTAGAATTAATTCCTTATAGAAATAAATTTAATTTTGGTAATTTTTGAAGAGTTGACCAAAAGAGTATGATATGTGAAGAAAATTCCCAAGTGTTTCGAGATTAAAGATAAGTGTTTGAAAGAATCTACCCCATCAACATAAGCAAAAGTTTAATTCAAGAAACTTGTTGATTTGCATAGAAATCATAAGTTTAGGGGAGGATTGTTGGGAATTAAAATTAAGCAGTTAGTACGGTTGAAGAATACAAGAACAGTTAGTACTGCTGATGAAGAGAAGAATACAAGAACAGTTAGTACTGCTGATGAAGAAAAGTTAGGACTGCTTATAAGATTAAGGTGAAACCGTGTGAAGATAAATATGGAATGGATATGATGTATATCTTATTTGTATAGAATATAGTTTACTTGTAAAGGACTCTTTGTGCTATAAAAAGAGATCCTCAGTTAGGGTTTCATATACATAATCGATATCCATATCTCATATACGTACAAGCATTGTTAAGAGCTTCACGTTTAATCGTTCAATATAGTGAAAGCAAAGTGTTTGGTTAAACAATTTTCTTGTTTATTATTATTGCTACATTCATAAGATCATACAATCACCAAACACATATTCTTCTAAGTACTTGGTAGTAAATTCCGCATGCTATCAAGTATATACTCAAAGTATCCCCAACACAACGTGTGTGTTTAGATCCGGTCATAGAGTGAGTAACCAACAAATGTAAATATAAGAAACATAAAAGCACGTAAATATACCTGCGTGTTTTGAATAACACTAAAGTCACTAAAACCAATATTTTCACCACCAACAAAGCTTGATTCTCTATGTGGTTGTGATTTCTTCACAAATCGGAATTGCTGCATTAAATTTTATAATCAAACGATTAACAAGTATTAATTAATGTTTAAACAAAACCTCAATAAGTTTACGTAAACTATTTACCCCATATTCCTCATGTATTTGTTTGAGCTGCAAGTCTTGTTCCCGTAACCTCGCTTCATATTCATTCATCTTCTGAAACACTAGGGGGGGGAATATCTTCGTGCATAGATCGGTTTACCGGCGGCTGGGAGGGGGGAGCGGATTCCCATAAAAAAGGCTCTTCTTTGAACCTACCACTCAGTATGTTGCTCAAAGTCATCCGGTGTAAGCCTCGGCAAAGGTCGATTTACATTTAAAAAAAATGTACAATATATACAACATTAAAAAAACCAAACAAAATATTATAATCTTATCGTAATAAATTTAGTGCATATCTCAAACTCACAAGCAATTGGCCATCGAGAAACCTATCTAGACCCTCCCTATTGACCACGTTTCCATAACCCCAGGCAATTGATCGGGGATACAACTGTTGACGATAAAAAAAGGAAGGGGCTGCACCATGCGGGAACGTCTCCAATATCCACGTCTACAAAAAAGGTAATTATTTTTAAAAATGTTAATGGGATACATATACATGAAGTTTACAATTTTATGTATGACATACCTTGAAGGCCTATATAAATTCAGTCAACGTGTACTTAGGAATTGTATTAGGATCCCTTCCCTCGGCAAAGTGCTTTGCCCTACGCGCAACTGCTGCATCCTTTAAATTATCGTACAAGGTTGGCCATACATACGACCCCCACGGATACACATTCCAAGCATCTAAATCCTCAACTAACCTAAATAAAAATCCGTCAACTACTTTCCTAACCTCAGTCCCTTTTAACACCAACATCAACACGCATAACAAACAAAGGCGAACGGCATCTACGTCACTCAACTCACGAAACTCTTCACTTTTTATTTTATTTAACAACATACCAACTTTTATTGTTCGTGCATCAAGTGACGAAGGGAACAATCGTCTCCTAAACGGATTAGGTCCATCTTCATAATGATTTCTAAAATCTGTCCCAAACCTTAAACTCGTAAGTAGACAGAATTCCTCTCTACCAAACTTAATCTCGATCTCACCTACCCGAGAAAGATCACGTACACGATATCTCAAAGGAACAATGTCTGACTCACCCTCATCACAGGCACTTGGTGGCATATAAAATAACGTAATAACACACAACTCTCTTGCATTTTTGGTATATCTAACAACCAACCAAAACATGTTTCCCTAAATAATTGTTCCCTAGGGGTGTTCGCGATCAAATTTCTAATAACACTAATTAACGACAACCTACTCCTACATGTAATTTCCGCCGCATAATCCTAAAATAACAAAAACATATAAATATATATTACAACACATATACGTAACAAATAAACAATACGTGTAACGGAACAAAAAAAATTAACATTGCTAAATACCCGATAATCCGCCATATTCACCGCCAACAACCGTTAACTCAATCACCACCGCAACCACCACCACCACCTGTCACCTCACCACCATACTGTCAACTCACCACCACAACACCACCAACAGTCACCGCACAACCACCACACAGTTACGTCACCACCACAACACCACTAACAGTCACCTCACAACCACCAAACACTCACCTCAACACTACAAAACAACCAACACTCACCTCACCAACAATCACCACAACACCACCAACTGATGACATCAAATAAGTACATTTTATTAGCATCATGTATCCTATGTATATTGCTTGTTTTTGTATTATTTTATATGGGAATTGATACTTAATCGCCTACTTTTGTAATTCTCAGTTATAAACAAGCATTTGGTGAAAGTTAGCTATTATGGACATAAAATGGAGCAAAATGATCAAGATTGGAAAAGTCTGCTGAATTGAAGAGATTAAAGACCATTGTCTGACTTTGAAGCATGCGCCGCATCTGATTTTATCATGCGTCGCATATGAAACTTTGGTCAACGAAGAAGAACCAACTTGTTCTACTCCAGATACGCCGCATTACATTTCATACCTACGACGTATCACTCTCAAGACTTCACCAAAAGATGATCCAAGATACAAGAGAACATGCGCCGCATAAGAGATTGAAGATACACCGCATCTTAAGGCGGTGTACGAATATTCTGGAATATAATAATCTTGGACCCCACGCGAAGTTACCTTGATACGTCGCATCAGACCAATCCGATGCGCCGTATCGGCCATACACAATCCTTACCAAGAAATCAAGTGGAGATTAGAAGCTTAATGAAGAAGTCAAGATTACAAGTCGACACTTGAAGATGCTTTCGTATTTTGGCCATAAAATCTTCATCCGGACTCCGTTTTAGTTGATTCAAGCGGCCACGAAAAGAGAAAAGGAATCAACTGTTCTGAAGCAGATGCGCGCATTCATTAACTCCGCCTACCTTAGACTGCACCAAATATGTCCGCTATGGCACCGCGGCTAAGGTTTGTTTAGTCGCCTTAGTGAGATTCCGATGGTACATAACCTTGTACCTCACATGGAGCTACGATTAACTGCCGTTCCCAGCAACTCCACTCGCAGTAGACCACAAAACGCGTATGGTTAGTAAGCCAAGATATTACTTATTACCAAAATTACTCAGCCTGACGATGTGGGATTTGCCTAGTCTTCATCACCCCCCCTTAGGATATCGTCTCGAGAGGTTTCCCCACCACCGGAAAAAGGTCACTGGAGTGCTAGGGGACCACTTGTAACATCCGCCTACTCAGACCACAATATTGTTCGCTTTTCCCGCAGGCTCACGGCTTTGCTTTGTGGCCCTCATGTGAGACTTCCCGTGCTACTCTCACATGAGCACGCTTAACTGCCAGTTCCTAAGAACTCCACTCGCAGTAGACCACAAAACGCGTTGTGTCTAGTAAGGCCAAGATATTACTTATATACCTAGCATCACTCCAAGCCACAGCCGATGTGGGATTTGCCTAGGGTCACAATTATGGTATCAGAGAGACAGGCTGCGACTCGTAATACATTTACCCTTGACCTGTGTAAGTTTGGACCATTAAGTTTCCATTGTAGGCGCTCATACGACAATCTTTGAAAATTTGCTTTAGGATTTCCCCCTAGGAACTTAAGTTACGACTGGTGAGGAATGGGTAGATCAGGACATCTATGTAAGTAAAATTGCTTCCGCATTACTCTGATTCGTGTCTTTGCCTTTAGCTAAGCCTTATACGAACATTTATTTCAAATGTTAGAAAGTTTTGCAACCTAAGATTTGTAACCTTTGAGATTTCTTGTATTGCTATAGATGTATGCTTTGTTTTGATCTGATATGAAACCATTATTGTGATATCTTTACCCTTGTCAGGTTGGGTGTTACACATCAGGTCTTTAGATGCGCCGTATTGGGAGATGCTCCATATCAGATTTATAGATGCGCCATATCGGGTCAGTTTTAGACTTGGAGGCTACGTTTACTTATAGATGCGGCGCATCTAACTCTCTAGATGTGCCGTATCGACCCAGATTTCAGAATCTATAAATACCGAACTCATTAACGAATTAGGGCATCTTTGGGAACCCTTAGGGCCATTCCCAAACGATCAAAGCCTCTCAAAACAGCAGAATATCACCCTTGAAGACCCAATTATACTTGAAGAACATCTCTTATCATTGTTATACTACTTAATCATTCGGTTAGCGTTTCATATTCTTTATGTTTAATACTCTATTCGTCTTGATTATATTTTTGTATTTTGTTACAGAGATTATGGGCTAATACCCTTAGGTGTTAGCCAAGTTTATGATTATTTGATGGTTTAATTAGTTTCTAATTCGATTGGTTGCTTAGTCTTCGTTTTGATTACTTTATTAGTTTATCGTGCCTTATCGACCTTAGGCTCGCACAATTACTTCATTAATATCGTTTGCATGATTAATGTAAGCCCCTTAAGGGTTAAATAATATATAAACATGGTAATCATTAAGCAGCTTTATGCGGGTTCTGATTAATTGTGACAGGATTAGTCACTCAAAAAGACTTAAAATGGAATCTAGACTCTAAAAGAAATTAGAGGTAGGATAGACCGCACCTAGTCGTGAGCACTATCACTACATGTCTTAGAAACTTATCAAAACTTAATCATATATGACTGAACTTGGTTAACACATTCTTCTTATTTTCGATACCTTCAAGCTTCCAGCGTTTGTTTAGTTTAGTTTGATTAGTTTAGTATAAAACCAAACTCATGCCAGTCTCTCAGGCTGAACCCCCCTTTGCTTTAGTTTAGGATTAATTTAGTAGAGTCGAATACCTTTAGAATTAGTATATTAGAAATCTCACTCTTAGTGATCGACACCCTAATTGTAACACCCTAACCCGGCAAGGGTAGAAGTGTCACGCAAATGGGTGTGTTCGTTAAAGGCAAGCATAACATACGACTTACATAATACAAATGGTTTACAATGTTACAAAGGAAAATATACCAAATCTACGAAGTCATACATAAATGAATACTAAAACTAAGGTATCGTCTTCATAAGCTAATCTCTCATCCCAAAGCAAACCCAAGCTCCTGGCTTCCTACTAAAACCTGCCGCAGGAAAAGAAATGCGGCTGAGCTTAAAAAGCCCAGTGAACAGATATATAATAAACGGAAACAAAATTTAATGGAGATGAACAGACATATCATAATGAATGAGATATAGGAAAAGGAAATAAAGAGTAAGGTTTAGGACAGTCATCCACCACGAGCCCGAACAAATCAAATATCATACCATATCATATCAAATCTTCATAATCATATAGAGGGGAGACCTCTCAGATAATCAGATAATATGAGGGGTGTCCTCATTCTTCAAATGGAGTAGCTAGCTCCCAGGGGTGTGAAAGGAGTGGATTGCACCCAGCCCCAGTCACCATATCATATCATATCAAAGCATATCATAACATATCAAAACATATCTAGGATGCATCCATTCGCCCCCCAAACAATCATATTGGCCATATCAAAACATATCATAGTGAGCTCATATCATATCATAATGGGGACGGTGTAACCAAATCACTAGGGCTACACACTAGTCATGCCATTGGTGCATCAATGACACGGCCATGTTACCTTCATGGCTAGGAAACATATTTTGGCTCGTAGTATCAAACTGGGGTCAAGGTTAAAGGTTCATATCAAAGCAAAGGTTCATATGTCATAATCATAGTCCAAATCTCAAGGTTCACATCACAGGGTTCATATAAGAGGTTCAGAAGTCAAAGGTTCATATCAAAGGTTCATATGTCAAAGGTTCAAATCAAAGGTTCAAATCAGAAATCAAGAGGTCGAAGGCACCTTATTAAAAGGGCAGAATATCTGTACCTTATGACGAAAGCAAAACAGAAACAAAGCACAAGATATGGGAAACAGCTCAGAGTCTCTCCTTCTTCACACCTAAAGGAGTAGAAGGGGATTACAATTCATTCTTAATTAATTGCTTTTCCATTTTAAGCAGGTTTCCAAAATTAGCAAGTTTCCATATTTAGCAGGATTGTGTCATATAATTTAATTAAATCATTATTAAATGGAAATAGGGTATACTTGATCAGATTTATACATTTGGTCCTCACGGTTTCATAATTTACAAATTTCACCCTTTATTTTATTAAGTTACACTTTAAACCTTTTTATATCCATAAGTACACATTAAACCCTTAATAAATCAAATTTACACAATGAGTACTTATTTTAACATGTTATACGAATGTACCCTTAAATATTCATAATTTACACATCAAGTCCCTCAAGTTATCAAAGTTACATATTAAGCCCTTTAATTTACAATTTCAACCTTTAATTATTAATAATTACATATTAAGCCATTAAATTACCAAAATTACACACAACCCCCTGAATATAATTTATTACTCAAATCAACCCTAAGTTTCCAGAATTTACATATTTAGTCCCTCTATTTAATTTATTTATAAATCGATTTACATTTTATTAAAATAAACATTTTAATCCTTTTAAATATAAAAATTACACATGACACCCCCAACTTATATTTTATTCGAATAATATACAGTCCAAATTAAGTTCTAAAAATAACCCTTGAGTTTCAAAAGTTACAAAACACACCCAAAACATTTTTATTCAAATCGATAACCCTTTTTTATTAACAAATTCTTAACCCGAAAATACCAATCATTACTACATCACTATATCATCATTTAATCATCATTAATTTCACAAGAACAAATCCTAAAATCCAAACCCTAATTCGATTTCTATTTTATTTCTTTTTCTTTTTGATTTCCTTAAATCCGGTAAAATAAAATAATCAAAATAATATATTTTTGGCCCTAACAATTCGAAGTAACATTTTTCTTAGGCTATTATGATCATGTAGAGTCCAAATAAAATAACTATGAACCCTCAAAAAATTTGGATAGGTGATTTATAGAATTAATTCGACATTAGGGTTTATACACATTAATTCATTTGCGACTTATTGAGCATGCATGGACGATTCAATGATTTTATTACGAGCTTATATGATATGAGGAACATGAGAAAAATTACCAAGTCGAAGATAGAACGAATAGATTAGGGGGTACGAAATGGTTGTCTCTCGGATGAGCCACTCGACAAAGAGGAATTCACCAGACACCACACGAACGATCCCACAACCTTGTAATCATTTTTCATAGAGCTTTATTACGATTTTAAGGAACTCAGGAAACATGAGAAACAAATTTTATAGAGGTGGGATTAATCATAACGATTTTACCTTGTTTTTGGACTCGCGACACAAGGAAAATTACTACGATCGAACACACAATGTACGACTTCAAACTGATTTTTTGGGACTCCTTGGATGATGATTAACTCAGAAAATTGCTTGGGGAATTTTGTAATCGAATGGAGGCAATAGGAATTTGTTTGTGTGTTTTAATTTCTCGGCACTAGGGTTTTGGAAGAAAAAGATATGGATTGGTTTTATTGGGGGGAATGCGAGTCATAGGGGAGGGCTTGGGCCATAATTTTCGGTGTTTATTTGTTTGGCACATGATGTGATTGATTTTATTCCATATTTGTTCCATTTAAATCCTTTTAATTAGACTTAATGTTAAATAAAAATTTAATTCGGTCCATATAGGGGTATTTTAGTCATTTTGTAACTTGTATGAATGTTAAATGAAGTTTTTCAAAATTATTTGGTAACATGCCTTATGCATTGCCAGAAGTTTGGGATCGATTCGATACTTTATAAGCTTTTATTAAAATTTTTTAAACTTGTAGGGACAATTTGGTCTTTTTACATGTTTAGATTTTTAGGGTTTTACTTTACCAGTAGGCTACTTTGATCGGGTACAATGCCCGTTAGTGTTGTTATAGGTTAAGTCGGCAAATATAAATTTAAAACTTGATAAGGAATAATCACCTATTACAACGACACATCAAGTTTTTGGCGCCGTTGCGGGGAGTGAATTTATCTTTTTACTAGTTTTATTGGTATTTTTCTGTTTGTGTTTGTTTTGTTTACCTGTTAGTTTGTTTATATTCTGTGTGTCTGTCTCAGAAGGGAGATACGGGTATTCTTGTCTGTGAATACGGCGCATCTTTCTGTTTCAATACGGCGTATTCTTGTCTGTGAATACGGCATATTGACGCTCTGTGGGCAAATTTTTTTTTTATTATTTTCTGCGTTTGTTTAATTTTTATTAGTTTAGTTTTTATTTTTATTTTTTATTTATTTTTTGTTTGGTTACTGTTGTTCTTCTTGGTTGTTTTGTTTTTCAGGAAATCATGGTGATCGAGAAAAACATTAATGAACTGACCATGGAAGAATATTTCCAATATGCAAGATACGATGAAGAAAAGTGGTACACAAGATTCATGAGAGAAACCAGGTTTGAATTAAAAGGGAACTCTCTAAAGGAGCTACGCGATAATGCTTTCAGTGGTGCAGAAAATGAGGATGCTAATGAGCATGTTGAAAAAGTGGCCGAGATCGTTGATTTGTTTCATACACCTCATGTAGGGAAGACCATATAATGTTACGGAGTATTCCCGATTTCACTCACTGGACAAGCATATCGATGGATTAAAACTATTCCTGCTAGAAGCATCACTACATGGGCCGATCTGAAGGCTAAATTTTTGAACAAGTATTGTCCTCCATTAATGACTGCAAAGAAGGTTCAAGAAATCAACAACTTTAAGCAAAGACCGGAAGAAACGCTTTATTTGGCGTGGGACAGGTTTAAAGAATTACTTTTTAAATGTCCTCAACATTATTTAACTGACATGCAGGTTGTGATTGCCTTCTATATAGGTTTGGATGTGGCTACTCGGATGATTTTAGATTCTCAGAGTTTTATACCTAAAATGAATGCTAAAGACGCCTTAACCGCTATACATGAAAGAGCTGACCATGTTTAAGGTGGTATGATGGGGCATTCAAAAAGACATATAGGTAATGATGATTCTGAAATTTTTAGCTACAATTTACTGTTCAAATAAATAACCTTGGCAGGAAAATAAATAAGATGAATGAAAGGATATATACCATCGATAATCGCTACAAGGGATGCAATGGACCTCACTCACCTTACCACCAACTCCCCACCACAAAAAGAGATCTATGACTTCAAAGAAGCGTTTCTAAATTTATAAAGATGGTGAACTATCAAGAAAGAGTTGGTAGACACAAGTTATCATGAAGCACTTAAAGAGCACATAAAAATACTACGGATTCGGGCACATCGTATTGAAGAACATTGCCGTAATATTATAAGCATACTTAGTGTCACAACAAAAGAAAAGAGTTATGGTGGAAGGATGTAATGAGATTGATGCTATTATACGTGATGATGTACAACCACAACATGATGAGATAAGTAATTCCGGAGTTAAGCATGATGACAAGGAAACAATGGATAACCTTCTTGTGGATTCTCAGGAAAGAAAATAGGAATTCAGATCTCACGGACTCAGAAAGGCTAAACAGGTTTCGGGACTAACCAATATAAACCTGTCCTTTTCTAGGCCAAAACCGGAGGTACAATATCAATGGGAAAAAAATGGAAGACATTACTTTAGCAATATTCCACCATCCGTCCCTTTCCCTGAATGCTTTAAGGTAAGTGAACCGTATATCCCACCCGTCCCTTTCCCTGGACGAATAAAGAGTGGATGCATACCATTCCTTTCATGGACGACCGAAGGTGGAAAACAAAAAGAAGCCATACAAGAAGAAAATATAAGAAGATGAAAGCTAAGAATCAACGGATAAAAGAATCAAAAACACAAGCTCACGTGGAATCTACGACACAAATAGGTAACACCCTTGATTCTCCTTTTATTTTTACTAATGACATTGTTAGTGTTTCTAAACAGGTTGCAAAGCCGAATGACGATGTGGTGGAATCTGTTACCTTACAACCTATCATAGACATCACACCACACGATGACACACAACTAGCACCTGTTAATGTTATCCACCAAATTTTGGTTGAACCTACAAAAGAAATAGATGATGAGCTCTTGGATAACACCATGGTTGAAGAGCAAGAAACTTTGGACTCTACATGGAAAGAAGAGGAGCTCGAAACGATACTCGCCATAGACTCTTTCACATCTTGTATAGAAGTTGAGGGACGCCTAACTACTGACAAGATAAATGAAGAACAATTCATGCACCCTCAATATATTAGTCTCTCATGTGGAATGTTCAAGACATCTAATTTATCAACCAAATCCGGAAAGGTAATGAGTGGAGATCACTACCCACTAAGGTACCATTTTTACTTGACATATCTTTCTACTATAGCAAATTTACACTCTTATAGTGTTTATTGCTATTTTCACCCGCACTTGATTCCAAGTGGGGGGACGTACACCCTATTACCTAGTAAATAAGGGTGGAGTCAGGCTCGTAACTCGAAAAAAAAACAAGCGCTTCGTGGGAGGCAACCCATGCTTGTCTTTTATTTTCTTTTTAGTTTATTTTATTTTCTTGTGTTTGTTTTTATTTGTTTTTTCTGCATGACTACTGTCGCTGTATTCTGCTGATACAAACGATATGGCGCATCTGTATTCTAGATGCGGCGTATGGCGTTTTAATTTTATATACAGCGCATTTAATAATTCGAGTACGGCGCATCTATCCCCTAGATACGACGTATTCTGTTTTTAATTAGAAAAATTTTAAACCATAACCGACATACGACGCATCTGTTGTACAGATACGGCGTATCTAATTATTTATTAAAAACAGTCTTCGAATTAATAAAATAAGAAGCGACACATCAATTTCTATCGATACGGCATATTATCCCATTGCATGCAGTTTAATATTTCCTACAGGTTGTTGATGCGGCGTATCCAATATTCCATGGATGCGGCGCATCGACACTCTGACCTGTAATTTTTCGTAGTTTTATTTTTCTAACCAATGATTAACGAGATGTTCTCGAGTCTATTTTTCTGTGGTCTCTATATTTTTACAGGTCTGGACGATTGAAGATGTTGATGAACTCCCACATTTTATATGCTCGCATTCTTACATGGAGGATCATACCGAGCAAATCTCAGGGGAGTTTTCCGTTCTAATTCTTTCTATTTCCTGTTTTTAATTTCAAATTAAACACCGAGGACGTTGTTTATCTTAAGTGGGGGGATGGAGAATTAGAACGTTTACTTGTCCTTATTTTTCAAAAATATGCTTAATATGTACTTAATATGCTTAAATTTAAAATTTTTCTAGCATGTTTTTGTTTAATCTAAGTTGCATAGCTGCACACATAACATTATTTTCAAAAATTGTGAACTTATCAAAATTCACAAATCTATGAGTGTGCCGGTGACTTGTAAACTTTAGAACTTGGCTTGTATACTATTCGAGACCACCATAATGAGTATTATTAATATAATTGGAGTGACTTGTCTAACTTGGTAAATTTCTAGGATTACACCCAAAAAGCCTAATATATGTTGTGTTATTAACTAACTACATTGGTTAGTTAACCCCCGTATAAACCCTTTTGTTTACTCTCATTTTTAGAGTATGATACCCCTAGAAAAACCCTCAGAGCCATTCCTTTCGTTTCTTACACCAATGTTAAACGTTTCGTTACACCCTTACACCTTAGCCTACCCTGTAGATTTAAGTCCGTGGTTAGGTTCTTTTGGTAAAGTGTGTATTCCCCGCGTTTCCTGTGTTCGTGTGCGTAATTATTATCTATGGTTAGGTCGGAAATTGCACAATGCAATGGGAAGTGAAAGGAGATATTGTATATTTTTCGAGTCTTGTCATTTTTCGTGTGTTTACTACTTTCACTATTATTTTTATATCTGAAGTTATGAAGATTTTTTGTGATGGTGAAGTGGTGAAATTTTACACCATTAGTTATTTATTTGTTTTATGTTATGAAAAAAAAATTTAAAAAAAAAATTTGGAAGTTTGTTAAACCAACGATGTAAAGTTATGTAAGTGGTTCATATGGCCACTATTTGTTGTACTATATACATGGATTGCAAGGGAGTTGGCCATTATGGGAACGCCAACTAAGGTTTATTCTTTGTTTGAGATATTATTGAGTCTAATTCGTGTCTACCCAAAGCGTGAGTTTCAAGTGTCAAAGCGTGAGTTAGTCAATGATATGTGTCTTATTCATGGGATGATTGGGAAAGTGATTAACCACACTAGTACTTAATCTATTTGTTTGTTGATTTTATTTTTACACCAATTTATATCCTAAATATTATCCATACCCTATATCATTCTTCATCCAAACCTTTGATTTATTGAGATTAGGGATTTGAGCAATCTTAGGTATCGTAGTCGTGGATTCGGCTATGTATTTATGATTTTGTCGCCCTTTTTGATATAATATTATTGGTGAAGATTACTTGGTCCTATCTTTAGCCTATTCGAGTTAAGGAATTGAGCAATTGCAAGTATCGTGGTCGTGGATTCGATCATGTATTTGTAATTTTGTCGCCTTTTCTGGAATATGAGATCGATAGAGATTAAAAAGGATGATCAACCCATAAGCCTCAAAACCCTTTTTACCGCTTTAGACTTGCTACTCCTTGGCTTTAGTGGGGGAGATGCGTATATTTGCCAAGCTTATGATAGAATATTCGTCACGACTGGACAGTTAAACGATTAGATTTGCTTTTATCGAAATATTTTATTTTATTTCTAATTCGTTAAGTTTTTGGTTGTGCAATTATGATAAAACGAATAAGTGCTTAATTATAAAAAATAACATCCTATTTAGGATACATTTTCATAAGTTTAATCTAAGGTTTACTTGAGGACAAGTAAAGTTCAAGTGGGGGGATATTTGATGACATCAAATAAGTACATTTTATTAGCATCATGTATCCTATGTATATTGCTTGTTTTTGTATTATTTTATATGGGAATTGATACTTAATCGCCTACTTTTGTAATTCTCAGTTATAAACAAGCATTTGGTGAAAGTTAGCTATTATGGACATAAAATGGAGCAAAATGATCAAGATTGGAAAAGTCTGCTGAATTAAAGAGATTAAAGACCATTGCCTGACTTTGAAGCATGCGCCGCATCTGATTTTATCATGCGTCGCATATGAAACTTTGGTCAACGAAGAAGAACCAACTTGTTCTACTCCAGATACGCCGCATTACATTCCATACCTACGACGTATCACTCTCAAGACTTCACCAAAAGATGTTCCAAGATACAAGAGAACATGCGCCGCATAAGAGATTGAAGATACACCAGCATCTTAAGACGGTGTACGAATATTCTGGAATATAATAATCTTGGACCCCACGCGAAGTTACCTTGATACGCCGCATCGGACCAATCCGATGCGCCGTATCGGCCATACACAATCCTTACCAAGAAATCAAGTGGAGATTAGAAGCTTAATGAAGAAGTCAAGATTACAAGTCGACACTTGAAGATGCTTTCGTATTTTGGCCATAAAATCTTCATCCGGACTCCGTTTTAGTTGATTCAAGCGGCCACGGAAAGAGAAAAAGGAGATCTACCTGTATATGAAGGAGATGCGGCGCATCAGGTCTTTAGATGCGCCGTATTGGGAGATGCTCCATATCAGATTTATAAATGCGCCATATCGGGTCAGTTTCAGACTTGGAGGCTACGTTTACTTATAGATGCGGCGCATCTAACTCTCTAGATGTGCCGTATCGACCCAGATTTCAGAATCTATAAATACCGAACTCATTAACGAATTAGGGCATCTTTGGGAACCCTTAGGGCCATTCCCAGACGATCAAAGCCTCTCAAAACAGCAGAAGATCACCCTTGAAGACCCAATTATACTTGAAGAACATCTCTTATCATTGTTATACTATTTAATCATTCGGTTAGCGTATCATATTCTTTATGTTTAATACTCTATTCGTCATGATTATATTTTTGTATTTTGTTACAGAGATTATGGGCTAATACCCTTAGGTGTTAGCCAAGTTTATGATTATTTGATGGTTTAATTAGTTTCTAATTCGATTGGTTGCTTAGTCTTCGTTTTGATTACTTTATTAGTTTATCGTGCCTTATCGACCTTAGGCTCGCACAATTACTTCATTAATATCGTTTGCATGATTAATGTAAGCCCCTTAAGGGTTAAATAATATATAAACATGGTAATCATTAAAGCAGCTTTATGCGGGTTCTGATTAATTGTGACAGGATTAGTCACTCAAAAAGACTTAAAATGGAATCTAGACTCTAAAAGAAATTAGAGTTAGGATAGACCGCGCCTAGTCGTGAGCACCATCACTACATGTCTTAGAAACTTATCAAAACTTAATCGTATATGACTGAACTTGGTTAACACGTTCTTCTTATTTTCGATACCTTCAAGCTTCTATCGTTTGTTTAGTTTAGTTTGATTAGTTTAGTATAAAACCAAACTCGTGCCAGTCTCTCAGGCTGAACCCCCCTTTGCTTTAGTTTAGGATTAATTTAGTAGAGTCGAATACCTTTAGAATTAGTATATTAGAAATCTCACTCTTAGTGATCAACACCCTACTTACCAGCTAGGCTACATTGATCGGGTACACTGCCCGTTAGTGTTGTTATAGGTTAAGTCGGCAAAATATAAATTTAAAACTTGATAAGGAATAATTACCTATACAACGACACATCACCAACACCACGACTTAGGGTTTTTATTGAAAGGGTACCAACACAAGAAAACCACGACTTAGGTTTTTATCAACACAAACAACACCACCACCACATCCAAGTGACCGTGTCTTTTATCACCACCAAAACAGCCGCTTCTTTTAACACCACCGCACAATCGGTTTTCGTTTTTTTTTTTTTTTTTGGTTAAACACGATTTTTTTTAACTCAACTTCAAACGTGGATTTTACAAAATCAAGATGGACTAATGAATGGAATGAAGGTGGACTGATGAGTTTCAAGCTTCAACTTCAAACGTTTTTTCTTTATGATCGAATGGAGGGACTCATGAATGGAGTTTTAAACTCATGAATGGACTCTTGAATGGTCTGTGATTTTTATGCATTCAATTTGCCCGTTTTAACGATAAAAGTGGTCGGATATTTGCATGCATTGGTCTCTTCAACCATAAAAGTTTCGATACATATTTATAGGTTTGCATAGGTTTGTTGGTCATTGCTCCTTCCCAATGCGAATGTGCTCCTTCCCAATGCGAATGTGTTTTGTTTTTAACCAAATCCCGCGTAACCCCTTAATATTTTTGTACGCGAGATCAATATTATAGAATATATCCGTTTTTTTTCATCCCATGTAATCCCCTAGTATTTTTATACGCGAGATTAAGTTTTTTTTTTTTAATCGACCACTAAAATAAAGACACGCAATCACGCGTAGCCCCGGACCATTTCTTACACGAGATCCATGTCTAAAATTGAAATATGATAAAAACTTGGGTACTGCTAGACATATACACTCAATAATTTTCACGAATACAAAAGAATTTAGCCAGATTAGGACAATATAAAATAATAACTTGAACACCTTGGTTGGGCATGCGCAGACTTGGTGGATTTTAGATGTTTTAATAATATAAATCATTGGGGCAATTCTACAAATAGCACAGTCGCTAGAAGTGTTGGGCTTTTGAGGACCTAAAAAAGTCGTTTTCCAAAAATGGCCCTAGCAAAAGTCGCTTAAAATGTGGGAGTGACATGTGGCTGTGTATTTTTCAAGCGACTTTTTTTCAGCGACTTTTTGTCAATTAAGCGACTTTTTTTTTTTTGTGTTTTTCTAGCCAAAAGTCAAACTTCGGAAAAAGTCAAATTTTTTGGACGGAAAAAGACAAAATAAAAAGTCACTTAATTGACAAAAAGTCGCTGAAAAAAAGTCGCTTGAAAAGTACACAGCCACATGTCACTCCCACATTTAAGCGACTTTTGCTTGGGCCATTTTTGAAAAGCGACTTTTTTGAGTCATCAAAAGGCCAACACTTCTAGCGACTGGACCATGTCTATATTTGCCCCTAAATCATTTTCTTTGAAATACTCACTTTCTAATCATGCTTTCAATTCTTGCTAATAATGTGTTTAATAGGCCGGTTCGTTGCTTATTTATAGTCAATTTTGTTTTTTTGTTAAAGTTAGAGCAAGGTGTTTGTTTAAACTTATATGTGGCATATGAGCTTATTTATTTTTCGGCTAAAATTTATATAAGCTTAAATTTTGCAGCTTATTTTGAGACTTGTGAGCTTATATTAATTTATTACTTTCTTCGTATCAAATTATATTTTAATTGTCCCAAAACACTTGCCCATTTTTATATTTTAACCAAACAAAAGAGAATTTAATCAAGCTAGATGATACTTGATTGGTTAATAGCGTAATTAGTAATTTATTAAACATTGTGCAAATTGTAAGTGTACTTATAATTTGAGACGAAAAGAGTATGATTTGATAAATTTATACAAACTCATAAGTATCAAAATAAGTGAGAAAATTAAAGTTTATAAAATATAAGCCGAAATCAAGTAAGGTGATACCCCCGTGTATAAGCTTAAACAAACACCCCTTGTTGAAAGGTAAACTAGTGATGTTTTGCTAACCAAAAGATGAAGCTCAAAAATCAAAAAATGTGTACGTACGTGTGTTCTACATGTATGCATTTAATTGGTATTCGGTGAAAAAAAACGGTAGAGAAATGATGAGGTATACAAAATGATGATTTAATTGACTAAAAAAAGAAAAAGAACAAAAGTTATAATCAAGATGTGTGGGATATATATAAAGTAAGTAAACAAACTAGTTGCATATACGCATGCATAAAAACGGCCCTCGATAGGATAGCCGATATTTTGTTGCGTAAGATTTATGTTTTCCAACATATGTTTTTAATTTTTTATTAAAAACAAAAACTAGAAATGCGTAAATGTTTTCCAATTTCCAAAAGCATAAATATATAAGACTTTTATCAATCCGATAGCATATATTCCCAGATAAAAGTGATAAATTTTAAGTTGTCTCATATGCTTAAATTTGCCCTTAGGCTATGTGTAATGGGGTGTGAATAAGTGGCGGAGCCAGAAAATACAAGTATGGGGGGCGAAAGTAATACGGTGTGTCAAGTAATATGTTGAGATATGTTTTTTTAGCATACCCCATAATGATTCGGGTCGGGTTAAACACATTGAATCACTACAGTGTTTAGAGTTTTTTTTATTCGTTAAGTAACATGTTGAGACATGTCATTTGTTAGCATAAATCGTAACGTGTCGAGCCATGTTAGAGCGCTTAGTGTTTTTTAATTTGTATCATTGACGGTTATGTGAGCATTATATCAAAAACCAACAAAGAAACAAACAAAAAATTAATGTGATAACCTAACTTTAATACTCCGTAGCTTGCAAACTAGAGTATTATAGTGGTGTCAACAAAGTTTAAAGTCCACTGTTAGTAAATAAAAATATGTGTTGTAGAAGTTGTATGTACTATGTAGTAGGTAGTAAAACAATCAAATAATCTATACTATATAATTAAAAATTATAAAAGTGAAGTATTATCCTTAAAATCATGTGGTTGTAAACGGATTTTTTTTACTTCTCACTTAAGTAATAAAATAGTATCATCCTCCTTATATTATTCTCTCCTGTAGCTAAAAAAGAAATAAAAAACTATAAACCCATCGATTCAATTATCATTTTCCTGCCATTTTTATCTACTTGAGCAAATAAATTGTGTTGGGCTTGGAATCCGTTGAGGGCAATTTTGATTTTGGGTTGAGGGCAACATTGAAAAATGACCACTAATAAAAAAAATTTACACTACATATCTATGCTTATTGGGCTCACCATAGAGGGCACTGCCCCCCTATAATTTGTAAATGCCTCCGCCCATGTGTGTAATGGGGTGTGAATGCCCCAAAATTTGCCCATTTAGCGCCCAATTCGCGCCCAATTCCACTACACAGGGGCGCCAAAATCAGAAAAAAAACCCCTAGGCGCCAATTGATTCACGCCCCGCCCCTCTCTTCCTCCAAGAATTCTAGCCGTTGATGTATATATGAAAATAGAAGATCTGTGTGTTTTGTGTGTGTGAGAAGAATTGGGTTTCGTTGAACCAAAATAACTAAATGTTTTTAATGATATTATGATTAAGGATATGAAAAGTAAGAAAGATATACCTATGAAATGTGCAAGAAGAGATGCTATGACAGCGATTCAGTTGAAGAAGAAAGAGTAAAACCCAAATGTGTATATTTGGATTGGTATTAAATGGGCTTTTTGTTTTATGTATGCAGTGAATCGTAATTTTTTTTTTTTTTTTTAATCGTAATTTTTTTTTTTTTTTAATGTTTCGTTTTTTTTTTAGAATCGTAATTTAGAATGTATTATTTGGTTGAATTTAAAAAAAGGAAAAAAAAAAAAAAAAAAAAAAAAGTTGACACGTGTCAAAATTTGTCCCACCCACTATTACACACCTAATCAATTCAAGCCCTTTGCTGACTGCGCTGACACGTGTCAAATTTTGCCCCATGCACACCTTAATACCATTACACATAGCCTTAGGCACATGTTAGAAAATCCCAAACCAAAATATGCATTCATGATTTTGTCACCCACTCTTATGTTGCTTTTAGTATTTTTCTTGTTCCTTTTTATCTATCTCATTTTGCTGCTACCGTATTAGCGGAGTGTCTTTTCTAGTCCGCCGTTCTGACAATATATATACCACTACAAAAATAGAAGTGATTTGGGACTATAATCTCGTCCCAAATATTGAAGGCGTGTCGAGACAAAAGCAGAATGGGACGATATCGTGTCCCATTCTGCTCGTACCTTTTCTTTTGTCCCAAAAAAATTTGGGTCGACATATATAAAGCAAAATGGGACGACATGTTATAAGGGCTCACCACCCAATTAACTCCTGAATTACAAATTGGGTCGACATTTTATTTGCATATTTGGGACGAGATTCTCGTCCCAAATCTTTTTCCCTTTTTTTTACTTTATGTACCGCATTTATTTAAATACGAAAAATGTTTTTAGAAATGCAAAATGGGACGACATTTAGGACAAAATGGGACGAGATTGTAGTACCAAATTGTTTGAATTAATTAAAATCAACCCAGTAGGATTGCTGATGTGGCAGCCAAAGCAAAATGGGACGACTATGTCGTCCCATTCTGTCCTGTATTGAAAAAAAAAAAAAAAAAGCAGAAGAAACCTGCATTTTCAGATTTTTTTCGGAAAAAATCTACCAATACACAACTTGTAAATCAACCAATATCCGCAATACCAATTCGGAAATATAATACAATACCAAATTACTCATCCACGATTGCATTCGACCAATACGATACAAATTAAACTAACAAATACGATACAAATTAAACTAACAAATACGATACAAATTAAACTACTCCTCAAAGTTGCTAACAATTCACAAACTTATATCATTCCTCAAAGTTACTAACAATTCACAAAGTTATAACATTCGACAATATACACCATTCGACAAAGTTACTAACAATTCACAAAGTTAACACATATAATAATATCTTACATCATCCCTACGCGGCTACGCCTACTCCTAGTCCGACTCCTCGTAAGAACCCGCCTCCTCCCCCTCCTCCTCCGCCTCCTCCTCACCACTACTAGCATTATTACTCTCGGGAATGAGGCTCAAATGAGGATTAGTTTGTCTTATGTATTTGTTAAGGTCGGGTGGCGGCATTGCATAATTAGGACTAGAACCCGGGCATGTAGTAGAGTCGGGAAAGGTGGGACGATAACAATTGTCAAAGGAAGAATTATTAGGGTTGGGAAAGGGAATAGGGCCGGGATAAGGGGCGGGAAATAAAGGAGGTTGGGGAAATGAGGGAAATGAGGGAAACGTGGGGAAATTAACGAGAAACGGATTACCTTGGCTGTTGTTGTAGTGGCTGACAAACTGCCCCAAGAAAGATTCGTAGGCGGTTTGTCGAGCAAAAAGCTATTCATTATGTAGTTGGGCCACTCGAGCCCGTTGTTGCGCCTCCTGCGTTTCCCTCCTCAACAACTCATTCTCTTCCACCTCTCGCCTCAACACATCCGACATATGCTGCCGAGTAACATATTCTTGTGCAACCGGCCGATGTGCGGACCTGGATGAAGCTTTGCCGATGCCTGGCATCAGCCTGCCCCTGCCCGACATATTTTGCCGGTTCTCACTATGAACTATTTCGTCCAGTACTTCCTGCTCGGTCATCAACGGGGCCGTACCGGCTTTAACTTGATCCCATAGTGATTTCATCGCCAACTGTGTAAGTAAAAAAAAAAAGTATGTTAAAAACAGGTAAGTTAAAAAAAAAAACAAGTAACTTGATCTTAATGACGCATGTTAAGAGATAAATTACTTACATAAGCCGTCTCATTTACTTTAGTTTTAAACACGCCCCCTTTTGTTGAATGGCTCCTCCTCCACGTTTCGATGAGTTCTTCATTCTTCCCCGCATTCCTAACCCCCTGTACATACAACATAAAATAAATTAATAACGAGCTATATATAAACATTATATAGACCTTTAAAAATCAAAAAATTATAATGAGTCTTATGTAATCATTTCGTCCTTGTACGAACAACTGTCTCCCTTGGTGGGTTAATATCTTGTTTTGTGCCCGGTTTTCTGCATTTTTTGCAGATCTCTCCATCCGTTCCGGTCTCGACCAACGACTCCCACTCCTCTCGGCTTCTGTTATGCCACACTCTCGGCGGCGGTGGATGTTCCTTTGCCGTCTCGGGGTCCCGATGTATGTCAAAGTACTTACACTTGATCCTGTATTTATTTTTGCGGTATAGTAACCGCAGCTGAAGTCTAAGCCCAAGAGTTACCCTTTCCCCCACCGTATACACACACTCCCCAAGCGTCATTGGGCGCTGGTCGTTAAACCAAGGCGCGAGGAGGAAATAGCTCTGCAAATAAATATACGCATTTAAATAAACAAACAATTTAAATATAACACGCATATCTAAACGGTCGATAACAATAAAAATACAAATAAAATAAACAATTAATACCTCGAGTGCGGGAAATATATGAGCCTTAAAAGGCTCTGGAATCTGCTCCCAATCACAGTCAAGGGGAAGTGACCTAACTTGTTCCCCCATAAGACTACTGAACTGCGGTGCATACGTGCCTACAGGTGAAAAGGTGCCTTGATCATCGGTGTCAAAGCTGATCGGCAAAGGCTGATTACCATTCTATTTAAACGCCCTCCTTAAGGCCCGATTTGAGGTCTCACCCGCAATCATCGAACCTACAAATATAAGTTATTGAGTCGTGAAAATACAAGTAAAAATTTTTAGTTTTATCAATAAAAAACTTAAAATAAAAATCACAATTTCTTACCTGAGCAGTAGCCTGACGTAGTAAAATAGGGTTGGTGTGGTGGATCACCCCCAGCATCCCCGCCGTGTGATCTGGGAGCTACACACGCCATCTGTAAAATTACAAGTACAAGAACACACAATTTCGTGGACCAATTAATACTAATACACACATTCATATAAATATACACATTTAAGCATAACATAACAATTTCATTCAAATAAAAGTTACACGTTTAAACATATAGCAACAATTTCATTCAAATTACAAATTAAGAACAATTGTCATCATCTGAATCATCGCTTGATAAAACTTCTTCAACAACAGTCGTGGGGTTCACTTCATCATCATCAGACACGTCAACATCATCATCATCAAGTGGTATAACTTTTGTCAAACCCGTATTGTGATATGTGTGACTCAAGAGTTTTGAGAGTAACCAATTTATTCCAAGCTTTACCACAACGAACACATGGGCAAAGAATCTTTTTTGTGATGGGGTGTAACAATGGCTCACAACGCGCGACGAATGCAAAAAGACCATCTAAAAACTCAAGGGAATTACGGTTGGATATAGTGGTTCAACTCTTATCAATTGTCATGACTGCGTTGCAAAAAAACACTTTCAAATAAATGAACATATATATACACATATGCAAATAAACACATTCAAACATGAAAAGGCGTAATTATGAACTGTTTTGATTACCTAGTGCAACTATGGCAGGCAATCCTAACCCACTCTTTGAATGTCTCGTCTCATATATGAATGCGTATAACCGATTTACTATTTGAAAAAAATTCGGCAGCATTTCCCCTCAACTCCCCAAATATGTGCATTAAAGACATATTCGTAGGAGTGAAAGGGAAATACTGTCGAATTTCTCTCAAATAGTAAAACAGTTATACGCATCCATATCCTAAATGAGACAAAATATTCAAAAAGCAGTCCCAAACAGGGGACTTTCAGAAATTAATTTCTAATAAATTAATTTCGGACGGGTTTTCTATAGGATGATTAATTCCAGATGGGGGTTGTCCGAATAATAATTTTAAATCACTATAGTATAACAAATTTACAATATCATACTAACCAAACGCATATTACAAACCAAACGGCATATTCACAATATCATGCTAACCAAACGCATATTACTAACCAAAAATATATTCACAATATCATACTAAACAAAGCATATTACTAACTAAACGACATATTCACAATATCATACTAACCAAACGCATATTACTAAAAAAACGCAACCATCAAAGTAATTAAATTATATACCTAGTTCACGGCTGAAATAAAGGAAGAGAAGAAAAGAGAAAAAGAGGAAAAGAGGTGGAGCTGCTGTCCCGTCTCATGTACAACCATATCATCTCGGCTCATTCGTTTAACATCTCGTGTACAACCATATCAACTCGGCTCATTCGTTTAACATCTCATGTACAACCATATCGTCTCGTAGCGGTAAAAGGTCCTCCTGGTCTAGGACCATCATTTGTTCCTCCTTCCTGTTCCATCCCCAATTACTCCCTTTATCAATAGTCTGTTCATTTGACCCTTCAGTCCGATCAACATCCATTTCATCAATATTCAGATCTAGTTCATAATAGTCGAAATCACCACATTTACATAATTCTCAACACATTTAATGTATGAGAAGTCTTCTTCACGGCCATCGGTTGATACAACAAAAAAGCAACGACTTTCTTGGAACTTTGTTTTCTGAACTTTATATGGATGGTGATTGAAGACGTTATCAATAATATAAGTTTTATTATCACTGAAAATTATTTAACAATTGATACGGCTAATATGTTCTCCGATGTACCAAAATATTTTTATCTCAAGGAGGACTAAGCTTTAATATTTTCTATGAACATTATTTAGTATACATCCAAGCCACCTTTGTCGTATTATTTTTTCTATATCGAGGCTGTGAATACGTATCATATTGATTACGTTTTAACATCAAAAATATTTTTGATAAATAGTAAAGTATTGATTTTGTAAATTTTTTAATTTATGTAATTTTTAAAATTAATTTTTACACTAACATATAATTTTAAAGCAAATAATTTTCTAAAATTAATTTATTTACAAGTACTTTTAAATAGATTATTGGATAAAAAATGTTTAGTAAAAATGGGAAGACATTGTCGTCCCATTCTGTTTTTAAAAAAGTTTTTATATTGATTTAAAAATAAAAAATGATTTAAAAAGTTTTTAAAAAAAAAAAAAAAACAAATACTCGCAGAATGGGACGACATTGTCGTCCCATTTTGCTTGGTGGGACTAAATTTGTTGGCGGGACGTTTTATTTTTTTGGAAATTCCATTTAGAAACAACTGAAATGTCGAAAAACATATATATAAATATTTGGGACGACATTGTCGTCCCATTTTTTCTAAATCGAAAAACTCATTTGACTGCCTTTTTGGTTGAAAAAACTGTGGGCCATGGCCAAAATTTGGGACGAGAATGTCGACCCAAATTTTTGGCTGGTCCCAAATAGAAGGTTTTGGTGTAGTGTACAAGAAGTACATTCAACATATTGGTTGTAGGGTTATGTATGATATTGCGTCCGGGGATCTACAATACACCCCAAGTGAAATTGTCTGAAACGAGAATGACTAAAACGAATAATATCCAAGGTTTATGTAACCTCAAACCTCAATGGTCCCTCGTGCATGACTTGATAGAGGAACAAAACAGGCCGGCCACAATGTGGTCTGCCCTTTGAATCCGAACAAAATAACATAATATATATGATCAGGTTGTAATGTTACATCAACTAATAAAAAATATTCCATCAAAGAATGCTAACTTGCAGTTCCTGAAGGGCCAACATGTTTAGACTTTAACAAAAAAACAAAGATTCGATACAACTATTTTAGTTGCCATAAGAAAAAGGGAATCAACTATTTATTGGGACACACTAATTTAGGCATCAAATATTTGTACATTATTGAAATCCGGTTTAATTAGTTGCATATTTGAGTTTGCAAATAAAAAGATATAGTGCGCAAATCATCTCTTTAAAAAAAATAGTACTACCACAAATTAGGGGTGTTCACGGGGCGGTTCGGCTCGGTTCGGTTAGAGATTTTAACTATCCATCGCGGGGCGGAGAGTTCATTTTATTATCTAAAATCGAACCGTACTATGCGGGTAACCGGACATGCGGGTACCCGAAATGAGCGGTTACCCGCGGTTCTGGTCACAGTTAACCATTAAAAAAAATTAATCGAATCAACTCGGACGAACAATAACATAAATTGGAACGTAATATGTAATTGTAGTAAAAAATAAATAACATTGAAGAGATTAGAGTCAGAGTAATGTTGTCCCGTCGCAATAAAAACATTCAAATTATCATATGTAACAAAATAACTAATAGTATTTATTTGACGTTTATATGTTACGATCACTTTAATCATTTGTAATCCATGGACGTTAGTAAATGATCACATTAGGTAAGTAAAAATGCGTTATACGATAAAAGTAATGCAATAATATAGTTAATACTTGTACATTTATTTGACGTTTATATATTATACACGGTTCGGTTCGGGTAACCGCGGATAACTAAAAGTAAAAACCGAAACAGAATCGTGATAAGCGGGTTTTTCCGGTTTCGGGTTTTCTCGGTTTCGGTTTCTTCGGTTATCAGTTTTTTGCGGTTTCGGATTGGGCGGATCGGCTCGGTTCGTCAGTTTCTCGGATTTTTTGAACACCCCTTACCACAAATAATCAAATTTAACACATTTTTAAGCTAAAAAATTACTATTTTAAATGTTAAAATATCTAAGTCCACACTTCCCTAATGTGTGAACAAATTTTGCATGAATAATATCTCAATATTTGCAAACGTGGACAAAATATTTAAATATTCACATGAAAAAGCGTGAAAAAAAATAATCTAAAATGCACATGTTAAACTGAAAAAATATACTCCCTCCGTTCAATTTAATTGTCCATATCCTTTATGGATGTCTCAAATTAATTGTCCACTTCTTATTTAGTAAATAGAGAATCAGTGGAGGAAATTCCATTTAGTGTTGAAAATTAAAGTGGCCCCACTTTTATTAAACTTTGTTTTCTCTCTCCTGACAAATAAATTGAGAGGAGGAGTATAATATATCCACACAAAAATGGTGTAAAAAATTGCCAAATGTTCATGTTGACAAATTATTTACTGTAAAATACTTTTCACACCTAAAAGCGTGTACAAACTCCTTACTAATATAACACAAGCGTTAATCACTTCCATATTTTTACATGATTATAACTGTGGATAAAATCATGTTTTTACACATTTGTAATTATGTTCGTTTTAACACGTCATATAGTGTGTATATGTATAAATAAAGTACCCGTCTCTATAAGACGTATACAACTAAACGTGCAGAATTTGACTTTTCCTTGAAGTGTAAATACGAGTATATATGCCAGTTTGATTATAGCAAATCGATCTTCATTTTTTCAAACAAATCTTTATAAGTTGAGCTAATTCATGCATATCGTAAAACGCTAATGCTATAAAATGTGACAGTCGTTTAAATATTAAAACATTTACACTTGATGAAAATTAATTCCGTGTTAGAAGGTAATGAAAGCTGACCTATAACTTGATGCAATTTTTGGCTAGCCACTTGTTCGTAAAAATCCAGTAATTTCTTATAAAAACATTGATAAACGGCAAAACTGACCAACCCGCATTCCCATAGGTCCCTCAATGGCCAAGTGTGAAGTTTTTATTACTTAAAAGTTGTTACGAGAAACAATCGCAACATAGAGATATATATTAACTTGTTTGTCAATATATAGCTTTGAATATAAGTATTAGGGTTGTGACTAATGATATACTAGTATATCACATAAATTCCATCATGTACCGTTTAATTATTTTTTGCAATCCAACATTGTGGGAGTGCAGAACCTAATTATATCCACCCTATCAGTATCAAATTCGTTCTTTGAAGGACAAGTCATTTTCATTCCTTCAACCAGGCTCACTCTCTCTTGTAGCTTTCAGCAAAATATATATTCTTGAAAAAGAGAAGGAAAAAAGCAGTACTTTATATACATATTTATATATATTTTTATTATTATTATTATTTTTAGAATCTCAATTTTAACTATCTCACAACATTTACACTACAAATTTATCTCACAAGTCTTAAGCAAGACTGGAACCCACAACCATCTGGTTGATGAGGTCCTCGCGCAACATGAGTTACCACTGGGATGACACAAGCCCTTTGGTTTTATATGATCTATTTGTGATGTGTGGGTACGTTCAAAAGTTTATCTCGATTAGTTCATAATTAGTGAAAATTTGATTTAATATGTTTCTCAAATCAACCATGAAATTAATATTTTCCGAACGAAATAGATATACAATTAATTAATCTATATCTTCATGCAGACCTTCTTAACGATAGCTTAGTTGCAATGATACTATATGCAAATTAAAGTGGTAAAGTAAAAAGGTACATGAAACGGATTAGGTACAATACTCTTGCCCTTTTGTCAAATGTAAATGAGTTGCAAATCTCCAACTGTAAATGTAACAATATATATGGACATGAGTAACAATTCAATATGTTAGACGATTTTTAGTATTAACAGATGACATAGTTTATGGGTAGTAATTAGTACTGAGCCTGCTACTCAAAACGGTTAGTTTAAGTTCGATTTAGTCTTATAAGGAAAGGTTAGTTGATTTTGCCTTGCAAGGCAAGGAAATCTCCATCTCAATACTTCCATAAACCACAGGTGTTATAATTTTGTTACAATTAAGTAGGCTTATTCACCCCTCATCTCTATAAAAGGAAGTGAGGAGTAAGACACTAATTGTACCTTTCTTTTATTCCTCACGTTTAGTAAAAGTTTAAGTGTAACATATCCCGTGTGTGCGTAAGTGTGTTGCAGCTAATAGAGATTAAGGGATCATAACCCTGTGTCGAGTTCTTGTTGGAGTATCCTTGTTCATGGTTCCACTTCTAGATGACTGCTTTGTTGGATTTGTTCCAAAAATCATATTAGTGCTTATTCAAGAAGAAGAAATCACACAATGCGACAAGAGCCAAAACAAAAGAAACGATTAAAAAGTGTTTGGTTCGTCAATATTTGCGCGGTTGAAAAATAATGGAGGTTGCAGACACTACTACAAAAATTGGCATAGAGCCCGGTTAAAAATGCTAATAGAGCCCTGTTTTTCATGAGGGCACAAAGGGGGGGGGGGGGGGACTCTATTAGGAAGTGCCATAGAGCCGGTTTCAAAAACGGGCTTTATGTTGTTTGATAGAGCCCGGTTTTTTCATTGAGAACATTGCTCTATCTGACTTAAAAAATTCATTTTTAATAAGCATAGAGCCCTGTTTTTTCCTTACAAAACATGGCTCTATGAAAAAAAAAATTGCTTTTTTTTAATTTTGTTAAATTCCACCTGTTTACATATGTATTTCCACAGCAGAAACAACAAAACAGAACTGTAACAAAATAAAACTGTAACAAAACCATAACCTTGAAGGTCTATACCAAAACCAATGGATTTAAGATCCAAGATCAGTTTACAACAATGTAATACGGGTCCTATGGACTACCGAACATACTTAATACCACTAATTAAACATCACAACAGTTTCACAATAAGTGTTTCGTTGGGCTAAGGGAAAGGAGATATACAAAAAGACATGAGTACATGCCAACCTTTCCTAAAAACTACCATGACTGATGATCAAATGCCACACACTGAAATGCATGAGCTCATGATGTCGTCCAGCTCCTTGGCAGTAAGTGGCTTCTTGTCATTCCAAGGCACCTGTGTAAAAAACATCCATAAGATTTATGCACATCATGTGTCCGATAACTTGTTCACTCTAAGATCTGGTTTGGAATTAGAAGGTGTTTGGAATTGCTTATTTAAGTGGTTGTCTGCTTATTACTAAAGCAGACTAGAGCAATGCCAAACACCCCTTAGTAATTTTAGAAGAAATTGAAACCGCTTATTTGCTTATTTAAAGCGAAAAAGTTCATTTGTATTACACCGGAGCATAATTATTCATCTAGCAACTTGAGTTCCTAAATAACGCAATACTAACAAACAATTTAACGTACATTCGGGCAATAGTAAATTTCATTACAATACTCAGATATAAAACTAGAAAATTTTGGTTCTTAGAAAATTAAGTAACATCAGCAACTAGTACATGAAAAAAACATACAAACACTTTTAAACTTAGTTGGTACTAATAGTGCAAGAACAACTAGACTAGTTTTGCATCAGAAAGTGCATGTATAGTACCTGTAAGAAAACATCATCAAGCTCACGAAAGCTAGATGAATCATTTACACTCATGGCTCATAAATCCATTAAATATATTCACAATATATAAACCACCCAAGTGAGCTATTTGGCAGATGATTTGTATGATGCAAGCTAGATGGAGCATTAAAGTTCAAGAGATAACCACGTCATAAAGACCATAACCAGCCCTATGATACATTAGACTAGTGTTTGCCCTAATGTTGTACATATTGCAGCAAGGATAACATGTTGGATGCGACAACTAAAAACTAACAAAACACATGAAAACCAAATCCTATCACATTTGCAAACAAAACTATATGGCAACTTTTCAAACAGACTTAATTTCCAACATTTCGAACCAAACTATATGGCAAACAAGATAGTCACAGAATATATTCAACAATAAGAATGGCTTTTAAAAGTTACTTACTGTTTTGGGGAATGAGTGTTGTTGATGGGTTACAAACTGATGCATCCACTTCATCACAAAGTACCCGCATTCCAATAGTGACGTTGTTGGTTGCACTAAAAATAGAAGCCATTTTATAAGCATTAAACAAAAGAAATAAAAAAATAATAATATACATTTATAGAATGAGATTATTTACCTCAACAAGATTCCATTTCATACTACCAAACGCCCTACAAGAAATTAAAGAATGGTAGAGTTATGTTAACCTTTATAGATATAAATGTGAATAATACGTTAATGCAAAAAATTCTTACTTCTGCACTACATTGGTAAATTTGTAGCTCTCCTCGTTCTTTCCTTCCATATCAGAATCCAAAATGAACCCGACGTTTTGTTGAGGTACAATTATGAACAGATTCCAGTGTTTACTAAAAACACATTGATATGTGATCTTTCAGTATAAACAATTTACATAAGTCATGAAGCAATGAAGGATAGTGTTGCATATAGTACCTTTCAACGTATGGAGCAAGAAAAAACGATTTATGTTGGCTTGAGTCCATCGCTTGCAACAAGTAGTTTTCGACAAGTAAACTGTCAAACATGCATACAGAATCTTGAATCGTATACGGGTTCAGGAAACCGCATTTGTTCGATTGCGATTTCACCTTTTGCAAAATCTTATGTATGGACCTGGAAACATGACAATATATAAAATGAAAATAACAAAATATCCCAACTATGTTTAAATAAGATATGTTAAGCCCCTGTGTACTGACGTTGCAAACAAAGTTATAATGGAAGAGTTAAGCCATCCATTCGTAAAAAGCATCATAAGATCCTGGGGAGGAACCGAAATTTGAAAGGACTCTGATTGTCCAAAAACACGAGGCTCAACATTAACAAGTATAGAACGAGTAGGATTTGGGCTACGCATCAAACGTTCATAAGCACTTCGAACACACGCTCTTTTATGTATCTGACCACGATAGCTGTTCATTTTCTTGATTAGATCTTCTTTTTCCTTGCTAGCCTGCACAACAAGTACACTAGTAATGGTGATTTTCTAACACTAACAAAACATGTGAAGTATTAATTAAAGGCTAAAAGTTATGTTGAACCCATAAATACAAAGACCATTTAGACTCGAACCAGAACATGAACATGTGAAGCATACACACACATGAATGTACGTACCGAATTGAGGGGACGTGCACTCTTGGTTGCACTCTTGGTCAGCGCAGCTGCTGCTATATGGTTGGATGGTCCTTGTCTATACAAAGTTGACGATGTTTGTTTTTAGATGGAAGGTTCTTTGTTTGTTTCCAAAATTTGCTTGGTTGCAATTTGGGTGGATGTAGTTGCTGCCATAATTTGCTTGGTTGCAGTTTGGGTGGAGGTATTTGCTGCCACACTTTTCTCGTTTCCTATTTGGTTGGAGGCCTGATAACAAAGTACAGTTATTATAGTGACAACATGTAACTACAATATTATAAGTGAATCTTGTGTAGATCAATTTACCTTTGTGAGTTCAATATACTTCTTGGGCCATTGAATAAAACTAAGCACGGTTTGTCCTAATGTACTAAACTCTTCGGTTTCGACTGGAAGAATGTAGTCCTTGTACTTAGCTTCAACATTGTCTACATGCACCTTCGCATGCCCCTATAGCACTGACTTTCCATGTACTTGCTTAGCCGGATACACCATCCCTATAGCAACAAGAACCTTCTTGGTCCCGTAGGGGAGAAACAACTGGCATTTGCTAGCCTCCTATAAAACATATATTATCAGAAAATATATAATACACTTATAATGCAAAAAAATTAACAAGCAATTGAGTACATGCTTTATTATAGCTCTAAATCTAAATAAAAACATGAATATCATTCAAAATGTCAGTTGTACTAACTAACTTAAATTTTAACCAAAAAAATTAACAAACAATTTGAAGTGTGGTTGCTTATATTTATTATCAGGGCATAGCAGATTACATGGAGAAGATCAGGATCGTTGAGATGTGGTGAAAGTTACGAATGTGTGTGTTAGCCATTCTACATTTCTACCTTTTAGACCTTTGTATGAGAACCATATGTAAGTTGATTTTATTTTTCGTAATATTTTTTAAATTGGTTTGTTCTGTGAAAGTAGAGACACTATATATGATCACTTTAAACTTCCTGTTTTTTGGTTGTTGCGGAACCACGTAACTTGCTGACTTCTTAGAGTTTACGCGCATCCATTCAAGAATATTCAGTTGTTGCGGAACCACGTAACTCTAAGTTGTAGGCTTTCTGAATCATCAGGTTATTATCGACAGTGTGTCATTCCGTGACAGTAATGTTTGCGGGCTATTTCCGATAAAAAATATACTCAGTTCTATGTTATCACTGACAATGTGACGTTCATCAGTGACAATCTAAATTGTAAGTTTTATTTATGTCTGCAAACATATGTGGCAAATGTATTGAAGAACTATTTAATTCATGATTGTAAAATGTGATGAAGTTGCTGGTGTACGTATTCTTTATAGTGATGTCAAATATTTGTTTTCAATTGTTGATGCAGAAATAAACCATCTTTGCATATAAGGAAAATTGGCATATGTGTCTTTGATTTTACATGGCAAGATGCTAAGGTGTTGGGCAGATTTTGTGGCAACTATTTTTGGAACATTTTTACTACATATTTTCTTTGAAAGGCAGAACATTTTTACTACATGTGAAGGAGTCTTTTAGTTGAAGTCACAGATTTACTCGAAGATGAACTATGCGGTCATTGTGTAGCAATTCATATATACGTCAATTGGTGATTAATTTTTTAGGAAATAATGTTAAGATCAATGTTGGAGTCTTTCAAGTTATATGTTGTATGTTAGAAGGAATAAAGGATCTAATTTGGAGTCTTGCAAGTTTTAACATAAACGGAACTTGAAAACCATATTTGTTTGGTTGAGTTATTTTGTAAAACAGTGAGTATTATTTAATTTTATTACTGTACCTTTTACTGGTTTAGTTATGTTTGGTTGAGTTATGATTGCTCGTATATTGATCAAGTTGTGCTTAGATATTGTATCAAGTTAGTTTCTTTAGTTTTTTTTTTTAATGTCGAGAAGTTATTTGAAAGTTAATACTACCACTTCATCGTTTAAGATGATGTCTTAAACGCCGCTAAAGATGCTTCTTACTAACATTTGGTGTAGGTTTTAGTAATATACCCCAATATGAATGAACTTGGTGTATACAATCAATCAAATTATAAACTGAAGGTAACAAAATGTCTTTTGGTTTGAAGAGAAGAGTGCGTATCATGAGCTACTACTTACTGGTAATTTTTGTTTTGACTTTTATGTTCTGCATGTAAGGTAGTCATTGGTTACAAATTTGATTAAATAATTAAGTTTTATACTCTTTTACTTGGGGTTGGTAACTGCAAACAAGAGTCATAATTCGACAATTGTATTCTCAATAAAGAAATTTAAAGTTCACTTTACTTACTTATTGGCCAATTGCCACACAAGTTCGCAACAGTGAAGTAATATTTATCTTAAACATACAATATTACAATCAGTTCCAGTCTTCCAAAATTTGAATAAAGTTGATCATTGACTTTATGTGTTAAAACTTGATAAAGTTTTAATGTTTAAATCTGTTTTAACATCTATAGACTTCTATGTGCAAATTACTTGCTAACAAGTTTATCAAATACGGAATCTATGTTCAGGGGTGTTTGGGATTGCATATTAAAACTGTTTAGAGTAGTGAAAAGGGTAAACGCCATAGAATAACAACTTACTTTCTCTAATTTGCCGAGTTGAAACACATACTTTTTTTATTACCATACTTACCAACGTACTTTTAAATTTTGTTCCGACTTCACCAATATAACCATTTTATATTAAAGTAATCACTGAAATGACTATAATACCCCTGTCTTCTTCAACAAGCATATTGGTGAGGTCGGAACAAAATTTAAAAGTACGTTGGTAAGTAAAGTAATAAAAAAAGTATGTGGGTGAAGTCGGAACAAAATTTAAAAGTACATTGGTAAGTATGGTAATAAAAAAAATATGTGTTTCAACTCGGCAAATTAGAGAAAGTAAGTTGTTATTCTATGGCGTTTACCCTAGTGAAAAAAGTAAGTACATGTACCTGTATATTGTCCAATACATCAAAGTTTGACGCCGAGTCACAACTACTTTTCCTCATTGGCGGGCTCTCGGGGTTTTCATTCTCTTGCCTAGAATTCATCTCCTTTATTGCTCTTGCAAGATCCTTATCATACTCGGCCTTCAATTCTACACGTGCTTCTGCTATTTTTTCCTTTACAATCGCCATTATTTCTTGTCCTTCGCGATACTTTCTCTTCTTTGAAACATATCCCTCTATCCCCCGTTTAAAGCCCACAAGGTGTCCTACCCCCTAGTACGACCACCGTGCTCCGGTCCTACCACCATAATTAATGGATCTACACCATCTTCAACTTCTGAACTGTTAGATAATTGTGTGTGTGCCTCAATCTATAATTTATGCAAGTAATACAATAATCAGAAACTATTAATATGCGTGATGTGTTGATCCAATACTGATTATGTAAGTAATAAGTTATTATTTCAGGTCTGAATAATCACTTTCAAAAAGTACATTCAAATACTTGTTTCTTCAGCCAATTACAATTACAACCTGGATGGCAATTACTACATTTTATATTCCAGCATCCATTATACAAAACCTATATCCTTACAAGGTACAATACATTCACGAGAAAGTGATGTGTTGATCAATTATATGCTTGCATTTCTATTTTTATTTCTCACTGTTATCAAACTTATTTGTCTGCATATTGCACTATTATGGTAAAAATAACTTTGCATTTAAAAGTATAATCTTTTTATATTAGCACCTAAGGAAATGGGATATGGGTAGCTAGCAATGCCTTACCAATTGGTCCACAATAACTTGCATTTCAGGCGATAACATCAATCCTTTTACTTTATCGTGTACTCTCCTTGCCAAACAATAATGTCTCCCACGACAATCAGGTATCTTATGGACATCTGTGCAAAGCTCTTCAGAAGCTCTCTCTTTTTCCCATCAATCTACATTTCCACGATATCCTTTTGGGCCCACCCGTGGAGGATTTTTCTTGAGTTTAGCCCATTTCCTCCCTTTTTCATGTTTCGCCTTGACATAGGAATAATAGAGAATTAGAAACATTGCAGCATTATATAATATATAAAAATACATTTTAAAGTAAGTCATACCATTTTATCAGGGGTACTTTCCATCTTCACAAACTCTTCCCATGTACCGGGTTCAATAAACGTCCACTTATCACAAGGACTTCTTTCCTTATACATGTAATTTGTACGAAGATGCTTCTTGAAACTTTTCCAACAATGGTTGCACTGTTTGAGCACTTGTTTTTTGCAGCCATCATCCTTAAGCCTACAATGCTCCTGCAATGTAAAAATGAAGCTCATAAGACGTTAATAAACATAGTAATTAAGTGACATCCTAACTAATGGGGTTAAGATAATATACCTTGATTTCCAACCATAACTGATCTTTATCAATTTTTTTCACTTTCCTCCAATCATCTTTGAGGATAGAGATCTTTGCCCTAGTTACAGCTCCTAAGTAAAGCCCAAAAGGAGACTGGTCATCTCCAATAGCAAGGCCATACTCATCGAAAGTAACACCATTTAATTGTTTCCTATTCTTCTTATTTATGGTGTAGATTCCTCTCTTTTTCCTTGGGGGTTGTGGTTCGGGTTGCTCATTCATATCTTGCTCATTCATATCATGCTCAACCATATGCTGCTCATCCATATGCTCTTCCATATCAGCCTAACATTAAGACATAAGCAATTCCAGAATCAAATTTAACAACATTAATGAGATATTATAAAGATTAATTGAAGAACAATATCAACTTTAGCAAATTGGTACCTCCTAATTCGAATAAGTCTGTTAATGGATATTAATATATACTTCACAGTTTTCACCCAAAAAAAAAAAAAAAACTGAAGTTTATTGGCTATTCAATTGTAAAATTGTGGCTCTATGTCACAAAAGTGGTGTCACGTGAAACTTAAATACCCCTGATATACCTCCATCAAAGGGAAGACAGTCACGATATACCCAAATCATAGACCACTAATTTGTGGGGAGCCGACATTACAAGTTCAATTTATGTGAAAATTGTATAGTGGCATAGACAGAACAAATAAATGATGCTTATTGAATTCCAAATTACCTAATAAGTTTGACTAGTGTATAAAAAGAGTCGGCTATGCATTGCTAACTAGAAAATACTTATTGCGGTATTATAGCAAAACTTGACTAAGCAAGGTGTACCTGAATAGCCTTGAACTGATGAGCGAAAAGGGTGCTCTCCTTATGGAGCAAACAACATCCTTCCAAGACTCGTAACGCAAGTGAAACCTCCTTATGGATCTGTGATGAAGGTGGCCTGTGACGCCAATGGTGTGCGAAAGTGGTTAAGTGGTGTGTGCTGAAGGTTGTGAAAGTGAAGGGGGAAAAGAGATTAGGGTTTGGTGTGTAATGAAATTTGGGGGAGGGAAATGAGGCGCCCTTTTGGATTTTAGATTTTAGGCTAAAATTTTGAGAACCGCCTAACTAAATTTTATAAACCAATATATGATTAAAAGAAAAAAAGAAAAGAAAATGGAAGTATTTTTTTTTTAAGATAATAAAATTGTTCAAAGGTTTTTTTTTTTTTTTTTTTTTTTTTTTTTTTTTCCAATAGTCTTACAATCTAAAATTAAAATTTATTGAAACTTTATACAAAAACATGTCTAAATAAACTAGATAAGCTACGTGCCTGCAAAACAAAATAAATTTATTAGTATGTAAATTATAATGAAATATAAAAATTACGTTTTATTTCATATTAAAAAGATATTTTATTTACCTTAATCAAGTGCAGGTCTTCAACAAAGAATACCTTCATCGTGGTCGGATCTTAAGTAAGTGGTATCATCAATAACGTCATTTGAAGATGAAGCACTGATAGAAAACGGAGGTAGCTCATCAAACTGGTCATATTCATCCTCGTCGACAACATTCTCAACACCAACTATACGTCGTTTACCGTGTAGAACGATGTGCCATCTAGAATCATTCGGGTCCTCAACAAAGAATATTTGATTTGCTTGTTTTGCTAGGATAAACGGTTTGGATACATAGCCATTTGTGGAAAGATTGACACTTGTAAAACCGTAATCGTCAACTCTAACACCTCCTACGTTATTGACCCACTTACACTTTAACATAGGTATAGTGAACGAAAGATAATCCAATTCCCAGATTTCTTGAATGACACCATAATATGATTTTTTGGCAATCGCCGACCTTGCTTCATGATCATCCATTGAGAAATCAGGTGTAGCGGCTATTACCATCACTCCGCTGTTCTGCAATGTACTCTTTTCATTTTGTTGCTTAGTGTAAAATGTATACCCATTGATGTCATAGCCTTGGTATCTTGTCACAAATTGCGGACCGAACCCCAACCGTTCCACCGTCCTATCTACATTTTGTAGCATGTTACTTCTCACCTTGTTTTTCAACCAATCCGGAAATGTTCTATAATGCTCGGTAGCCAACCATGCTTGTGTCTTATTACGATATTTTGCTATTAACATTCTTTTGTGTTCATGGATGTGCGGAGCAACACAAGTCATGTGTTCTAAAACGGTAAAATGTGCCCGATATAAATCATCTTGATTTGGCACTTCCAAATTCCTCCCAATAGTCCCAACCCCTTGAAGTCTGCCCTCATGGCGAGATTGTGGGATGCCAATATTGGGGACATCTTTCATATAGTCTGTACAAAACTCAATTACCTCCTCGGTAGCATATCCCTGAATAATACTCGCCTCTGGTCGATATCGGTTCCTAACATATCCTTTTAAGAAACCCATGTATCTCTCGAATGGATACATGTACCGTAGAAACACAGGACCACAAGCCTTTATTTCTCCTACAATATGAGATACCAAATGAACCATGACATCGAAAAGGAAGGAGGAAAATACATCTCGAGTTGGCAAAGGGTGAGGATAATATCACTCTGCCATTCATCTAACACTTCTGGATCGATCACTTTTGAATGAATCAGGTTGAAAAATAGGCAAAGCTTTGTGATCGTGTGTCGAATGCGGTTTGGCAATATTCCACGAATTGCAATTGGGATAAGTTGTGTAATTAAAATATGACAATCGTGCGACTTCATACCAAGCAATTTCAAGTCATTCATCGACACCAACTTCTTAACATTTGAAGAATATCCGGATGGAACCTTAACACCATGTAAGCATTGACAAAATTTGGTTTTCTCGGCCTTTGACATGGTATAACAAGCTGCCGGGAGATATATACGACTTCCTTCTTTTTCAACTGGAGCAAGCTCTTGTCTTATTCCCATTTCAACCATATCCTTTCGAACATTAACTCCGTCTTTTGTTTTTCCCGGAATATTTAACAATAATCCTATTAAACTGTCACACACATTTTTCTCGATGTGCATAACATCAAGACAATGTCGGACTTGCAAATGCTTCCAGTATGGCAAATCAAAAAAGATAGACTTTTTTTTTCCATATGTTGGTTGGAGGGGTTCTCTTTCGTTTTCCAAACACATTGTTTACTTCTTGAACTCGGGATAATACAGCTTCTCCATCCAATGGTTGTCGTAAGACTCCTGGCTCAGGGTTGCCGTCAAACAACTTTTTTCGTCTACGGAATGGGTGATCCTTTCGAAGCGATCTTCGATGTCCCATATATACCATCTTCTTACAATTTGGCAACCACTTTGAGTGGGTATCATCTTCACAAACAGGACACGCCTTATATCCTTTTGTACCGTATCCAGACAAGTTACCGTATGCAGGAAAATCACTTATGGTACAAAAAATCATGGCCCACAATTGAAAAGTTTCCTTCATGTACGCATCATACACTTCAACGCCTGTACCCCACAGTTCTCTCATGTCATCAATTAACGGTTCCAAATACACATCGATGTCGTTTCCTGGTTGTTTTGGACCTTGAATTAACAATGACATCATGATGTACTTTCGTTTCATGCATAACCAAGGTGGAAGATCGTAGACGCATAAAAGAACTGGCCAAGTGCTGTGACGACTACTCATATTTCCAAAAGGGTTTATTCCGTCTGAGCTAAGTCCAAACCGTATATTCCTAATCTCATCACCAAACCGTATATCTCTAACCTCATCTCCAACCCGTACATTTCTAATCTCAATATTATCAATATTTCTCCATTGAGGTGAATCAGCCACATGTCTTATTTTTCCATCTTTTTTACGCTCTTCGGCATGCCAACGGAACAACTTTGCATCTTTTGGATTAGCAAATAATCGTTTCAGCCTAGGTATAATGGGCAAATACCATAATACTTTAGCTGGGGGGCCATTCTTCGTCACATCACTATTAATTTCTTTTTCAGTTTTTTCCTTATACCTTGATGAATTACAGACAGGACATTTATGCAAGTCCTTTTTTTCCTTCGTATACAATACACAATCATTGGGACATGCGTGTATTCTTTTGATTTGCAATCCCATTGGACAAATCAGTTTTTTTGCTTTGTATACAGAAACGGGCAACTCATTATCTTCGGGGAGCAATTCATTCACTGCCTCTAACAAATCTGTAAAACCTTTATCACTCCAACCATTAGCTGCCTTTACGTCAAACAATCTCAACACTGCACTTAGTCTAGTGTGTTTTTTACACCCAGCATATAATGGCTTTTCCGCATGCTCAAACAATTCTTGAAATTTGGCATGATTATTGTCATCTATGTCACCCTCCAAATCATGTAACATGTCATCTAAGTTATCAGGACCGCTGTCGTACGAATCATTGTCATCATCCTCGCTATGATCAGAATCAACCGTGTCACGCTCTTGCAATAATTCACCATGCCATGACCAACAAGTATACCGTTCTGTAAACCCAGTTGATATGAGGTGTCCTTTTATTACATTAGAGTCAGTATAAAATTGTATATGGTTACAATCTTTACACGGACAAGATATTCTTAATTTTCCTTTCTTTTCCCGATCATCCTCGGCAACTCTAATAAATTCAGACAGCTTGGTCAAATATTCCTCTGAATTTCGATCTATCTTGTACATCCATCTACTTCGATCCATCTAGAATTTCGACCTATCTAGTACATTCCCTCAAATCCCCAAATATGTGCATAAAACACAAATTTGTAGAAGTAAGAGAAATCATACCGAATTTTCCTTAAATACTTAATTTGTTAATAACATTCGCATCCTAAATGGGATAAATTATTTAAAAGGCAATCCTAATGGGGGCAATCCAAAATTAATCTCTATTAATATAAGCTAAGTATTATACTAAAAGAGAATAATTTATACCTTATTTGTACTAAATGAATGTCATAACAACGCTATTAGTGGTTCAAAAAATCATAAAAAGACACCTTACTTGCACGAGTCAATCAAGCTATGTTGCAGCTTGAAATCCTACTTTATCATACCACATATACACTAGATCGAATGGCAACTTAAGATAGAGGAAATAAAGATAAAGATAAGAGAAGAATAAGATGAAGAATAGAATAAGAAGATAAGAAAGATAGATGAGGTGAGATGGTGGCAGTGGAGAAAACTTGGAAATGTATGTATATTAGATTGAGAGAAAAGAGGAAATACACACACACTCTCTCACAGCACACTTGCTAAATGAGAGAGTGTTTGGTTATATGTTGACTGCCATCCAAAAGGCTTTGGATGGGCTTTTGACTTGGATAACAAAGTGGGCTAATATATGCACTACACATATATTTAAACTAACAACACTAATGCTACTAGCCCACTTAACATAAAATACATATTATACATGACACTTAATGTTCTAAGCTACAAATGACCATCACTTCCAAAATAGCATAAAATCAATGCTAACAATCTCCCCCTAAGGGATGGTCATTTCAATGATGCTCCCGTGATTGGTCTTTTGCTTTTGATGTCTTGAACTTTGTGTGTCAATGTATAATAGACTTGATTCATTGTTCCTTCATGCTCTGTGATCTTCAAAGTATTAACTTTGAATGTTCTGCCTTGATCTACTTCTTCTGATCAGATGCGTCTACGTTGTAGATGATGATGGTGAATGGACTTCCGTCGGTACCTGCATAAGAAAGTTAGCAATAAATCGTCCAGCGGCCATCATGTCGTGAGGCAAGATCTAAAGATCTCATTAAGACTCATACAACTTGTATCCTTTTGATGAACACAAGTGTATTGCATAGGAAGTGTTCCTAAGAGATCTTTGATGAATCTCATGTCTCTAGACTCAATAATGTGCGTTTTGGCTTTGGTCGTCTGAGGCATGGAGCAGAGTGCCACCTTTTCAATATCAACACATCTCGGAGTGAGAGGTCGATAGATTATGTAGTGTTCTCCGTGAGAAATGAAACAAATATCTTTTAAGAGATATCTGAGTGGATAGGAGGGGTGGTGCAAATGCGTCACTGGGTCCATGACGTCTTGTCTTCAATACTAGTATCACCTTAGTGAGTACCGATAGCATATGTATTGACCCGGTTTCTGACCTAAGTTTTCATGGAGGGCTATTTCTTTTCACCCTTACATTAAACTTTTCTTTTTCATTCTTCAACCCCTTCTTTCTCCTTTCTCATTTACTCCTTTTTTCAATCTTACCTAAGGACTTCTAATTCTAGACTATTGGAATTGTCCTTGGGAAGATCCCTCCGGCTCTGGCGGATCATAGGACATAACCTAACCATAATCACCTTATAACACCATGATTATCCTAGGTTTGTTGATCACTTGCCATAAAACCATTTGAGAAAATCTCTCAAAGTGTTCATGAATAAAACACATTTTGTTAATACTTTGAGAGTTTTGCATTTTCTGAAATACTCCCCCTTCACATGTGCATATGAGATTTAAGAAAGAATTGCACATGATGGGTAGAGTTCGCACTTTTTGAACTGATCGACTTTCAATTAATATGACCATTGCGAGACACGTTTACATCACTAGTTACACTAGCTTGAAATTATTACCCGTCCCGGTCATATCAAAAGATCATCTCTCGAATTGGTACATTCTACTCAGACAAGTCCTTTGCGAGACACGTTTACATCAATGGATAACCATCTTGAAATTATTACCCGTCCCAGACTAGTCTTTTCGATTACTGACATTTATCTTTCATTAATTCGAGGGTTCATGCTGAGTCTTTTTGAAGAACTCTTTTTGAGATTCGCTTTTTGATCACATTTTAATCACATCTTCTCCCCCTCAAAAATAGCATGCAGTGATATTTTTGATATCAACTGATTAAAATGAAACTTTTTGGAGAGATAGACGGATTTGAGCATGAAATTGGAACATTTTTGTTTTTCTACTCCCCCTTAAACAAAGCATATGGTTAAACATTTTAGTTTAAAAGCAGTTTTAAGGGTTTAGGAGGGAGTTATCTTGAGCACTTTATGAAAGATTTAGAAAAATCTTATTGAAAAATCTTGAAGAAAATGTGCTCAAGATAGAGAAGATTTTGAAAATCTTTGAAGATATGTAAGGAGAAATATCTTCATTTGTTTTTAGGATAAGTGTTAGAAAAAGAAATTGGTTTTGCACAACACTTTCCTTTATTTGAAAAAACGGGTTATGCACTGTTATGTGTACATAAGCCATAACGTTGAAGCTCGGGTTGTAAGCTGAAATACTTACAAGCCATCGGGTTAAGCGCGGGTTCTGGAGTGAGTCTCTCAGAAGCCATTAATGAAGCGCGGGTTTTGAACTGAATTGAACAAAAGCCATTAAGAAATTTTGAGGAACGACATGTTTTGAAAACATTTAAAGAACTCTCGCTCAAGCATCTGTACATGCCCGTATCATTGTTGAATGATATTTCTAAGTACGTACAGAATATCGATTATACGAGAGACATGTCGGAGAAGAATATTTTTGGATTTTTGTGATTTTATATTGTTTTTGTATTTTTTGAAAATTTTCCATTTTTGTATATTCTCTTTGATGTTTTCAAAAAATGTATATTCACAAAGAATGATTAAGTATGAACAAGTAAAAGTGGAGTTAAAAGTGGATGTAGACCAGGATTTCCAAATGCGATGTTGGCATAAAGGTCTTCTCTTCCACATTCAGCGAGTGAACACTCAACACTTTCACGAGTACCTGCAATCACAGAATCCACAAAAGAAGAATATGCACAAATAACAGTGTTAGAAGAACATGAATCATCACATTGAGGGTGTCCACTATCAACGGTTGTAGTGGTTTCTACATCCTTATCCTGATGATTTGCACTATTACTTGTTGTGGTGCAGCTATCAAGAATCTTTCCTGTGGGAATCCATCTAAGACCAACTGTTTTAAAAACTTTTCCCGTGGGAATCCACCTAGGGCAAGATCTAGGAGTTGTTTCCTTTTCAGATGCAGCGGAAGTCTCATTTTGAGAAAAACTACGTCCTGTAGAGATCCACCTAGTTGGTTTCTTAGCCTTTTGCTTCTTAGCAACGGGTTTGTTGCTATTTGGTGTCTTAGAGGATTGTGCCTTAGCACTTGCATTTGCTTTCTTGATATATTGTGCAACACATGCATCATGATTAGCTGAAAAGACACATTTTTGACATGTAGGACAAACAAATTCAACATTCTTGTTTAAAATGGCAACCTTAACTTTGTCACTACAGTCATTTGAAGCTTGTTTCTGGTGCGAAGAGGAATTTGAGTTCATAGTGTTTGATTCTACGTGGGTAACATTTTCTTTTGCGCAACTACTTTTAGATGCAAGCCAATCCCTAGTCTTTAGTTGAATGATCCTAGGTAGTGGTTTACTACTACTAGCAGTGCTTTGTAATGTTGTAGAATTCATCACTCTAGGTTTTGTTCCTAAAATTCCGTCTTGTCGAACCTGTGCCTTTTGCCTAGCTGTTTCTAGGTAGAGATTGTGGACCGTTTTGTTTGAACCAACTGATTCTTTAACTGTTTGTGTGGTCACATTCGGTGAGCTATTCCTAGAAAGGCCAGGTGCTTTCACTTTTGGTGTTTTAGGCAAGGGTGTTGGAGTGACTGGTTTTGTCAAATCAATTGTCACATCAACTGTTGGAACCGTTTGAGAAATTGTCATTTTTGGTTGTTCCGAAGTTGATGGTTTTGCAAACTTAGTTTCCTCACCCTGCCTTTTTTGACTATCCAGCTGAGACTTCAAATGAGCAATTTGATCGTGCATGTTTTTGTAAGAGCGCTCATACGACAATTTGTCATACTTGCATTCTTCCTTTTTTGTATCAAGTTGTTTAAAATATGTGCAATTTTGTTTTTCAAGTTTCAAAAGCGCCTTTTCATATTTTTCAACAATTTGAGAAGTCTCAGCTCGAAGTGTTTCATCATCTTCAACAGAATATGTTTGGAAAATAATGGACATGATATCAGTCGATAGAGCTTCGAAAGAGAGAGAGTCATTTTGCTTTTCCAAAACTTTTATGTGTTCCAAGTATTCATTAGCTTCCTTTACTAAGGATTTGTGGTCCTTAACAAATTCTGCAGACTCTTTTAAAAGATTATTTTCCACATTTTGAACAACCGCATAGATTGCAGCAACATGTGGATTAATTTCCTTTTCAAAAATCTTTTTCAGTTCATCCTGAACACCCGGAAACCATTCAAACTTGTTATTGTTAATTTTGGAAGCCACAATACGTTGAAGTTTCTCAATTCTCTGCTTAAGATCAACCAAATATAGTCTAGCTGCACTTGAATCATAAGTGTTTTTAGATGCCATTTGTTCGATGTTAGGCAGATGTTTTGAGACAGCTTTTTGTTTTGTGAAAACCACTGGTTTTTGAAAAAACAGAGGTGACTTCTTTTGAACAAGATGAACCCCAGCAAGTTTGTTTGCTACATTATAGTCAATGGGTTTTATTTCTGTGTTCAATTGTCGCATTTTGTTTCTGCTTTTTTCAGAAAGCTCAATCGTTTCACTAGAATCATAACCCGGAGGAGGGTCATGGATAGCATTTATTAAATTACCATTATAAAGCACATTCTGTTCTTTCTGAGCTTTCTTGAGATTATAAGGGTTTTCATAACCGATAGCCACTTTCTTTAGCGTATGTAAAATCGGGTTTGGGTCGTTTATTAACAAGTTAACTGTTTGTGCAGAATGACCCGTTTTTACAAGCAAATTGTCCAACTTTGCAATGGTTTCCTTTTTTTCAGAGATCTCTTTAAGAAGATCCTTTTCACGTTTTGAAAACCTTTCATTCAACGCCTTCTTTTCTTTTTCAAGATTAGAATAAGTTGATTTTTGTTTTGAAAGCTGGTTTGTTAGTTCAGAAATTTCCGTGTTTAAAGATTTTATTTTGTTGTTCAAATTGACATCTAGAGTGTCAAATTTGATTTGCAAATGTTTTTCTCTTAAAACAGAATCTCTTAAACTATTTTCAAGTTCTGACTGTCGATTGGTGTGAAAATCATAAGCTCGTGCATTCACCTTATAACTCTCAAGCTCAGTGGTCAATTTCACATTCGCGGCTTTTACCTCGCGATTGATATTTTTGACCTTTTCAATCTCTATTTGACAATTATGAAGTAATGATTCAAATAGAGCACGGGTTTCCTCATCATTAGCATCATTTTGTGCAACTTGAACTTCATTAGGATCCATATATGAAGTTTCACAGTTAACATTGCTATTAACTTGCTCCCCCACATATGTATCGAAATTAGGTTCGAGAGGCACAGAATGTGGCTTTTCATGAACAAACAATGATGGTACCTCATGGAGTGGTTCTGTGTCATAGGACGGAGGAGTTTCAGAATCACTGCATGATATTGTTTGTTGGAGATCAGGCATAGGATCGGAGACGCCAGTGACTTCTGTAGAATTATCATTGATTCTGGTTGAACGCAAGAAGTCTGATTCCTCAGCAGTCAAAGGTATTCCCGAATGTTCTTTGTTGGCTAGCATCAGCATGTACTGAAGCTTTTCTACCTTCGTCATTGCAGGAACATTACCAATACTGCCTATATCACTCCTTTGGATTCCAGATGAAGTCATGAAACAATAATCTTCATTTTGATTGACCCCATTCTGATCCATTTGATTTCCCGTATACTGCCCTGCATATTGCATTTGGTTCCCCGTCTGTATACCCATAGCATTTCCTTGGTGATTCCCGATAACATCAACCATTTGTCCGGCTTGACCCATATATAACTGCGTATTGTCAGTGTACGGTGAATTCCAATGGTTGTTGTTATGTGGTTCGATGTTTAATGCCCTGGAGAACAAAGCAAAACCATTTGCCAAAGCAGTTGAGAATTCGTCTTGGTGAGATGCCATTGATGATGATTGGTACGATAAAATGGATACAGGATCTTTGCAACAAAGTAGGAGATGTTGTTGTTGAAGCCTTGGTTTGTTGTTGTGAAGTCTTGTTGTGTTGTTGGTGATGGTTGAAGTTGTAATTTGGTTAGGTTGATGCAAGTTGTTACGGTGGAAATTTTGGTTTGGAAACTTAAAACCTCAATAACTTCATTTTGGAGCGTTTTTAGGCCTCGAAACTTGGGTTGAATGAATAAATTGATTCAACGTGTCCTTCTCCTCGGTCTCACGGTCGTTTTGACAGGTCGTGGACTGAAAACGGAGTTACGGTTCAAAAGTTATAACCTTTTGAAGTTTTGACGTAAAGTACAAGGACTGAAGTTGCCAATTCTGAAAATTGCATCAATTGCGAGTCCAAAATGTGAATTGCGAGACCAATTTCGATAAAATAGCACCAATTGCGAAACTGAAATGCGAGAAATCTGCACCAATTGCGAGACAGCTTTTGAATTGCGATAGAACACTGAATTGCGAGACAATTTCTCAATTGCGAGACACAATTGCGATAAAAGTGACGAATTCCGATAGACCAATTGCGATAAGCTAATTGCGAGACCAGAACTGAATTGCGACAAAATACGTCAATTGCGAGACTGGGCCAGAATTGCGATAAAAGGTAGCAATTGCGAGACAGCAGTGCAATTCCGATAGATCTGAGCAATTCCGAGATTTTTCAACTTTTTGCCACTTTTGTTGACTTTTTGAGTACCTTCCCACGTGATATCTTACACCTTTACACTACTTGCCTGACCACTTTTACCAACTAAACCAATAATATCCAAGATATTCCAAATAAAGTATTCACTTTATTCCACAAACATATTAACAACTTCACCCTTTGTGATTATTCGATCAAACCACTTAGAACACAAACCAAAAATGCAGCTTTTTACCCAAAATCTAAGTGAGGAATAATCACAATATTTTTCCAACTAAGAACAAACACCACCTTTTCTTTATTTTTGTGTAGATCGAAGCTAAAAAAAAACAAAAACTCACGTTTTTGAGAGATAAAAAACGTGGCTTATGTTTTCTTGTAATCACAAACCGAACACAAAAGCTTCCTACCTCGTTGTATGGCTGTTGATACCACTTGTTGTAACTAGAAATCCTACTTTATCATACCCTTTAACCTTTGGATCGAATGGCAGTTAAAGAACAAGAAGAATAAGATAGATAATATGAGAAGTAGAGATGATAGATAAGGTGAGATGGTGGCAGTAGAGTAAACTTGGAAATGTGTGTCTATTAGATTAGATAGAAATGAAGGAAATACACACACACACTCTCTCACAGCACACTTTGCTAAATGAGAGAGTGTTTTGCTTTTGTACGTAGGCAGCCACATCCAAAAGGCTTTGGATGGGCTTTTACATGGACCATGGGTGGGCTTATATGTTGCACTACACATATAATTAAGATGCTATCAATACTAATGCTATAAGCCCACTCTACTTAATACATATTATACATGACATTAAGTTCTAAAACTACAAATGACCATCACTTCCAAATTAGCATAAAATAAATGCTAACAAGCTAGTAGCAAGTTTCGCGTGCCAAATTATTTCCGAAAACGGTCCTACAAATACAAATAAGTTACAAGTTAAGAAACAAATATTCATATATCTAAACATATCTATAGTATCGTGAATTATTATTACTCCCTACAAAATAATGTATATTACTTAGTTGCAATTCATGTACACTAGTAAAGTCTAATTCATATACAGAAAGACTACTAATATATTCTTTGCAGAAGTCAAGAAATAGCACAAGTAGTTTTATAGAGAGTGACATATTGATCAAGAATTAACAATAAAGATGTGCTTAGCTTTGAAATTGAACATGTGTATGTATGAAAATAAGCTAGAATAGTATATAACAATAATTAAATATAAGAAGTTACCTTTAATTATGATTTGAGATTGAACAAAATTTGATCATTTAAAGCTTATATATGGAGACAATTAAAATTTGTTCATTTAAAGCTTATATATGCAAAGGTTTGGAAAAAAAGAGGCAAAAAAAGGTAATAAATATGCTTCATATGGTTTTCACCCGTTGAGTATGCTGGTTTTGTTATTAACCGTTGGTGGGAAATATAATAGAGCCCGGTTTCGTGGAAGAAAAACGGGCTCTAATGGTTTTAGTCATAAAGCCCGGTTTTATAAAAGAGAACATGGCTCTATACGAGGAATAGAGCCCGGTTTTTAAGCAAAAAACACAGCTCTAATATTTTTTAGCATAGAGCCCGGTTCTTTGAGAAAAAACACGGCTCTATATTCTTTTCCACAACCCGGAATCCCTTTAGAGCCCATTTTTTACAAAAACCGGGCTCTATTAAGGGGGCTCTATTTCCTTTTTTGTAGTAGTGAGACTGTTGGACACATAGATAAGATCTAACCAGATGGATCTTTCATCTGAGGTTCGAGCATGGAGATATAGCATGTTGAATTTGCTATACTTTACTTTCATTTTTGGCTATTGTGTGGCTAAACTTTTGTTGATTGTACGCTCGGGTTACATGGATTCACGATTTCTAAGTTTGCGATTCAAGGTTACTTAGACAAGAAAGTTTTCAAATCAAGATTAAAAGAAAGAGGGTCAATTTACTTAGGGTTATAGGTGATCGAGTTTTGGGATAGAGATTATTGGGGTTTCGGGTTCGAGCTCCAAAGGTGTCATCTCTTAGGAACAGTTTAAGGTTTCTTGAAGTTGAATGGTACAATGGTTTTTGGCTATACACTTAGGATTATCTAGGTGATCATTTTCACACAAGGTTCTTGGAATATTTTGGTTTTTTGACTTAAAGAAGGTTTCTTGATGGTGAAGTTAGTCGGTTTGGCAAGGGTTAAATCAAACGGTTTTCTTTGATCGAAGTTGTTCAAGGTTTTTCGGTTAGATTAGCATCAAGTTATTGTTGGTTTGCAATGTTTTTTTAGGTTTTAATACGGGTCATTGCAAGGTTACATCAACAATGGTTTTGCCTTCACAGTTAATTGTTAGTCAATTTTGTGTGGTTTTTTTTCCTAGGTTGAATAGATTTCAAAAGGGTCTAAGGGATGTTAAAGACTAATCTTGACATTGTCAAGTTCTACGAAACTAGTATTTTGCATCGTAGAAGCTGAAGACGAAGGCTTTATTGACAAATCATTAATATGAGTGTGCATTAGCGGTTACGAAGCTAGCAGAGATGACTACTCGTTGCAGGATGAGATGTTAAAGAGTGTACAAAGTAGATTGGGCTTGCATTTGGGTGACCGATCCTACTGGAGGTGAACCAAGTGACGAGTGGATAAAAAATTAGGGAAAATTTGAACACTTTTTACATGAGGAAGTCTCTATTATACTTGAAGTTGAAGTTATACACCTTCAATATGCTTTCGCTTAAGAAGGAAACTGAACATATTGACGAGTTTCACAAGATGGTAGGTGATTTAATGATTATATATACTGTTGTATCAAATGAGGATCATGTGCTATTGTCACTCACGTGTTTGTTGCCATCTTACAAGAATTTGTGGAGCCCTTTTTATATGGTCAAGATACTTTGAAGCTTGAAGAAGTGCTCACAAAACTTAATTCTAAGGAACTTTCAAATTTGACAATAGAAAAGGTGATTGTGGTGAAGGGTTTATATGTGACGGGGAGATCTTACAAGAGCTAATGGAGTAGGGTAAAGGCAGTGCACAGTCAATGTCACGGGGTAGAAGCAAAAGACCCTGGTATTATATAGTGTTAGCTCGAGGGAATTTGAAGAGGAATTTATCTCATTTATAAACACAAGAAATCTCTAAGGTTTTTTTTTTTTTTTTTTTTTTTTTTTTTTTTTTTTTTTTTTTTTTTTTGGGAATGAAGATGAGGCATCCAATTGTAGAGCTCATGGGTATACAATGTTGATTTTTTTAGGGTTATGAACATGGACATGTTTCTAGACCGGATCATGAATTATAAAGTCTCATATCATATGGTACATACGATGGATTACTAGTTATATTTTTAGGAGTATGGCAGTCAAAACGTACTACTCAAAGATAACCGCGAATGTCGTGTGTTGGAGACGGGTAAGGTTCAAGTACAAATGAAGGATGGTTTAAGTTTCGTGTTGGACAACGTCGTGTATGTTCCAGAATTAAGGTGAAACCTGATATTGTTTGGAATTCTTTAGAAATATGGTTTTATCGTGAGGTTACAGTCGGGCAAAATTAAGGTTATAAAGGGTTCACTGGTGGCACTATTAGGAACAAGGAGAGATAATTACATATATACCCTGGATGGTTCGGCAGTGACTAGGAAGAGGGTAGAGATTAGTTAGGAGAATCTTAGAACGGAAGGAATATATGATGGGAAATGTTATCGAGTCTTGTAATCAAGGGTGTAAACAACCAAGGAAGACTAGGATCGCCATACATTTGGGTGTTGCGGGGATTCAATTATAGAATGGGTTGGTTGAGGAGATGAATCAGACACTCTATGCTCAGGTTTGTTGTTTTCTAATTAAATTTGGTATGTTTGAGGGCTTTCTAGACAATGGTTTTAGCCAAGGCATCATATATATCATGAATAGGACACCTTCATCGTCGATAGGATATAATAATGTTGTAGATATTTTGAGGTTATTTTGCTAGGTTGCTTATATAAAGCAAGTTATTCTTGAATCAAGGGATATCAAGTGCTTGTTCTTGGAATACCTTGAAGGCATGGTTTTTTTATTAGCTTTAGGGGTTAAAGGATATGGTTCTGTATGAAAGTATGATGTATGAAGGTATTCTCAAAGGGTCTGGTGCATTAAGTGTTCACTATAGTCGTGATAAGAAGTTGAGTATGAGATGGGATCACACAACCGTGGAATTGAGGTGGAACCTTTGGAAAATGGCGATCATGATGATGATTCACGGTATGTTAAAACTCACAGAATCAACTTATTTAGTGCGGGAAAGGGAACGAAGATAAGTAGGGAATCCCTCAGGTATAAAGGTGAAAATAATATAGCTCCTTTAGGTGTTTCTGTCGTGATAGAAGAAGATGCACATGAGTCATTAATTTTCAAGAATGCGGTTTCTTATGAGGTTTTTTCCAAGTGAATGGTTGTAATAAAAGATAAAATGGATGCTCGTGTGATATGTGTATACATAGCAATGGTTTTAGGCAAAGCAATGACGACAATACCAATTTTTACTTATATGCACCAAGTATTTTCATACATCTATTTCTTTATATAGACGATATGAATTTTTCTTGTTGATGCAAGGCTAAGATCGGGAGAAGCAGGGGTTCCGATTCTAAATAACCGGTTTTTTGAATTTATTTTCACATAAAATACTTATTAAAATCAGTATTCTTCTAAATTTATCTCAGTTGATAAATAAAAGAAAATAATCTATCAAATTGACTCGGATTGGATACAGAAAAGTTTTTGTAAGGAAAAAGTGACAAGTGCTTGATGGAGAATAAAACTAATATAGATCTTTAGACACCACTTTAGCCACAAGGTGTCTCCAGCCGAAATAGCTCCACGCCTTAAGTTTCTATCACTTGACAAAGATGGAATATAGCCACAAAACTTGGTGTATGATTGTAACTTATTCTACAACGATGTTCCATGGGCGATAGGAATATCATAATAAATGCTCCTAAGGTATAAGGTATATTTAGATATTTCTTTGTACATATCAGAATTAATAACACAAATTTGACTTTGAAGCAAGTGTTAGCAAATAATTCATCATTCCTGCAAGGCGTTGTTTTACCTTTGATGTTTTTTCCAGTGTCAAGGCTAAGGTACTAAGTTGTTATTTGGGTTGGGCAAGAGATTTGTGTTTTTATATTTTGTTATATATAGGTGCTCAGAAACTATTGACGGGGATGATTTTTAAATTGTAACCATATAGATGTTTTTTGCAATTTACTCCTAAAATTATTTACAACTATAAAATTGAACCACATGTCAAATCCAAATATTATGACGAAGAATGTGAAAATGACTACGCTATGTGTCATGTTTTAAATGGACTATTAGGCATAAATTCATATACATTGATTATTAATCTCTATCGTTGCACTTGACAGAACTATTTTGGATTGCTCTATCTACTGCAATTTCCTTGGTGGCTATTTTCTTGCAAACCTGTTGCAACGTTCATGGATATTAAAAAATGGCTAACAAAACCAAGTGCATATAGTCAACTTACCAGTTCAGATCATATATCGCTATGAGAAGTAAAATATGAGTTGTCTACTATGACTAATAAAACAACAAACCTTTCTATTATTACATCAAGAAGGTCATCATTTGTTATTATTTTCCGCTTTAATTGTTGACTTAATTTTAATGGAGACTGGGAATTGGTCAGAGTATATATATATAGGAATAAACGAAAGGACTACACAAGCAAACATGATAAATTTCTAAGAGATTTTAGCACTAGTGAACGAAATATAAATCCATCCATAAATCTATCGGTCTTGATTAATTATTTGGACTAATAAACTCTTAATACTTGCTGGATGATATATGTAGGCCGGCATTATACTCAAAAGTCAGTAACTCAGTATAGTTTAAGATCGCATATGGTCAATGTGTCGCTCTCTGTAGTTTATGTGGCCTTAAATAACCATTGCATATGTTTAATAGTTGACAATTAGAGTATCATAATCAAAAATATTCAAATGCAAGGTAGAAACTAGTGAGAGGATTCAAACACTTTTATCAATCATATGAAAAATGAATCCTTAATATTGGAATATAAAATTATCGTTATCTTGGAATGCCTTAATTGACTAGGCGTTACGAATTTTCTTGGAATCTTCCTGACACAATTAAGAATCTATGAATTTTCTTTGAGAGAGCGAGCCGATTGATGTCCCTCTCATGCATTAAATGTGGCGCCCTGAATATTCTCCCTCAAAATACTAGCAAAACTATGCTAATCGGACCTTGTGTTCATTTCAAAAAAAATAACTGACAGGAGTCTGGAATTTGCTCGGAAAGAGCGTGCGTCTATTTCCTGTATATAATATAACCAAGATTTTAATAAGGAACATGTCAACAAATTTATAGCTATCACTCAATCAATCTCTATATATAACTAACACAAAATTCTAAAAGATTAACAATATGGAGCACAGAAATCACATTGTTTCCTTTATGCTCTTTGTTGTGATGCTTTGTGTTTATTGCTTGGTTGATTTCTCGAATGCGTCCATAGTAACAGAAGAAGATATATTTTCCAAACTTCACGTTAAAAGCACATCTATCCCCATAAGAAGATCTATTAAGGAGCAACGAGATACTGGACAGGCAGATGTATGTGCAGGTATGTTGTTACATTTGGCAATAAGTTTAGGTGTTGAAAAGGGTTAAAAATAATACTTAAGCATCTACATATATATAGTTAACAACCTGCAGACGCATCACGATCTTTTTTCAATAGGAATGGTGATGTGATTATATATATCAATAATAAGCAATCCGCTAATGAACATACATCTCGAACGTGTAAATAAATAGCAAGTGTTTCAGTATGTTTGTTTACAAGTTCCATAAGTTTCTTTTAGTAAATTTGCTATTTAGACGTATATGCACTTTATTTTAATGAAAAGATCAATTAAATTTGCTTCAGTAAATTCCATTATATCCATAAGTTTTTCATTAAAAGCAATTTAATGTTCACCAATTGAGAGAAAAACATATGCCCATTATGCCCATTTAACTTTTAAATGGGCAATATATGCCCATTTCAAAAAAAAGAGAGGGCCCAAATGTGTCCAAACCTTTTAAAAATTTGCCCATTTAGCCCATTTTTTTGATTTTGGGCACAAATCGCCACCTCTACATTTGATCCTATATTTGTTTGCACTTCAAATTAAAAATAGGCATATACAGTTTATTTAAATGAAAAAATCTCGAGTCCAAACCAAATTCTCAATTTTGAATCAAACCTAGTTCTTGATTCCGAGTATGGCTTACACAATGGAAATTACCATAAAGAAAATCTCATCCTATCATACTAATACCGCACCATATAACTAGAATTCCATAGATAACAACAACAACAACAACAACAACATAGTAGAGTCTTCTAGGCGATTGATGGAATGATTTGTTGTTATGTTATCTTTTTATAAAGTAAGATTTTTTTATTTTTATTTTTTATTTTCTCAAGAGGATGAGAAATTGATACGGGGATATATAAAGCAAACAGTATCACATTTCCTCCAGAAGAAAGTGAAGGTGGTGGTGTTAGATGGGCTTATCAGTTTCGAACATTATCTAGAAAGTGCAATATATAATCACAAAAATAAAATAAAATAAAATAATAACAATAAATACAAATAACTTGATCGACCTCTTGATAACATAATACAAATACTTGTAGAAAAAATATTCAAACCTGGGTAATGCTGACATGATAGGTTTATTTGCTACCAATTGCGCAGTAAAAGTTTATAATTTACTTGCTGTTGAAGAAGAATGTTATAAGTGAAGCAAATTATAAACTTAATGAAACCAATTTTTGGCATTGCTTCCATTTGCTACCATCTTAATGAAACCAAAGTTTTTCTTTTTTCAACTCCAGTTCAGTTATTTTACTTGTCGTTGACAGCAGTATTCTATAAATTAAAATAATTAACGAACATCGGCCAAAAGATTTGAATACAACAACAAAGATATGGCATCTATTATATGATATGTTTAAGTTTCCTTGCATACATAGATAACAATATAAAGAAATTCCTAGGTGATCACAAACAGAAAATTGATATTATTTGTCAAAGTCCCTATTACCTGTTGTCAGCACCATTAAAATAAGATCTCCCGTAACCATCATCAATTTCCAATGTCAATGAGAATTATTTTTTTATTCGATACAGAGGCAGTGAGTATCTTCATAATGGCTTTGTGGCTTAATTTATCATAATCCAGTCTTTATCAGTTAATGTTAATTCATTCAAAGGATTTTTGACTATATAGGTTTTAGTTACCTACAATCGCATTTACTCATAATGGTTCATAGTGATTTCTCTTGATTCTGATAGTTTTAGTATAGTGTTGCTATTCGCATTGTATGATCAAATTATTGTGAGACTGCATTACAAATATATATTGAAGTTCTGTAAATTTCTACTTTCGCTAATAAAATAGGATTCCGTTACACATTAATCAACTTATGGAACCAGTGTACTTAAAACTCTAAACTGACTCTGGAATGATTCAAAGCATCGCTGATGCGCAAATTTATGATAAAGCGAACAGAAATGCTCCAAATTAAAAATATGATAATTTTTCTGAATATGTTTATTGCAATTTGCAAATATATAAGTCATCATTACACGTACCAAAGGGTTTGTGTCTCAATGGTATCTCATATTGTGTGAGAAGCTCCCCAACCAAATGGTTGTGGGTTCAAGTCCTACTTAGGACATGTGAGATAGATTTGTTAGTTTTGTGGACATGATTTAGTAGTTGCATATTATGATCGAACTCGGGACCACGGGATTGCACACTTTACGTATGAGAATTAAAGAATAATAATTATATATAAAAATTTATATTTAATTATTAAATACACAAATACATAACGACCATTAGTATTTAACGGATAATGACTAGCGACCGTTAACTAATAAAAGCAAAGAATTATAGAGTAAATAATTGGAAAGTCGAGAAGGTTTCGATCCCTCTTTGGGAGCATGGCCGATTGGTGGAGGATTGGGCTTGCCCAATCCTACACTAACTTGTCCTCCAAGTTACTTACACTATATAAACAAATCAAGGGTCATTGGTTTTACATCTCTTTTACACACAATTATCCCTAAATTTGTTTTCTTGTTTTCTTTCTTTTGAGTCGATCGAAACAAACACCCTCTTAGGGATTCGATCGATTTTTTTGATCAAAGCAAGGTGTTTGGTTTTATTTGTGTTAGTTTACTAGCATAATTTTAATTCGTTATAGTACGTGTGTACAAGAACGTGGTACAATCACACTATTGATTGTATCTTGGATTGAATTGCAAAAACGGTAAGGGGCAATTCGTGTAATCCTTATAAACCCTAATTAGGGTTCTTGATCATTGTATTGAAGAATTGATTCTTGTTTGGCTAGAATCAAAAGGCACGCTTACTATTTAATTTGGTTAATTAATTTACATGTTATATGATCCTATAAGCTTCCGCAACACTTTGATGTTATTGTTTATATTTATGAGTAGTCATGTTATATAATTTCAATAAGATTTGGGGTGTAAATATTGTGAGATAGTTAAAATTGCCGTTAGTCATCATTACACGTATTTAGAGCATTATATTTATTTCCTTTTTCTTAATTAATGATACTGATCTGGGTGGCTTCGGTATGTGGTTGCCTTTAAAGACATTCTAGGCCCAGCATGGCAAAATAACAAGCACGAAAGAAGTCCATGCCCAGAATTAGTTGTGTGGGTGCCGAAGAAAATAGGTTTCACAGAGTTGGTAAAAGTCGAACAATCTGAAGTTAAAGGTGGATTCTCCATAGCTATATTCTGTTATGCATTACAATTGTTACCTTTCAAAGTTCAGCCTATCTTTAAACCTTTCATCAATGACAAAGGGGAAAGCAATGGTACCTATGATCAACTCGTACAGCACATTAAAGGAAAGGTACATTTTTATAAAAAAATATAGATATAAGTAACTGTCAAGAAAATAACTCTACAATGTATTGACATCTTTATACGCTCAAATGTTTCTTAATTTCCTATCATGCAGACTTGTCACGCAGTAGCTGGGGATGTGACAGTTCGTGCCAATCGAGCTGAATTCGTTGACTTTACAATTCCCTATCTGAGCTCTGAAGTTTATATGCTTGTTCGTGGTTCACATGAATGGAACCAAACCTTGTTGACTTTTTTAAGGCCGTTTACCTGGAGACTATGGATCACAATAGTCTGTACATGTATCTTTATTGGAGCTGCAGTTGCAATCTTGGAATACCGTGTTGGGAACCCAAAATTTACAGCCCCATACTTTCAGACACTCAGAATGGTCATCTGGTTTCCTATTTCGACATTCTTCTTCAATGAAGGTACATACATAAGTTGAGATATATAGATAACCTAATAAGTACACCTTAATCTATACCAAAATGTACTGTATTGTTGTATAGCACGTGATTGTCGGTGCTATCATTCTGCCACACTGCAGTTGCCGAGTGTGGCTGGGTCAATCAATCAATGTGGACACCAACGTTGTCTTTTGTACTTGAAAGCATTTTTTATTTTCAAATGAAAAGAAAAAGAAAAAAGAGTTTGGGCAGGTCTAAGTTTTCAGTGGTAAGTTTTGAAAATGTTGGTAAAAAGGAGTTCAATGTTGTGCTGTTTTGGCGGCATTTTTCGATGTGATCAGTGTGATTACACCTGGCGCTCTTATAGAGTTTTTTCTTTTCTGCTTTTTATGTGCATTCTTGTTTAATTTTGTTGAAAGATATGGATAGCTATCCTGTATATTTTCTAATTTGACAGGGTGGTTTCTCTTTTCAAATAAGTTGGTTATAGTATCTTTATAACAAAATCGTAACTTGCAAATGATATTTTATGCCATAGGCTCTAAGTTAACTACCTTTTGTCTTTCTTTTTTTTCTTCTGTAATTCAACAAATTTGCCATCTAAGGATTTATATGTTTACCCTTTGACTAGAAAGGGGCAGCATGGCATTTATATTAATATCAAGAAACATGTTACTAGAGACAATGAAGGGTATCTAAACAAACTATTTCTTCATTAGCTAGTTTTTTCTTTAATTGCTTTTTTCTTTTCTTTTTTTTGTAGGGAAGATACTGAATAGAAACTCTAAAGTCGTGCTTGTTATGTGGCTAAGTATGATATTCATAGTAGTGCAAATTTTCACAGCTACTTTATCCTCATGGTTAACACTAGATTATCTACGTCCTAGAGTACCCACATATATTGGAAATGCAGGATATCAAGATGGTTCTTTTCTAAAAGACCTTATAATGCAAAAATGCAATTGTTCTGGCAATGACCTATTGCCTCTTAAAAGCGTTAAAGAATATAAAAATGCTTTTTCTAATGGCAGAGTAAATATTATATTTGACGAGTTGCCCTATATTGATCTTTTTCTTGCTAAGTATGGCTCTGATTACATGAAGTTTGGACCTATAAACCAGGAGTCAGGAATTGCATTTGTGAGTCTCTCGCGCTCTCTCTCACGAGTGTTAGAAATAGCATCGTATAATGCGCCTATTTAATCAGCCATTCATATGATCTCTACTCTTTTATACACGTTATAATCATTCTCATAATTTCATATTTAATTCAACAGGCATTTCCTCGTGAATCCAGTTTGTTGCCAAGTTTTTCAAAGGCAGTGGTCAATATAACTGAGTCCGACACTATGATGGATATGAAGAAAAAATATCTTGGGTTTCCTATGCTTGACCATTCACAAACCAATCAACCTCTTCCACAAAGTCTTGATGTTCAGAGTTTTATTGGCTTATTCATATTCATGGGGACAGTGGTTATTATCGCTATCATTTTATCAGAAGTTTCTCTTAGGCGCGTGAACAAAAAAATTCTTCCAATATCAACAGATGAATAGGACAATCATCAATATATTTCAGATTTCCAACCAATTCAAAGAAACGAGTATGTGAGCCAAATCTACCTTATAGGCCTAATGAGAAGTTCTAATGTTTTGAGAGTATGATGCAAGTGAACAAGCTAAAATATTTGAAGAACTTCAGGTTACACTTATAGTTATGTTGATTTCCATGTGATACGACCCGGTTAGGGGTTGTTTCGGGATAAGGCACCACTTTTAGCGTGTGCGAGCTCCTTAAGAAAATAGAGAGAAGGACTAGGGATTTGTTTATCTTAAACTTTGATTGAATCATTCATAATAATGATTCGGTATATATAACCGAATAATCCTAGCTTGTAAAACAAGCCAAACATAAAAACATATCTAAACAATGACACTTTCCTAATACGACACAAAGACATATCTTAAATAAATATAACATGACATAAAGCCCGGGGTGTATCATTCCCCACTCCTTCGAAATCACCTTGTCCTCAAGGTGTGGTCTTGAAAAATTTATCTTGATTCCGGGATCCCATATCCTAATCCTAATCCTAGTCCTATCTTCCACTCCCGTAGTTCTCCTGCCTTCCGCTACCGCAACCAACACCTTTTTCCTCTTCCGTCTTCCACTACCTTGGACATAACACAACACCATTTTTCTGCCTTCCACTACCCATGCCGTAACACTCCCCACTCCTTCAAAAATCACCTTGCCCTCAAGGTGATACGAAGAATATGCAGATTGAGAGTCCGCTAATTCCTCGCTTAAATTCAAATTTATTTCATCCAAACGACTATCAAATTCACCGCCTCCATCCTTAAGTGTCAATATCACTCTATTCAACTCATCCTCGCCAACCTTAAGCGCTTCGCCACAACCCACAGCCACTTCAACTCCAATATACTCATCAGCATTCAATGACCCTTCAGCCTTAGGTGAAGCAAATTCACCCTCTAATGGTAGAATGACATCTATTTTCTTTTCAACGATGTGCTCTTTCTCTTCCTTTGCAATTGTCTCAAAACGAACCTCGGTGATACGAGCTTTGAAGAATTCTTCTCCCAAAGTTAAAGGATTGGACCTCAAAAATTCCCAAATATCTAGGTTAGCGAAGCGTGTTTCCGCCGCACGGGTCAATGAAAAAGCTTCGTCTAGAGTTTTGGGATTTGATCGTAAGAGTAAACATTGTAGATCCAGTTTAAGTCCGGAGATATAAAACGATGTAAGTAAAGATTCAGAGATCCCCGTTACTCGATTTGCAAGTACCACAAACTCACTCTCATATTCGGCCACCGTACCCATTTGCAAGAGCTTAGAGAGTGCGTATTCCGCGTCCTGATCGCTGCCGCCTGATGCCATGAATAATACTCAAGCGATTAATAACTCAAAATTTTTTTTTGATGAATAGTACCCGCGATGAACAGTACCACCGATGAACAGTACCTTTTTTTATTTATTTAAATTGGAACCCTAATCAAAAACCCTCTCAACGAGAGCTCTCAATGAAAGCACCAATTGATACGACCCGGTTAGGGGTTGTATCGGGATAAGGCACCACTTTTAGCGTGTGCGAGCTCCTTAAGAAAATAGAGAGAAGAACTAGAGATTTGTTTATCTTAAACTTTGATTGAATCATTCATAATAATGATTCGGTATATATAACCGAATAACCCTAGCTTGTAAAACAAGCCAAACATAAAGACATATCTAAACAATGACACTTTCCTAATACGACACAAAGACATATCTTAAATAAATATAACATGACATAAAGCCCGGGGTGTATCAATTTCCATGTGTATATGTAAATGTTGTCTATTAAACATGTCATCTAAAGAAGATCTGCAATTAGTATATATACATATGAGTCGTCCATGGTCCATGAGTTATAAAGGAGTGTAGCCTTGTTTAGTAGGGTGGGTTTTATGCTATTTATTAAGCGATTTGCTAATTCCAATAATCATTCGAACACCTTCAATATGTAAAACCTCTTAACAAAATGGGTTATAAAATCTGGGGTGAAACTGTGACACGACAAGGAACATGACATGGGTCCGAAACAAGACCTGATACCGACTCGTAGATAAACCGGTTAGGATTGAGGAAAAGTAAATTGTTTGACACGAACATGTTTAATAAATTGATTATGTTTGAATTTACATTCTCGAGTATTTTAATACCTGCCAGACGCAAAAAAATCAAATATCATAAGGTTTGTATTAATTTCATTTATACAAAGAAAACAAAAATATTTATGACTTAATGTTTAACATAGACATTCGTAGTTTTTCATGATATATATAGTCTATCTTTATGCCTAAAATACTGCGAATTTTGATACTAGTTCGACTTGTAAACAGGTTGACACGACTAACACATTTGATAAACGTATTTGGGTTTAACATGCGCACTTTTTAACGCCGTTAAATTTGGTTTTGCTAAAATATTTTGCTTTTGGTAAAAAAAATTATTACGTGACATAGTGATACGCATGTTTTGCTAAAGAAAAAAGGAAGTTTGAGCTAAAAAAGCTTAAAAAGTGAATACGTGTGATCCAATGGATGCGTTAAGTGGGTATTCTATTGGTGAAAGAAAACGGTAAATAAAATGATGAGATATACAAAATGATTGTTATGTTTGTATAGTTAAAGATATTAAGGACTTAAAATTGAGATAATCATTAGTAAAAGTATTTAATTCGGCAAATTTTCGTTTTTATGTAGCGAATAAAAATTTTGCTACTTAATCTTCGTTAAAAAAAAAATAAAAAATCGCTGCCTATAAGCGGCGAAATCTTTCTCTCTCCACATTTTGGGCCCACCGCAATTAAAAAAAAAAATAATTCGCTGACTTAAAGCGGCGATTTCTTTCTCTCTCCTCATTTTAGGCCCACCGAATCCCACTCCTACAAACGAGCAAATAAAAAAAATATATATATTAAACTCTTCGTTGCCAACGTCAACGATTTCATTTATTTAATTTTAGGGTTGTGTTTTAGTGTTTTGTTTGGAAGTTTAAGGGTTTTGGGTTGAGGCGAAAATCATTATTTGTAGTCTTTGTTCGTGATAACGGAAATGTATATGATGTATTATTTTATTTTTTATTTTTTTATTTTTTATTTGTGTTGTCTTTGATGAGATCTTCGCAGAGAACTAAAATATGTTAAAAGTGGAGTTAATATGAATGTGATATTGTATCTAAAAGTGTGTCAAATGATTCAGAAAGTAAGTTATAAAATTGAATTTGTGAAATCTTAGGACTCCATTCTCTATACGTCTATGTTTTAAATTTTTTTTCTTTGTTAGTCTCATTGTGTTATTGTAGTGTTTGCAAGTGTGTTTCACGGATTTACATTTGGTCAACATAACGAGTAAAAAGTTATCAAATTTTCAAATCATGTGAATGTTATGTAAAACGTATGTGATATATAAATGAAAATCTAGTTGTAGCACGTGTCATAGACATTTCAGATCAATGGCAGTATTTCGTGTAAAATTATAAGTGATAACGTTACTGTAATTGAGTATTCATATCAATGTATGTAAAAAGCACATGAATTGTCAAATCAAGGCATATTTCACAAAATTTTAACCTATTATTAAGTAGACATTTCAATGTTAGTAAACAGCAATAGGAATCATGTCATATTTAAGTATCTCAAAGGCCAACCCAAAGGCCAACCCAAGCTAGGTCTTTGGTACCCAAAAGAGTCTCCTTTCAAGTTGGAAGCTTATAGTGATAGTGACTATGCTGGTGCAAATCTGGATAGGAGATCCACAACTGGAGGTTGCCAATTTCTTGGAAGAAGGTTAATTTCTTGGCAATGCAAGAAACAAACCATTGTTGCTACCTCATCTACTGAAGCAGAGTATGTTGCTGCTGCCAATTGTTGTGGACAGGTTCTCTGGATACAAAATCAATTGTTGGATTATGGGTTTAATTTCATGAACACCACAATTTTTATTGATAACCAAAGTACCATATGCATAGTTAAAAATCCAGTTTTTCATAATAGAACTAAGCATATTGAGATCAGGCACCATTTTATAAGAGATGCATATGAAAAACATTTGATTAAGGTGCTTAAAATACACACAGATGATAATGTGGCAGATTTACTGACTAAAGCTTTTGATGGACCTAGGTTTCAACACTTAGTGGTCCATATTGGGATGGTTAACCCTTAAATGCAATGTTTGAGGGGAGGCATAGGCCTCAGGGGAGGATTGTTAGTTGGAACATTTTGTATATCTTGTAATATTGTAATATTTTGTAGATTATTGATTATGTTTGCTAACACTAATCAACTAATGTAATTTTAGTTTGTTTGGTTTGGATTTTTTGCTGTTATGTGTTTATTTTGCAGGTTGCCTTAAGATTGCTGATTCTTAGTTAAGGTTAATCAAGTTTACATTAGTCGGATTTGGTCATTGTCTCTACTGAATGGAAGTGCTGAAGAACAATTCAAAGAGCTTATCATTGCAAAACATAGGGCAAATTGTTCATTCATTCAAAGAAGTTACATTTCATAAAGACCAATCCTATACAAGATAACCTACACAGACACAAGTTTCTATCATCTATTGCAACACCAGGGAGACTAACAGACATGATTGAGAGACCAAAAATACCAAGAACCTAGTTTTATATCTTTGGTCCTTGGCAACATCTCATCATCACCTATTTCATTTTACCCTTTCCCTTTCCAGTCACCTCTGCAACCTTTCCCTTTCCTGTGTCTCTATGGTAGGAAACACCAGTTCTTGGAGCAGGAAGACCAATAACCACCTCCCTTGTCACTGGGAGTGGTGGATTTCTGGTGTGTGGTCTTGATTGGGGTTGTGAAGGTTGGGGATTCTCGTCTCTGGTTGATGCTGCTTCCCTCTTCTCTTCTTCTCTTGCCAATCTGTTGAAGATGGGCTCCAGACGTTCAGTAGAATCATCAGAGCCCCTAGGTGAATCATTTGGATCCACCACACTATCATCTTCTGAAGAAGGAAGAAAAGGGGACTTCCTTGTAGGTGGCTCGTCTTGGTAGGGATATCGAAAAAGAGGACGACTATCCTCTGATGATGATGATGATGGAGATTTGGGTGGATTGTGTGGTCTGCTTGAAGCACCCACATCATGTTTTTTATTGCGTGCCTGTTCTTTGGTGATACCATACCTTCGATGGAATGGTTGTGTGGATGATTGAGGAAGGTTGTCTGCTGAATCTGCTGATGATTCAGATGTCAGATCAACTACTTCTGGTTGATTTGTCATTGTGCTGATGAATGGTTTAGGTTAACAAAAGGTTTGATGGTTAGTTAGGGTTAATTGGTAGGTGCGGATTGTAAATTGGGGATATTTTATAGGCGAAGTCAAGGATTCATAGTAATAAATGTGAGTTGGGTAGTAAAGTAAAACTCAAGATCTTTACTGAAGATATTATTCTCTTGAGTTGTTTCTGCTGATTGACTTTTCACTTCAGTAGATTGACCATCATTTCTGCTGAAGGGTTGATTTTGAATGGTGAAGTTGCTTTACACGTCAGATAAGGTCAACAATTAGTTCCGATAAAGTTTGACCTTAATTGGGTAACTTCTATTTATAACCTATTCATATAATCTTCGCCCAAAACAAATAATTCCCTCTTCAAGCACTCTAAACCTATTCTCCATTCTCTCATAATTTCTTCCATGGAGGCCCTACAATTCAAGAAGGATCACAATAAAGTTGCTTTTCTGGGAAAAGCGAAGGGACAGGACATATATGACCCTATGGTTGATTTTTTAAAGCGATCAAAGATTCATTTTGCTTTGACTCATTATCCGGATATAGTACATGAATCTTTGGTAAAACAATTTTGGGCATCTGCTGAGAAGCGGTCTGATACAGAGATAGTAGCAAAGATTGATGGAACTGAGTATGTTGTGACTGAAGCTTTGATTAGGGAAAGATTGCAGTTGGATGATGAAAATGGGGTTTATCAAACCAACACTGAAGAGATTCTTACTGGTCTAAGAGCAGCGGGTTATCAAAGTGTGGATACGACTATGTGGCTGAAGAACAAGTTTTGTCCCAAGTGGAGATTTTTGGTACACACATTACTTCAATGTATCAGCAACAAATCCGGAGGATGGGATCAATTTTCTACTCAAATGGGTTGTGGTATAGTGTGTCTTTCACAGGGTTTAACTTATAATTTTTCTAAGTTTATTTTTGATAATTTGGTAGAAAATATTCAAAAGAAAAAGCATAAGTTTTTAATGTACCCTAGGTTTCTACAGATAATTTTAGACATAAATACCCAGGATAGAGGACATTATCCCATAGGAGCCCTTAGTGCCAAGTTGTTTGCTTCTATGAAAACTCATTATGTTGGGGAGCATCACCCTCTGCTACCAGCTATGTTGCCACATGGCAATGATGATGCTGATGAGGGCATTGCTGCTGATGCTCCACCAGCTCCCAATACTGCTGATGGTACTCCATCAGTAGAAAGGGATGAGGGCCCATTCTTAACTGCTGAAGTACCTATTGTTTCTACTGACCAACCTACACCTTCACCTGTTCCATCACAATCTCATGAAGCTTCTGTAGAGCTTGCTCCTGAGGTTGAGGAGACAATTCAGTCTCTTGATACTCATATTCCTACACCTCTTGAAGATGAGATTCCAAGACTGTCCACACCTAGCCCCTTTAGAGACCCAATAAATGAGAACACTTCTAATTTTGAGTATTTACATGTTTCTTTTGAAAGGCCCAATGAAGCTCCCTTTACCACTGAGACATCTGCTGGTGGAGCTGAGGACCCTATTACTCTCACTTCTTTGTATACTTTACTCAACAGGAATGTTCAAGAAACTGAGAAGTTGAAGAAGGACCTTGCAGATACTAAATCTTCACTTAGTGATGAAATTGTGGTGCTGAAAAGAAGGGTTCAAGAATTAGAGGATAAACTTGGGCAGAAAAAGAAGAGGAAGTTTGTGTTTGCATCTGATGATGAGCAGGAGGCTAGTTATTGGGATCATCTTGAGTTATTGGCTGAAGCTGCTCAGCAGACTTCTACTCATTCACCTAAAGCTGCTGAATCCTCTCACCAAAGGGATCAGATTAAGTTCTACAGAAAGAGGAGAAGACAGTACTTGAGCAAGGAATCTACAATGCCAAGTTTGTATGTTGTTCAACAACATACTAATGGTGCTCATGTGGCTTCTGCTGATGTTACATCTTCTAAAGTGTCTGCTGAAGTGTTTATTGCTGGAAGATCCTTTGCCTTGGATACTTCTGATGAAGTTCATGCTCCACATGTTGAATCTTCAACTCAACATGTTTCTGCTGACGCTTCTATTGGAGTTTCTACTGAAGATATTGACAGAGTTACTTGTGTGGATACTTCTGGAAATGAGCAAGGAAGGATGGTTGAAGAAGATATTGGTACAGACCTTGTTAGTGAAGAAGAAAGGAAGGAGCAAGATCGGTTGTTTAAAGAATATGAGGATCTTGTGAAGAGTCAAGCTTTAGCAAAACAGATGACCGATCAATTTACTTCAGATTTGCCTCCAGAGAGGCAACGAGAGCTAGATGAGCAATCAGCTAAATTCACTGATGCACAATGGGACTCTTACACTCAACAAGCTGCATCCAATCCTACTTTGGCTCAAAGTATCTTAGGAGCTAACTTTGATAGTAATAACTTTGCTAAACAAATGGTAGCTCTTGGGCAACAGAGGAAGAAAGCTGCAGCAGAGAGGAGGAAGGCTATTGCTGCTCAGAAAGCACAAGCTAAGAGAGATAGACCCCAGACTGAAGCAGACAAGAGACAATATAGGAGGAATGTGGTCTATAATCAGTATACTTCTGTGTATAGTTATGGTTTGACAAAGAAGCAAGTTTGGGCTTTGTCTGATTCTGAGTTGAATAGAATTTATGATCAGATTATGAAGTTTATTCACTCTTCTGCTACTCAACCTAAGAGGACTGCTGATAGTATGGAAGCTCCATGTACCAAAAGACTGAAGCAAGTGGAGATAGGTACTTCATCTACTGGAGATCAAGTACATCTGAGTCCTTCGCCTGATGTTACTGAAGATACTCCTGAAGACTTACAATCTGCTGAGCCTATTGTTACTTTTACCATTTCTGCTGATGAAGCTTCTGAGAGACAATCATCTGGGATTCCTGTTTCTTCTGAAGCTCCGCCCAATTCTGCTGAACCTTTTGCTGCAACATCTGCTGATCATGAAGATTCATCATTGTCAAATTATAATGCAGAAAAGGTTAAACAAGCTGAACAGGCAGCTGCTAAGGGTAAACAAGCTAGGGAAATGGCTGAGCGATTACATGTAACAGGGGTTTCTGTTCCACGTTCTCCTCTTCCTACTGAAGATACTTCTTCTATTGCTACTGAAGATGTTTCTATGGGAATTTACATTCCTGGTCGAAGGAAGAAGAGAATGGCACATATAGGCAAGCATATTGCAAGTAGAAGATCAATTAGATTAGCTAAGCAGGTCCTCAGAGCTCACATGGGTAGTTCTTCAAAGCAAGTGAACCTAGAAGCTACTGATGATACATTTATTCAAGACGGATCTTCTGAAACTTTTCCTGAAGGATCATACAATGTGTTGATCAGATGGACTATCACAGATGGACAACTTAACACTATCTATAGGCAAGATCAATCCTATAAGAATTTCACTTTCTTGAAATAAATTCTTCATTTGGTGGATAGGCAAGATCTGCAGACTCTTTACAAGTTAGTCACTGAGTATTATGCTATACATACTCCACAAGGTGCTGGCCTATATCTATTGGGAGATCTTCAAGTTCTCTTTGACTCCCAAACTCCACAGGGGAAAGGCTATTCGATTTGGAAGAATTCTCATAGGTGGAAAGTTGATACTTGGAGATTTTATCCCATTCCCAATGTCCATGTGGTGGAGACTGAGTCTGGGATAAGAGTATGTATGTTTTCTGATCAACAATATCCATTGTCCATGACACTGATGAATCGTATGCTCCAAAGGAAGTTGGAAATTCCTCCAAATCCAGTTGCTAATGATAGGACACATGCTGAACAATTGGTTGGGTTCATCAAGTCCAAGCTTCTGCAACAACAAGCTTCTACTTGATTCTGGTATTATGTATTTCTTGTATATTTACTATTTCTTTATTTTATTTATTTCTTAGTAAAAAAAAAAATGTATATTTGTGTACTAACTTTTATGCAGGTTTGTTGTATAACTCTGTTGATGGTTATCAACTCACCAGATGTGACTTGTGTCCATCAAAGAGTTGGCTAGTCCAAAGGGTACAGCTTTGGTAAAGACACATCAAATCTGTTGATAGCTATAATAGCTTGCTCAAAGCTATAGGGTATTCAACTCACCCATGCTTCATTGCTGAGAGTTGAAATGGTCCTCAATTCACCATGGATGTAACCCTTTCTGGGATCCAAAGAATTGGCTAGTCCACAAAAGTATGGTTTGTGGTAAAGACATTTGGTATCCATATTTGGTATTCAATTCACCAAGGTTCAGTTGAAACCAAAGAATTGGCTAGTCCTGAGCAAATGGCTACAGGTAAAGACATCTCAAATCCGTTTATAGTTGCTGATTTGCTAATAAATCAGATGGTTATCAGTGTACCATAGTTTTCGAACTTAAACATTTGGCTACTCCAGTAGTGATGGCTATTGGTAAAGAGACATCAAATCCATTATTTTCAATGATTCACCTCTCACAGGAGTTAACACACCTGGATGTGATGAGAATAGTATGAAACTAATATGTTTTGATGTACAAATTGTCATTTGTTGCTGCAAAGACCTGAAGTTTAAAGTTTTGCCATTCATAGAGATGTGGTTCATATGGTTCATTGCTGCTGATGTTCGAAAGTCAATCCTCTTATTATGAAGTGTTAAAGATCTATCAAGAATCTTGAACTTAACCATGTCAAATTCAAGATTAGGGGAGGATTGTTGGGAATTCTGCTAAGGAAGAATTCTACTGATGGTTACTGCTGATGAATATGCTGAAGTATTGGATTCTGCTGAAGAATGATTTCTGCGAAAGTAAAGATTCTGCTGAAGATTGTTTCTACCGAAGTATAGATTGTGCGGAATGTGTTTCTGCTGATGGATAGTTTCCGCGTATTTTGATTTTAGTTAGGATATGTATGAGTTTATTTAGAAAGTGATAATGCATATCTTGTTTAGTTTTTAGATTATACGTTTCTTGTGAAACGGTTTAGGGTTTCGAGTGAAATCTAGTTAGGGTTCCTTGTCTATAAAAGGAACACGTATTTATGTATTATAAGGGAGTTTTTAGAAAAAACACTTTTAGTATTAATCAAAAGATCCATAGAGGATCAAATCGTTCTTAGTAATCGTGTTCTTACTTGTGTTTGTTTTCCGCTATAGAATACAAGTAACTTAGACTTTCTTTTAGTGTGTTTGTGATTACATAAACATTACTAACGATCCACGAGCTCACGAAGATCTATCAAGGTCTTAGTTTCAACAAGTGGTATCAGAGCCTCGTGAGAGTCTCTGTGTTACTAGGAACACCTTCACGTTTACACCCTCTCTCACCCTATAACAATAACAATGCCTGGATCAGACGATGAATCTGAAGTTCACAGCAACAATAACAACAACAACAACAACCAAAACACCACATCTATGCAACAACTCAATCTCACCAACAGCAATGCAAAGTTTCCTTACCTTAAGAAGGAAGAATATGAATTATGGGCGATGAAGATGCAGAACTGGATCACCAATATTGATTGGAATCTTTGGGAAATTGTCCGTAAGGGAAACAGTTTGAAGAAGCACACCAAAGATGCTGATGGTATTGTTTCGATTCTTCCTCCTAAATCTGCTGAAGAGGTTCTTGCAGTACAAAGAGAAAATAAAGTGAGAACCATTCTCCTTCAGGCTATTCCAGATGATCACATGGGAGACTTTCACTATATGGAGGAAGCAAAAGATATCTGGATGGCAATCAAGGCTAGGTTTGGTGGGAACGATGAGTCAAGAAGGATGAGGAAGTCAATGTTGAAACAGCAGTTTCAAGAGTTCCAAATAACTGAAGAGGAAGGTATTCACAAGGGGTATGATAGGTTCCATAAGATTTTGAGCCAGATGAATCAGCTAAAGGCCAGACCAGATAATGAGGACTGCAATGCAAAGTTCCTGCGATCTTTACCTCCCTCATGGCTACAAGTGAGCATTGCACTCAAAACTAAAGGTGGTCTTGATATGCTTTCTTTTGATGATCTCTACAACAAGCTTAAAACTCTTGAGCCTGATGTTAGAAGCCCCATTCGTTCATCAAACCCTACTTATTCAGCTTTTGTGAGCACCACCTCCAACAAGCAAACTCAGGCTTCAAGTTCAAGCTCCTCAGTTACATCTTCCTACTCTCAACCACAGTCCAGTAGTGTGATGGAGGATGTTCTTCACTCTTTTGTTGCTGATTATGAACATCAGCAGCATCTTGCTTTTGAGGACTTTGATCAGGTGGATCCTCTTGATTTGGAAGAGATGAATTTAAAATGGCAGGTGGCCATGCTTACTTTAAATGTCAAGAGGTTTGAAAAGAAGTCTGGAAGAAAGTTCGGGTTTCAGGGAAGAGAACCAGCTAGGTTTGATAGAAGGAAGATCAAGTGCTATTCATGTGGTCAGTTGGGTCACTTTTCTAGAGAGTGCAAGGAAAGGAAGACTGGTGATGAAGTTCGGTATTCAAGCTATCAGAAGAATCAAGTGAATGCTGAAAACCCCAAAGCCTTGGTCACTCTGGATGATCATATCAACTGGAAGGTGCATGAACCTGAGAATGATGATAATACAGATGTGAATGGATTGCTGGCTAGCTGTTCTTTAGAGGATAAGCATAGTCACACTGCCTTTATGGGCATATCTCAGGTACAAAATTGTATATTTGGTTGTAGTGAAAGGTATAATGAACTAAAAAAGGAATATGATGAATTGAAACTTAAATATAATGAATGTTATATAGATGTTAAGGCTTATAAACACTCTTTAAAAACTCTAGAAAGACAAAAAGTTTGGTTTCAGAAGAATGAGGTCGCTTATGATGAAAAGATAGGGGTGTTAGAGAGAGATTTACATTGTGCTAAAATTGATTTAAAGCGTACTGAGAAAGAAAAAGCAGAGGTAGTGTTAGAAAAACAGGAAGTGCAAACTAAACTAGACAATAGCTTGGCTAGGTTTGATAAATGGAAAGATTCATCTAAAAATCTAAACAGGTTAGTTAATAGTTCTATGTCTGTAAAAACTAAGATTGGTTTAGGGTATGGTGACTACATAGGGAAAGATCAATTTTATGACCCTAATGAGTATAGTGTTTTTGACCCTGAACCTGTAGACTATCAAGTTCCTGTTAAGTTTGTCAAGGAAGGTGAATTACATGCTGTGCCTGGACCTATTAGGGGAGAACACATGCCATCTAGCACCACCACCTCTGATTTTGATGGATCACACCATCTTTATGGCAAAAAGTCAAGTGACTTGCCAGACCCTAACTCTAATTCTGCTGACTTTGTCTCTTGTTCTGACAGTGACAAGTCCTCTGACCAAGGGTCTACCACCTATACCAGTTGTGATTCAAGTGAAAAGTCAGACCCTACAAAGACCTCTCCCAAGCCTTCACCCAAGACACCCTACAAGTCTGTTAGAATTGCTGCTGAGGATGTCAAGTCCAAGACAGTTTCTTCTGAAGACTTGTCTTTTAATTCTTTGCAAAATAATGTTTCTTATTGTGTCAAAAACAATCCTGTTTCTGTTAGTGATTTGAATAATTCTACTTGTAACGGGACATCTTTTTCTTTTAATAAATCTTCTAAAAAGAAGAAATGTTTTGTGTGTGGAAGTAAATCTCATCTAATCAAGGATTGTAATTTTCATGAGCAAAGAATGGGTGTTGGTCAGACTAAACCAAGACCAATGTGGACGAATGTTCAGAATATTCCACCATATGTTCCACAAGCAACTCATAGGGCCAGCAATTCTGCTGATAGACATTCTGCTGATAGACATTCTAAGTCTACTAGGAGAAGAAATGTTGCTAGACCATTTGTGCAACCCACTAGTTCCTATTATCAGAATGGTTATTGGCCTAACTATATTGACCCAATGTATATGGGTATGGGATATTGGGATACTGCTGTTAAGCCCTCAGCAGGTTGTTTCTGGACTAACAAGGGACCTCATCTTTATAGAAGGTCCAAGAACAATGGTGGATCTTATCAATCTACATGGCCTACTTCTTATGATCCACAAGGCAGGCTCAAGTCAGTAATGACTTGAGTCTCCAAAGTGTACTAACATTTGTATAATTTTGTTGTATATGTAGGATCATCCTTTGAAAAGTAAAGATGTTGGCATTTTAGATAGTGGTTGTTCAAGGAGTATGTCAGAAAACAGGGACATGATGCATGATTTTGTACCCATTCAAGGAGGAGGCAATGTAACCTTTGGTGGAGGAGATGGCAAAATCACTGGGTATGGAACTATCAGAACACCTCACTTGGACTTTGCAAATGTGCTCTATGTGAAGGAACTGCAACACTTCAACTTGTTCTCAGTATCTCAATTATGTGATACCAAGAACAAGGTCTTCTTCTCAGAGGATGAATGTCTTGTACTATCTAAAGACTTCAAGCTTCCAGAAGATACCACAATTCTGCTGAAAGTTCCCAGAAGATACAACTTATACACATTCAACTTGAATGAAGTCCAACCTGAAGGTGATCTGACATGCTTGGTGGCTAAAGCATCCCTGGATGAGTCAACTAAGTGGCATAGAAGGATGGCTCATGTTAATTTCAAGACCATTAACAAACTTTCTAAGCTTGGTCTAGTTCAAGGGCTTCCCTCCAAAGTCTTCACCAATGAACACAATTGTGTTGCCTGCAACAAAGGGAAGCAACACAGAGCTTCATACAAAGCCATTACAGCTGTGAGCACTATCTCAGAACCTCTTCAGTTGCTGCACATGGATCTTTTTGGTCCAGCTCAAGTCAGGAGTATTGATCACAAATCCTTCTGCCTGGTGATCACTGATGACTATAGCAGGTTTTGTTGGGTATTCTTTTTGAGAACTAAAGATGAAACATATCCAATCTTAAAAGAGTACATTACCCTTGTAGAAAACCAGCTAAATAAAAAGGTTAAAGGGATTAGGTGTGATAATGGGACAGAGTTCAAAAATGCTGTCTTAATAGAACTTTGTCAGTCTAAGGGGATAAAAAGGGACTATAGCACTCCAAGAACCCCACAGCAAAATGGGGTTGCAGAAAGAAAGAATAGGACCTTAATAGAGGCAGCAAGATCCATGCTTGCAGACTCTAAATTACCCACTATGTTCTGGACTGAAGCAGTAAGCACTGCTTGTTATGTTTTGAACAGGGTATCCATCACTAGACCTCATATCAAGACACCTTATGAACTTCTCACTGGGAAAGTTCCTGATATTCATTACTTTAAACCTTTTGGTTGTCTAAAAAGATAGAGGAGACCCTTAATCTGAGATACCTAGAAAATAAGCCTCATGTTCAAGGACAAGGTCATCCTTGGTATTTTGACTTGGATTACCTAACTGATTATTTGGGCTATACTAGATATGTTGCTGAACAATCTGCAGGTACAAAAGAGTCTCCTACTAACAATGCAGGTACCCTGGAAGAGGACTCAGGAAGTGAGTCTGAGCATGATGAACATACTATTGTTGTACCTTCTTTTCCTCCTAACCATGTTGAAGGAGATACTTCTGGGGAGATTGAAGATTTGTCACACTATGCAGAGGACCTTGCTAGACTCAAGAAGCAAGAATTTGCAGCCAATCAAGAAGCTGAAAGACTTAGTGAGGAGTCAGCACAACCCTTCAGTGGAAACCAGGATTCTGCTGATCCTTCACATGTTTCTGCTGATGTTGCCAAATCTGCTGATGGGTCTTCTGACGGTTCTCCCATGACTAATAGTGTGTCCACAGACTTTGAGGAACCTTATACACGCTTTCCAAGTCCTTCTGATCTTGGAAATCACTCACCCAAAGCTGGTATCTTCAACTCAGCCTCCTATGACAGTGAATTTAGACCAAATATGACCAATCTTGATACCACAATTGAAGTCAACCCCAATGCAACCAAAAGGATACATACTGCTCATCCTCAATCCAACATTCTTGGTGATCCTCAAGCACCTGTTAGAACTAGAAGTTCTGTGAAAGGTTCTAAATATGGTCAAGTGGCTTTTCTTTCTTATGTTTCATCTCAGCAAAGGGACAATCACACAGACTTTAAGCATTGTCTGTTTGCTTGTTATCTTTCTCAAGTGGAACCAACAAGTGTTAGTCAAGCTCTTGAAGACTTCAGCTGGCTTGAAGCAATGCAGGAAGAGATGCTACAATTCAAGAATCAGAAAGTTTGGCTATTGGTACCACTACCTGAAGGAAAGATTGCCATTGGTACCAAGTGGATTCTGAAAAATAAAAGAGATGCCAGGGGTATTGTGGTTAAAAACAAAGCAAGATTGGTGGCACAAGGATTCAGACAAGAGGAGGGCATTGATTATACTGAAGTATTTGCTCCTGTAGCTAGGGTTGAGGCCATCAGAATCTTCTTGGCCTATGCATCTTATATGGGTTTTATGGTGTATCAGATGGATGTCAAAGGTGCTTTTCTATATGGAGAAATTGATGAGGAGGTTTATGTATCTCAACCTAAAGGTTTTGAAGACCCAGATAATCCAAAGCATGTTTACAGGGTTGTCAAAGCTCTCTATGGCCTTCATCAGGCACCAAGAGCTTGGTATGCTAGGCTTTCATCATTTCTGCTGAAGCATGGATACAGAAGAGGTGCTATTGACAAAACACTCTTCATTAAGAAGAATTCCAGGGATATCATACTTGTTCAAGTTTATGTGGATGACATTATCTTTGGCTCCACTAAAGAAGCTTGGTGCCGGGAGTTTGAGGAATTAATGAAGGGAGAGTTTCAGATGAGTGCTATGGGGGAGCTCACTTTCTTTTTAGGTCTACAAGTTCAGCAGAAACCAGATGGTATCTTTATTAGTCAAGATAAGTATGTTAAAGATATGTTGAAGAAGTTTGATATGGAGAATGTTAGACCTGCCACTACACCCTATGAAGCTCCCAAACCAAAGAATAACCTTGAACCAGATCCTGCAGTGAATGTTCACCTATACAGGTCCATGATTGGTTCATTAATGTACTTAACAGCTTCAAGGCCAGACATCACATTTGCTGTGAGTGCTTGTTCTAGACATCAGGTCACACCACTCACTTCCCACCTGAATGCAGTCAAGAAGATCTTTAAGTATCTCAAAGGCCAACCCAAGCTAGGTCTTTGGTACCCAAAAGAGTCTCCTTTCAAGTTGGAAGCTTATAGTGATAGTGACTATGCTGGTGCAAATCTGGATAGGAGATCCACAACTGGAGGTTGCCAATTTCTTGGAAGAAGGTTAATTTCTTGGCAATGCAAGAAACAAACCATTGTTGCTACCTCATCTACTGAAGCAGAGTATGTTGCTGCTGCCAATTGTTGTGGACAGGTTCTTTGGATACAAAATCAATTATTGGATTATGGGTTTAATTTCATGAACACCACAATTTTTATTGATAACCAAAGTACCATATGCATAGTTAAAAATCCAGTTTTTCATAATAGAACTAAGCATATTGAGATCAGGCACCATTTTATAAGAGATGCATATGAAAAACATTTGATTAAGGTGCTTAAAATACACACAGATGATAATGTGGCAGATTTACTGACTAAAGCTTTTGATGGACCTAGGTTTCAACACTTAGTGGTCCATATTGGGATGGTTAACCCTTAAATGCAATGTTTGAGGGGAGGCATAGGCCTCAGGGGAGGCATATGCCTCAGGGGAGGATTGTTAGTTGGAACATTTTGTATATCTTGTAATATTGTAATATTTTGTAGATTATTGATTATGTTTGCTAACACTAATCAACTAATGTCATTTTAGTTTGTTTGGTTTGGATTTTTTGCTGTTATGTGTTTATTTTGCAGGTTGCCTTAAGATTGCTGATTCTTAGTTAAGGTTAATCAAGTTTACATTAGTCGGATTTGGTCATTGTCTCTACTGAATGGAAGTGCTGAAGAACAATTCAAAGAGCTTATCATTGCAAAACATAGGGCAAATTGTTCATTCATTCAAGAAGTTACATTTCATAAAGACCAATCCTATACAAGATAACCTACACAGACACAAGTTTCTATCATCTATTGCAACACCAGGGAGACTAACAGACATGATTGAGAGACCAAAAATACCAAGAACCTAGTTTTATATCTTTGGTCCTTGGCAACATCTCATCATCACCTATTTCATTTTACCCTTTCCCTTTCCAGTCACCTCTGCAACCTTTCACTTTCCTGTGTCTCTATAGTAGGAAACACCAGTTCTTGGAGCAGGAAGACCAATAACCACCTCCCTTGTCACTGGGAGTGGTGGATTTCTGGTGTGTGGTCTTGATTGGGGTTGTGAAGGTTGGGGATTCTCGTCTCTGGTTGATGCTGCTTCCCTCTTCTCTTCTTCTCTTGCCAATCTGTTGAAGATGGGCTCCAGACGTTCAGTAGAATCATCAGAGCCCCTAGGTGAATCATTTGGATCCACCACACTATCATCTTCTGAAGAAGGAAGAAAAGGGGACTTCCTTGTAGGTGGCTCGTCTTGGTAGGGATATCGAAAAAGAGGACGACTATCCTCTGATGATGATGATGATGGAGATTTGGGTGGATTGTGTGGTCTGCTTGAAGCACCCACATCATGTTTTTTCTTGCGTGCCTGTTCTTTGGTGATACCATACCTTCGATGGAATGGTTGTGTGGATGATTGAGGAAGGTTGTCTGCTGAATCTGCTGATGATTCAGATGCCAGATCAACTACTTCTGGTTGATTTGTCATTGTGCTGATGAATGGTTTAGGTTACACAAAGGTTTGATGGTTAGTTAGGGTTAATTGGTAGGTGCGGATTGTAAATTGGGGATATTTTATAGGCGAAGTCAAGGATTCATAGTAATAAATGTGAGTTGGGTAGTAAAGTAAAACTCAAGATCTTTACTGAAGATATTATTCTCTTGAGTTGTTTCTGCTGATTGACTTTTCACTTCAGTAGATTGACCATCATTTCTGCTGAAGGGTTGATTTTGAATGGTGAAGTTGCTTTACACGTCAGATAAGGTCAACAATTAGTTCCGATAAAGTTTGACCTTAATTGGGTAACTTCTATTTATAACCTATTCATATAATCTTCGCCCAAAACAAATAATTCCCTCTTCAAGCACTCTAAACCTATTCTCCATTCTCTCATAATTTCTTCCATGGAGGCCCTACAATTCAAGAAGGATCACAATAAAGTTGCTTTTCTGGGAAAAGCGAAGGGACAGGACATATATGACCCTATGGTTGATTTTTTAAAGCGATCAAAGATTCATTTTGCTTTGACTCATTATCCGGATATAGTACATGAATCTTTGGTAAAACAATTTTGGGCATCTGCTGAGAAGCGGTCTGATACAGAGATAGTAGCAAAGATTGATGGAACTGAGTATGTTGTGACTGAAGCTTTGATTAGGGAAAGATTGCAGTTGGATGATGAAAATGGGGTTTATCAAACCAACACTGAAGAGATTCTTACTGGTCTAAGAGCAGCGGGTTATCAAAGTGTGGATACGACTATGTGGCTGAAGAACAAGTTTTGTCCCAAGTGGAGATTTTTGGTACACACATTACTTCAATGTATCAGCAACAAATCCGGAGGATGGGATCAATTTTCTACTCAAATGGGTTGTGGTATAGTGTGTCTTTCACAGGGTTTAACTTATAATTTTTCTAAGTTTATTTTTGATAATTTGGTAGAAAATATTCAAAAGAAAAAGCATAAGTTTTTAATGTACCCTAGGTTTCTACAGATAATTTTAGACATAAATACCCAGGATAGAGGACATTATCCCATAGGAGCCCTTAGTGCCAAGTTGTTTGCTTCTATGAAAACTCATTATGTTGGGGAGCATCACCCTCTGCTACCAGCTATGTTGCCACATGGCAATGATGATGCTGATGAGGGCATTGCTGCTGATGCTCCACCAGCTCCCAATACTGCTGATGGTACTCCATCAGTAGAAAGGGATGAGGGCCCATTCTTAACTGCTGAAGTACCTATTGTTTCTACTGACCAACCTACACCTTCACCTGTTCCATCACAATCTCATGAAGCTTCTGTAGAGCTTGCTCCTGAGGTTGAGGAGACAATTCAGTCTCTTGATACTCATATTCCTACACCTCTTGAAGATGAGATTCCAAGACTGTCCACACCTAGCCCCTTTAGAGACCCAATAAATGAGAACACTTCTAATTTTGAGTATTTACATGTTTCTTTTGAAAGGCCCAATGAAGCTCCCTTTACCACTGAGACATCTGCTGGTGGAGCTGAGGACCCTATTACTCTCACTTCTTTGTATACTTTACTCAACAGGAATGTTCAAGAAACTGAGAAGTTGAAGAAGGACCTTGCAGATACTAAATCTTCACTTAGTGATGAAATTGTGGTGCTGAAAAGAAGGGTTCAAGAATTAGAGGATAAACTTGGGCAGAAAAAGAAGAGGAAGTTTGTGTTTGCATCTGATGATGAGCAGGAGGCTAGTTATTGGGATCATCTTGAGTTATTGGCTGAAGCTGCTCAGCAGACTTCTACTCATTCACCTAAAGCTGCTGAATCCTCTCACCAAAGGGATCAGATTAAGTTCTACAGAAAGAGGAGAAGACAGTACTTGAGCAAGGAATCTACAATGCCAAGTTTGTATGTTGTTCAACAACATACTAATGGTGCTCATGTGGCTTCTGCTGATGTTACATCTTCTAAAGTGTCTGCTGAAGTGTTTATTGCTGGAAGATCCTTTGCCTTGGATACTTCTGATGAAGTTCATGCTCCACATGTTGAATCTTCAACTCAACATGTTTCTGCTGACGCTTCTATTGGAGTTTCTACTGAAGATATTGACAGAGTTACTTGTGTGGATACTTCTGGAAATGAGCAAGGAAGGATGGTTGAAGAAGATATTGGTACAGACCTTGTTAGTGAAGAAGAAAGGAAGGAGCAAGATCGGTTGTTTAAAGAATATGAGGATCTTGTGAAGAGTCAAGCTTTAGCAAAACAGATGACCGATCAATTTACTTCAGATTTGCCTCCAGAGAGGCAACGAGAGCTAGATGAGCAATCAGCTAAATTCACTGATGCACAATGGGACTCTTACACTCAACAAGCTGCATCCAATCCTACTTTGGCTCAAAGTATCTTAGGAGCTAACTTTGATAGTAATAACTTTGCTGAACAAATGGTAGCTCTTGGGCAACAGAGGAAGAAAGCTGCAGCAGAGAGGAGGAAGGCTATTGCTGCTCAGAAAGCACAAGCTAAGAGAGATAGACCCCAGACTGAAGCAGACAAGAGACAATATAGGAGGAATGTGGTCTATAATCAGTATACTTCTGTGTATAGTTATGGTTTGACAAAGAAGCAAGTTTGGGCTTTGTCTGATTCTGAGTTGAATAGAATTTATGATCAGATTATGAAGTTTATTCACTCTTCTGCTACTCAACCTAAGAGGACTGCTGATAGTATGGAAGCTCCATGTACCAAAAGACTGAAGCAAGTGGAGATAGGTACTTCATCTACTGGAGATCAAGTACATCTGAGTCCTTCTACTGATGTTACTGAAGATACTCCTGAAGACTTACAATCTGCTGAGCCTATTGTTACTTTTACCATTTCTGCTGATGAAGCTTCTGAGAGGACAATCATCTGGGATTCCTGTTTCTTCTGAAGCTCCGCCCAATTCTGCTGAACCTTTTGCTGCAACATCTGCTGATCATGAAGATTCATCATTGTCAAATTATAATGCAGAAAAGGTTAAACAAGTGAACAGGCAGCTGCTAAGGGTAAACAAGCTAGGGAAATGGCTGAGCGATTACATGTAACAGGGGTTTCTGTTCCACGTTCTCCTCTTCCTACTGAAGATACTTCTTCTATTGCTACTGAAGATGTTTCTATGGGAATTTACATTCCTGGTCGAAGGAAGAAGAGAATGGCACATATAGGCAAGCATATTGCAAGTAGAAGATCAATTAGATTAGCTAAGCAGGTCCTCAGAGCTCACATGGGTAGTTCTTCAAAGCAAGTAAACCTAGAAGCTACTGATGATACATTTATTCAAGAAGGATCTTCTGAAACTTTTCCTAAAGGATCATACAATGTGTTGATCAGATGGACTATCACAGATGGACAACTTAACACTATCTATAGGCAAGATCAATCCTATAAGAATTTCACTTTCTTGCAAGAAATTCTTCATTTGGTGGATAGGCAAGATCTGCAGACTCTTTACAAGTTAGTCACTGAGTATTATGCTATACATACTCCACAAGGTGCTGGCCTATATCTATTGGGAGATCTTCAAGTTCTCTTTGACTCCCAAACTCCACAGGGGAAAGGCTATTCGATTTGGAAGAATTCTCATAGGTGGACAGTTGATACTTGGAGATTTTATCCCATTCCCAATGTCCATGTGGTGGAGACTGAGTCTGGGATAAGAGTATGTATGTTTTCTGATCAACAATATCCATTGTCCATGACACTGATGAATCGTATGCTCCAAAGGAAGTTGGAAATTCCTCCAAATCCAGTTGCTAATGATAGGACACATGCTGAACAATTGGTTGGGTTCATCAAGTCCAAGCTTCTGCAACAACAAGCTTCTACTTGATTCTGGTATTATGTATTTCTTGTATATTTACTATTTCTTTATTTTATTTATTTCTTAGTAAAAAAAAAATGTATATTTGTGTACTAACTTTTATGCAGGTTTGTTGTATAACTCTGTTGATGGTTATCAACTCACCAGATGTGACTTGTGTCCATCAAAGAGTTGGCTAGTCCAAAGGGTACAGCTTTGGTAAAGACACATCAAATCTGTTGATAGCTATAATAGCTTGCTCAAAGCTATAGGGTATTCAACTCACCCATGCTTCATTGCTGAGAGTTGAAATGGTCATCAATTCACCATGGATGTAACCCTTTCTGGGATCCAAAGAATTGGCTAGTCCACAAAAGTATGGTTTGTGGTAAAGACATTTGGTATCCATATTTGGTATTCAATTCACCAAGGTTCAGTTGAAACCAAAGAATTGGCTAGTCCTGAGCAAACGGCTACAGGTAAAGACATCTCAAATCCGTTTATAGTTGCTGATTTGCTAATAAATCAGATGGTTATCAGTGTACCATAGTTTTCGAACTTAAACATTTGGCTACTCCAGTAGTGATGGCTATTGGTAAAGAGACATCAAATCCATTATTTTCAATGATTCACCTCTCACAGGAGTTAACACACCTGGATGTGATGAGAATAGTATGAAACTAATATGTTTTGATGTACAAATTGTCATTTGTTGCTGCAAAGACCTGAAGTTTAAAGTTTTGCCATTCATAGAGATGTGGTTCATATGGTTCATTGCTGCTGATGTTCGAAAGTCAATCCTCTTATTATGAAGTGTTAAAGATCTATCAAGAATCTTGAACTTAACCATGTCAAATTCAAGATTAGGGGAGGATTGTTGGGAATTCTGCTAAGGAAGAATTCTACTGATGGTTACTGCTGATGAATATGCTGAAGTATTGGATTCTGCTGAAGAATGATTTCTGCGAAAGTAAAGATTCTGCTGAAGATTGTTTCTACCGAAGTATAGATTGTGCGGAATGTGTTTCTGCTGATGGATAGTTTCCGCGTATTTTGATTTTAGTTAGGATATGTATGAGTTTATTTAGAAAGTGATAATGCATATCTTGTTTAGTTTTTAGATTATACGTTTCTTGTGAAACGGTTTAGGGTTTCGAGTGAAATCTAGTTAGGGTTCCTTGTCTATAAAAGGAACACGTATTTATGTATTATAAGGGAGTTTTTAGAAAAAACACTTTTAGTATTAATCAAAAGATCCATAGAGGATCAAATCGTTCTTAGTAATCGTGTTCTTACTTGTGTTTGTTTTCCGCTATAGAATACAAGTAACTTAGACTTTCTTTTAGTGTGTTTGTGATTACATAAACATTACTAACGATCCACGAGCTCACGAAGATCTATCAAGGTCTTAGTTTCAACAGAAAATCACAACAGCTATTCCCCCCCCACCCAAAATCAGCTCCAACCTTCCCCAAATAAGTTTTCACCAGAAAAGACAAAATTTGGAGCGTCCTAGTCTAGGACGGCTCCACGGTTCCACTAAATTTAGTGGAGCCGTGGCATGTTTAGTGGAGCCATCTGTACAAAATTTTCTGTAACGTTCAGATTTTTCTTGCCTATAAAAACCAACCCCATTCATAGTTTTTAGGCACCCTTTCACACAGAAAAACTTCTAAGTTTAAACCTCTCACACCTTTCTCTTCTTTAGATCATTTAGATTAGTTACTTTTTGTTTTAAGAGTGATCCAATCATCCACCAAGAGATCCTCTTCATTCCTCTTCATTAGCAAGAGAAGAACACAAGTATCCAAGTTGATACAAGTTGTTATCATTCCTCTTCATTAGCAAGAGAAGAACACAAGTATCCAAGTTGATACAAGGTGTTATCATTCCTCTTCATTAGCAAGAGAAGAACTCAAAGTATTCAAAAAGATACAAGAGTTATAGTTGTTAGGTTTTTGTAACACTTGTTACAACCTTGTTGTATCATAGCATACATCAAGTTTATTTATCTTTTGTGAGTGAGAGTGAAGATCAAGTGTGATCTTATAGAGATAGTGGATATCTCTTAAAGCCATTGGGCTTGTGTGATTGATCAAGAAGATCAAGGGTCGATAGATTAGTGTTAGTTGAGAGAGTGTTGATCATTGTGATCGTGTTGAGATCTTGGTGATCTCGTGTAGCCATTGGGCTTGTGTGATTGGTCACGTGGACCTTGGTAGATTGGTGCTAGCTAAGATTAACACTCGACATCTAGCTTAGTATCGGTAATAGGATAAGCGACGTGTACGGTTTTCTCCGCCTGAAGGGAGGTTGTTGATATAGTGTTTTAAACTCTCGAGTGTGGTACTCGGGGAGTGGAGTAGGGCGAAGAAGAGCTTCGTAGCCGAACCACTATAAATCCTTTGTCTCGGTTTGATCTTTCCAACTTTACTCTTTACTTTTATTATTTACCAATTGTTAGTTTAGTGTGTAGTTCATATTGGTGTTGATTGATTACACATAGAATTCGAATCAAAGTTTCCAATAGCAAACTTTTAAAACAAGATTTTTAAAAGAAATTAAAACCAGTAAACTATTCAACCCCCCCTTCTAGTTTCCCACACATATCAATGTCACTAATCAAGTAATGAGTTATCATGGTTGAAAAAAGTTATTTTTTTTAACAAAATAAATAAACAATAATAAGACAATCTTAATACAAATGTGATACATATAGAAAGCTATTTTATTCCACCGTTGCTTACATATATCAAATTTGAAAGATAATCTTAAAGGATAGGCAATACATAGTAAGTGTTATCATTATTAGTAAATACGATTCTTCCATATCGCTCTATGACGTTCATCTGCTTTAGCATCCTCATGCTCTAAGTGTTCTTGTTCCGCCCATTCAACCATTTGATCATAAGTGTAATCATTTTGTGTTACCTCCTTTCTTCGGTCTTCACTGTCACTTGTATAGTCTTTTATCACATGATTCATCATTTCTGCCAAGGTAGTATTTCGGCATATACATTTGGCTATAATAAAATCGAAACCCACGTGGTCAATGAAAATTTCCAACTTGCCTTGTGCTGCAGATATATCAAACATCACATGCATATGATAGTTGTTTCTGAGTCTGACGGTGCTTGAAAAGCAAGTGTGTGGTACTTCATAATAAAGAGCATCAATCTTGGTATCAAGAATGTTAATCAAATATTGTTTGAGCTCTTCTAGTTTCATTCTTGGAATGCTGATGTTCATTGTTCCACCGTTGACATACTTCGGTGGACCGCCATTGAAAATCAATTGACTGTTATTATGAACAAGAAAATTGAAAATGGTTTGCGTATATGGTGTAGTAGGTTTTGATTTTTTCTTGTATCCTAGTTTAGCAAGAAATTAATCGATATCGAACCTTTTATTTTTTTGTTTTTGTAGTTGATGTAGATACCAGAGTGACTCTTCTAGTTTTAGTTTTGTTTCTTCTGAAATGGTATCTCCTAATGCTTCTTCCAGAGAACCATCGTTTAGAATCAACACCGTGCCTAAATCCATGGGCTGATGAGAAACGTAAATTTGGAGGATCCCAACAACTTTTGCAATGTCATACATAACATCAACATCATAATCATGCTTAATTGCTTTCATACCCTATAAATTGTTGATTGGTGGCAACTCGTAATATAGCTTGTGGACCCGTCTTTTGCATTTTCTGTTTAGATAGCTAACCATATTATCAAAATCCATTTCTGGAATATGAATTTTGAAGACGGAACCATCTTGGTAGGTTACTGAGTTGAGTTTAAATTCTCCGTTGTGGTGTACAAGGAACTCGAAACTGGTATTACTAGATGTTGACATGTGATGAATGAAAGAAGTTTGAATTCTATTAGTTTCCTTGAAAACACATACTTTGTATATATATATATACATACACGTAAAACGTAGGTACCATAATGTTGATGAGGCATTTCTTTATCATAAATGGTCAGTGTGTCATAATTTCAGCTTTATTCATGTGAAAAGAAAGTTGAATTGTCACTTCAATCTTTATTGCTAAAGCTTAAAACATAGAGACAATACAAACATGACTTGGATAATGTAAAATGAAAAGCATGATGCGACAACACAATCAAAATAGACCGATAGTTGCTAACTAGTCAAATAACCTTTTTGAACAAGAAGGTTTTTCCTGTTTTTTCTTCTTGTTATACTCATCTTTGCATTGGTCAGTCACAACTAGTGGGGATAACTCCACCCGATATATGTACACATGCAGTTGGTTTTGTTGAATTTGAGTATACATTAACATTCTTTCGCGGTCTTCTATAGCATCAACCAATGGTACAAGCCCTGAATCCATACTACAATTTGGTTTCTTCATATAAAGAAAGTTGGGGAGTGTCTTGTAACCCATACCGTTGGTTAAGATTGATTTTAGTTGATCGGTTGAAAAAGTGTCTAGCTCTACCGGTATGGAGAGTAAATATATTTTAAATCAACCCATACGATTAAAAGTGTTAAAAACTATACTTGTGCTATAAATGGAGCACTAGTATAAAAAAAAAATTGAACATGAAAAGCGTTTATGGTCAGTAAAAGACGAAAAACATTCATGATGAAAAAACGATGCCAATTAAAAATAGATGTAGCTTTATTATACTTAATGTCAGACACACAAATCATAGTATTTTCAGCAAAATAAAATAAAATAAAGCCTTATCTGCAAACAAAGAATTTACAAAATCAGACATTGGGATATAGTTTGCGTACACATTAAATTTACACAATAGTCATATACTGTTGATTAAATCTGAGTCAACAGTAGGTGGTATATAGTCCAAATTAATCCAGTAAACAAATATACAGTACCTAACATTTTTCAGTTGTATACCTAAACAGATCAAAAGGGGAGCTTGACATTGCGCTGAAACCCGTGAAAAAACCTGTTTCAGATTTATCTATTGCCAACCTGATATTAATTATATTACTGTTGACTGTATCACCCCCATTTCAATTCTTAAATTAAATTATCGAATTCGGCTAACACGATAAATGATTGAGTTATCAAAAAATGAAACTGTTAACATAAATCTAAACACTTAAGGGGCGTTTGGAACTGCATGTATACTTACGAAGCGTTTTTCAACATCCTTGATATGATTCTTGTTTGACATAAGTATGTTTACAAAGAGGTCAGACTGTCGGCTTTGATACCTGATCCTGTCGCGGTTGGATGTTGTTGATGCATCTTTAACGGTTGACGGTCAGCCATGGTTTCAGTCACCCCACCCGGGTACGTAGACAACTCCAATTGGTTCTGATTTTAGCCTGTATAACATCCTCGGTGCCTTGCCTCGTCATCACTTTGTCTTTCAGCACAGTTGCTGCAGCACCACTCTGTACTTTTGTTTGGAATTACGAGTGTAAGTGTGTTAGTGAGTATACCTCCTACAAAACAAAAAAAATATACAACAACAATTAAGCATTCATGCAAGCAAAGATAATAAAAGATGTGTAAAAATGAGTTGGATTCTCTGTTTTGTTACCTTGCATTGAATCAGGATGGTTTTTTCTGTCAAATCAAAATAAGCAACCCTAAACACCCCTTCACACAAAAATAAACATGCTGAAACTCAATTATCTATCTGCACTTGGAAACATGAAAATGAATTAATTAACTTTAAAACATAATCCAAACACCTATAAACAGAATAACCATTTTTCATTCCCAAATCCTCACCAAAATGAAATAAGGACTTTTATGCAACACTAAAAAAAATGCTTATTAAATGCAAATAATGAGGTGTTTAAGACTACTTCTCTGGTTCTAGCGTATACACACAGAATATTTACGATGTTTACACACAAAATAAGGGCCTTAGGTTGCAAATAATGAGGTGTTTTAGATAAATATATGAGCTTTACGATGTTGCAGGCTTGCAGCTAACTTCGCATGCCTCAAGTAAAAATAGAACTGCCCTAAAAAAATTACATACCTCAAAAGTTATAAAACACTCGCATGCCTCAAAAAATATAAAACACACACCTCCAATAACTCTGCTACATTGACTGAGACCGCTAAATTTTAAAGCTTTGTCTGTATCAGTAACGAGGGTTTCCTGTCCATTTGTAAAAGTCAATAAAAGCTTTTTTTTCATACTTTTTTCCAAACCAAATGAGTCCCCTGTTGCAGTATCTTTACCTTATGACTGAACATCGGATATTCGCAACACTTGTAGACGGCTACGATCCGCCTCTTATCAAACCATACAAAGTCTTTCTACCTTACACATTGCTTTGCATAGATGCCCTGTTGTCTGGGGTGGTATGCTCTTCGCCTATAAAAAACGAATGAAGTCATGACAAAGAAGCGTTTAATATTAATATGATCTCAATATGTAAACTAATCACTTCACTACATTGGTTCAGCAACCTTCTTCGTGACGTGACCCTTGCAACATCCACTACCTTTTAAACATAACCAATCAACAAAAAGATTATATTTCCAAACACCCTTTTTAAAACCGCGAAAACCCAAAAACAATTTTGAAAACCAATGACTAAAAACTGTTGAACAAGATTAACAATGCATAATAGCCGGTAATAAGGTTCAAAGTTTTGACAATAATACATATGATGTTGAAAATTACCAGAAAATGGGCGTGTCAAAATACCCAGAGATGTATGCTGGTGGCCAATCTCCACTTGCAGCCCTTGCAACCACAATGCACACACTATATTACCTTAACCTCACGCATGCCCTTCGGGACTCTACAGACACATGTTGTCTAGAAGTTGTGATCACGTGTTTCAATGCATCTTAAACGGCAATAATACAAAAGCAAAGCATAAGGATGGCGGAAACAACAACCCCGGTCACCTGTGAGCTCAGTATCATCATATTAAATCACTGAAAAACCCGTAAATATAAGTAGTAACAGTTTGATGAATAAAAATATTGAAGGCGAAATATGGCCTAGTCTATATTAATACCTGGTGCAGTTGCTTTTGTTGCTCAACCATGAACTGTTCTGATCTTCATTTTGACTGATACAGGAGACACATGAAATCGTTTTGGCAAAACATTGAAGAAAAGTGATTTTCATATGGAATTTAACTTAAACAGTCACTAATATTACAACATACTCACTTGTTCTCGCTCTATATATGTTGCTTGTCTTAGAACATAGAACCTAAAAGCAACTGCAAGAAGACAAAACATAGAAAAGTCATCATGCTTCATGTTTTATGAGCTATAATTTAACAAATTCATTAAAAAATGGATCCAAAAATGTTTTCAATTGAAGCATACCTGTACTAAAAACCACCCTTGATCCAACCCAGCTGTCCTGCCTATTTTGGCACTTCTAATGCAATCAGTAAATTGACTTCGTAAAGGCGGCATCTTTAACACCATTCATTTTTTTTGCCCGAGACAAAAAAGTCTGTCCAAGTGTTTGAAATTCAGTTTAGAAGTGACAAACACACTTTGTTGCTACAATAGCCTAATCGAGGCGATTGATCGCTGAATACCCGTCACACATCTGTACTAAAACCAGATGATCATCGCGCGATGGCTTAGAAAGGCGCCAACCGTGGCTGCAACCACCATCTGAGTAAGGCTGCCCCGACAAGATACCCACGTTGGCAAATTAGTCATGGTGAAATAGCAAAGGTCTGCAAATATAGCAGCAGAAGCAAACAACAGCCATGGCTGCAACCACCGCTCGGGTAAGGTTGCCCCGCCAAGATACTGGTCTTTGTTGGGATCCCTTCTAATATCATTTCACACACACATTAAGTTTAGAGAGAGAAAGATAATATGTTTAGAGAGAGAGAGAACAAGAGAGGAAAATAAGAGGATTTCTTATTCCATTTCAACCAACAACCTCTCAAATGAGAGGATACAACATTATATAGTCTTTACATAAGGAAGAATAAGGAAATGTGCCGTGCTTACCTATCTCAATGATTCGACATTAACGTAAATACTAAGACTAAACTAGACGGCACACTTCTACTATTACGTAGACTATATTTTTACGATTCTAACGAGCTATTACATGACCATATTACAAGACACATTGACTCGATAATGATCGTCACTTCAAGCGTTCCTAACAATCTCCCCTAAGGGACGATCATTAGGATCTCTCTTTTATTACATTTATGATCATCACTTTTGCGTTTCCAACAATCTCCCCTAAAGGGTGATCATTGAGATATCTTTCTGTGATCTGTGGGTTATGGGTCCACTAATAGAACGTAAGAGGTTATATTCTTTTGTGTTGAATTTTTGGGTTCTTTTGGATATTACTACCATGTTAGTTTTGTGAAAGCGTGAACAATTGACAAAAGATTCATTTGAAAACACAATCTCACTTCTTATCGACTACAAGATCCACTTTCATTTCACACCGAAATTAAAATAGAATCAAGTTCAAAAGTGAGAGAGATGCCTAAAGGTGTAAAGCTCGCAATGCACTCTAAAGAAAATGTTTGACACATTTTGAATCAGTTAAGATTCTATGTAAAGTTCTCTCAGAAGCAAGGTTTCCCACGTGGAGTTCCTTTACAATATTCTTCGGATCTGAAATGGACCTTCTAACCTTCCAAAGGGAACTCCGGCACAACATAGTTCAAATAGAGAAGCAAATTGAACAGGGAAGTGATTACATGGTAGGATTTAGAGTGCTCAAGACACAGTTAAAAGGGTTCATGTCCATGGATTTTAGAGTGTTCAAGACTTCTCGGGACTATGAATCTCAAAACAAGATATGGAGAGAGAGCATCACTAGTATGGAGGCTGAAGCTTTTAGAGATCGGCTTCTTGGACTAATGAACATACTTGAAATGGAGCTTAATGCAAGATCACTTCATCTGATGGAGATATAGAAACGAGAAAGAGAATTTAATGAACGAGAAAATGGAAGAAAAATACAGACACAAGAAGGAACAGTCAACAATGAAGGGACATCGGATGATAATTAAGATTCGGATGCTGACGGGAAACTCAACTGTAAGGATGGCTTGAAGAATGCAGCTGCTGATGTCGGACCTTCACATTGTTCATACACATTGGTTAAGGTACATCAATCAACTGATGATATCAATATATTTGATAATGTGTTTGCTCATGAGACACAAATGTTGGGTTTTAAAGGTTTCTTGAAGTTACTGCTGCTTACATTGTTAAGACTGCTCAGGTACTACAAAGGAAATACAACAAGTCATTACTGCTGCTGGTTATGAAGTTAATGTTGCTTATGGAAGATTAATGCTGCTACAAGATTAATACTGCTAGAACGATTAGTTAGTATTGCTAATACATTATTAATGTTGCTAGAGTATTAGAGTCGGTTATTATGTATAGTATATTTAGATAAATATAGAAAAGATTCTATAAAGATTTATCTTGTAAAGAAAGTTATTGTAAGCCGACTAGGACTCCTTAGTCTATAAAAGGAGGACCTAGGGCATAGATGAACATACAACTTTAAGATAGAAAACTTCAAGGTTGTAAACCCTAATACTCAGAGAGTATTCGTATTATTAATAATATTGAAGTGTTTAGTTTGATATTCGTTGTTCATTGTTTCATTCGTTATTAAGTTCTTCTTAAGATCAAATACAAGATTCCGCATTGTGTTTGATAAACCACAAGACAGTTTCTATACCTAGTTGTGTTAGATTTATCTAGCATAGCTAAACCTTTACAAGCTAAGGGATTTGATCAAGTGCTCAACTGGGATCAACAAGTGGTATCAGAGCTTGTGATCTAGAGATTGTGAATCAAGAAGAACCTGTTGCAACTCATCTCACTGAAGAAGGACGACATGGATTCAAAATCTACTCACACGATTACTGCATCAAAGGTCCCCATGCTCAAGTCTGGAGAATATGAGCTATGGAGAATGAGAATAGAGCAGTACATCCAGATGGTTGATTACTCTATGTGGGAGGTCATAGAGAATGGTAATCAACTACCTAAGACTGAAACTTCTGCTGAAGGTGTTATCACTATTATGCCTATCAAGACTGCTGAAGACAAGACACAAAGAAGGCTTGAAGTAAAGGCCAGAAGTACTCTTATGATGGGGATTCCTAATGATCATCAGCTAACCTTCAATCACATCAAGGATGCTAAACAGTTGCTAAAAGCAATTGAGACAAGATTTGGAGGGAATGCTACAACCAAGAAGACAAGGAAGAACCTCTTGAAGCAACAATATGAAAATTTTGCTGCTTTAAGTTCTGAAAATCTTGATCAAACTTTTGACAGGCTTCAGAAACTCATCAGTCAATTGGCACTTGTAGAAGTCTCAATTTCTCAAGAAGATGTCAATCAAAAGTTTTTGAGAAGCTTATCACCAGAGTGGAACACACACACTGTGGTATGGAGAAACAAGGATGATCTTGATACTATGAGTTTAGATGATCTGTACAACAATCTTAAAGTTTATGAACCTGAAGTTAAAGGGTCATCTAGCTCATCAACAAGCACACAAAATTTAGCTTTTGTGTCCTCCTCCAACAACAGTTCTAGCAGCCCTAATGAAGTAGTTAATGTTGCTCATGGAGTTTGTACTGCTGGCACACAAGTTAATGCTACTGGGTCTACAACCCTTGATAACTTGAGTGATGCTGTTATCTATGCTTTCTTGGCTAGTGCATCTACTAGTTCTCAAATGATGCATGAAGATTTGGAGCAGATCCATCCAGATGATCTTGAAGAGATGGAATTAAAGTGGCAGATGGCAATGTTGACTGTGAATGCAAGAAGATTTTTGAACAAGACTGGAAGAAATCTCAAGATTATTGGGAAGGATAACTTGGGTTTTGACAAATCCAAGATTGAATGCTACAACTGTCGTAGGAAGGGTCACTTTGCAAGAGAATGCAGAGCTCCAAGAAGCCAAGATTACAAGACTGGAGAAAGCTCTAGGAAAGCTGGGGAAACAAACAAACTCTACAGCTTTGGTGTCTCAATGTGATGGTCTTGGAGCATATGACTGGAGTGATCAAGCAGCTGAAGGACCTAACTTTGCTCTTATGGCCTACTCTTCTGCATCAAGTTCTGATTCTGAGGTATCTAACAGTTCTAGTTGTTCTTATAAGTCTTGTTTAGATACTGTTGAAGAACTTAAGGCTAGGAATGAAAAGCTAATGGAAGAGGTAAAGATGTTAAAATTAGACAATTTAGGCTATAAGGTAGGTCTAAAATCTGTTGAGGAAAGACTTGACTTTTTCAAAGAAAATGAGTTAGAATATGTTGAAAAAGTAAATGTTCTTGAAGGTAAGCTTTTTGTAAAAGAACATGAAGTTAATGTACTTTCTAAAAGATTAGAAAAGGCTGAAAAAGAAAAAGATGCAGCTTATAAGGAATTAGAAAATCATCAGGTTAAGGTTAATAAGCTTGAGTTTGCATCTGAAAGTGTTAATAAGACAATTGAGTGTCAGTTAATGAGAAGAGGTAGTGGCATAGGTTATAATGAAGTTCCTCCCTCAATAACAAGAAAGTATGCACCTCCTATTTCAGAATTGTCTTGTTTAAGTGAGTCAAATGTTAAGTCTTTAGGGGAAAGTAGTGAATCTAATAAGGAAAAACCTAAGACTGAAAGAAAGTATTCTGATGCACCTATTATTGAGGATTAGGTGTCTGATGATGATGAGGAACAGGAAAAGGATAAACCTAAGGTTGAGAGTGTAACAGTCAAACCTAGTGTTGAGCAGATTAAATTTGTCCAACCTAGTTTTGGTACCAAAGAGTCTAAGAAATTTGTTAAGTACACTGAGCAACCTAGGCAGATCACAAACAGGCCTAGAGGTAACCAGAGAAGTTGGAATGGAATGATATCTCAAAGGTTAGGAAGTGACTTTGAGATGATCAATAAGGCTTGTAATCATTGTGGTAGTTTTGAACACTTACAAGATAATTGTTTTTACTATCAAAAACCAGTGTGGAACTATGCTAAGAGGGTAAATCATAAAAACTTTTCTAAGAATACTCACCCACATGCTAAAAGAAACATGGTTCCAAGAGCAGTACAAATGAGATCTGGTGTAGTATCAGTTACAACTGCTAATCAAAATGTTTCTAAACAAGCAGTAGTAAACTAATAATGCTAGATCAGTTAGTACTACTAACACCAAAAGGACAGTGAATGGTGCAAATAAATTGTCAAAGTTTTCAAACAAAGCACATTCCACTGTAAAACTGCCCATTCAAAAGCCAACAACTATTAGTGCTGCTAAGGTAAAAACAGTAGTTTCTACTGCTAAGCCAAAAGTAATAACTGATACTGTTTTGGGAAATCATTTTTATGTTGTGAAGACCTCAGCTTGTTGGGTCTGGAAACCAAAAGTTAAAGTTTTAGATCATGTTTCCTGACACAGCAGTGCATCTATAGTTTTAAAGAGATATGATTATGTAGATGCACAAGGCAGGTCCAAGTCAGTATTGGCTTGGGTCCCCAAAATGAACTGATTTTCTTACTTTATGTGCAGGGCAATCCACATATGGAATTGGAAGATAAAGGAGTATTTGATAGTGGATGCTCAAGGCACATGACTGGAAACATGTCCTATCTTGAATATTTTGAAGCTATTGATGGAGGATATGTTGCTTTTCGGAGTAATCCCAAAGGAGGGAAAATCACTGGTAAATGAACAATAAAAACCGGTAAATTAGATTTTGATAATGTGTACTTTGTCAAAGAGCTTAAGTTTAATCTCTTTAGTGTCTCACAAATGTATGACAAAAAGATTAGTGTTCTTTTTACTGACACTGAATGTATTGTCTTATCTCCTGACTTTAAGTTGACTGATGAAAGTCATG